>CAWUFW010013042.1:0-501091 GCA_963921515.1 Calotriton arnoldi
CGTCTGCTGCATGCTACACAACCTGGCAGTGCGGAAGGAGTTGCCTCTCATCCAGGATGACGATGACCAACATCCGCCACCTGTGGAGGATCCTGGCCTGGACCACGATGCCAGTGACGATGATGATGATGATGATGGTGATGGTGATGTCCGCACACAGCTCATCACCAACTTCTTTAGCTGAATGTGAGTATCCTGAGGTGTCATGTGAATGATGTGAGTTGGCATGATGTGTGGGTGGTGCTCTGGTGCTGTTGGAGTGTGTCCATGGGCTACTTGACAGGATGTGTGTTGCGATGTGTGGTGACAGGTGGGCTGTACTCCCCAACAGTGTTGACATGCTAACTTGGTTCTGGGTGGGTATCTTGTAACATGTATTGTGCATGAGTTTTGCTGATCTGTCCTGTACTGCATTGCTTTTGACTGTGTGTCATTTCTGTCCTTCACAGGGTACTTTCAGATTCGTTTGGTCAACTGTGTCCACCGACGACGTGATTGCACATCCAGGCTGGTAGCTGTTGTGTCCCTACAGGTGATGTGCGCCACACCCATGGACTTCCTTCCGTCTACAGTTGTTGACTGTGTGCCCGCTACCAGGTGGGGTTACCTTGCATCTGTAGTGGTTACGGCATGTTGCTACTGTGTAATAAACCTGTGCTTCACTTAGTGATGTGCGTTGTCTGTGGTCACACATTTGACTGCCATTTGCTTACTGCACCTGTGGGCTACTTGACTACAACTGGGAATGGGTGTGGTGTCTGTGCATTGCACCGTCTTCCCTGGCAACATCAGTGTAGGCAATGAGTCAGATGGCCTAGGTGTGTATGTGTTGTGTACCCCTGGTGGTGTGTCTCCCTCATATGTGTCACGTTGCCTGTACTCACATGCCTGTGTTGTCCTTGCTGTTGCAGTTCGCATACACAGTGTAATTTTGCAGTTCATCATCCCCATAACAGCACCCACGTTGGAATCACGACAGAGGCAAGTATGGTGTATTAGTGTGTTTATTGTGATACATCTGTGTTAATAGTGCATAGGATGGGTTGTGCTGTACATGAATCTTGCAATCCCAAGTTCCTAGGTGAATTGAAAGTCCAGGTAGACAGGATCCCCAGTATCGGGGCCACAGTTGTCTGACACATTGTTCCAACTTGTACTCCCCATGCAATGTGTGGGAGTAGTGTTGCCATCAACAGGGTGAACAGTCTGTGCACAAAGGCGAAAATCCAGAACAGGTTCAGGCTTCCTGGGAGTTGCGCTTGGCCATCAGCCTCTCACTTTCCCCTCCTCGGACGACCCCTCTTCTTGGGGGGCCCTCAAGTGCAGGCTGCTGCGGTGCAGGGGACTCTCCGCCAGAGTCCTCCTCCCTCCCTGTGGCAGTTGCAGTTTGTTCGGTACCAGATGTTGTTGGCACACAGGGAGGTGTGGACTGGTTGCTGTTCATCTGGCGGAGGCATTGTAAAATGTCCCTGTGCACCGCCGTCATCTCATGTAGTACATCCCACTTGGACTCCACGCGGGACATGTGGGAGTCCACCACGTGACATGTGTGACTCCACGTGGGACATGTGGGAGTCCAAGCGGGCATGATGGGCAGCCTGCTGCTGTTTGATGTCTCTGAGGAGCCCCACTACCTGGCTGAGCTCTCCGGTGCTGGACTGGTACGCATCAGCTATGCGTACCAGTTGTGGGTCTTCATGCACACCAGCAACGTCTGCAAGCAGCGACCTCTGTCTCCCACCCCTCCCACCACCCCTGCTGACATGTGCAGTGTGTGCAGTTGCACGCACAGATAACCCTGGTCCACCTTGGGGTTGGTGGTGATGGTGGTGTCCATGGCCCCAGGTTGGTCCAGGGTCACTGCGCTGGTGTTGCTCCTTATTCCGTCCATGTCGGCAGGGATGGTATTCGTGGTGACAGTCGTTGGAGGGGTGGGTGCAGGGGTGCAGCTGGTGGACCTGCTGGTGCTGCAGCTGGTGGTCCTGCTGGTGCAGCATGTTGACTTGCACCGGATGTGCCAGGTTGTTCATCGTCCGAGGAGGACAGAGGCTGTACGACGCCAGTGAGCTCGGCATCCTCTTGAGCCTGGGACTGGGACTCCTCAGCGTCTGCTGCTGTGTCCCTATCATCACCTGTTTTTGGGAGACACAAACAATGTATGTCATGTTTCTGCAGGCATCAGTGGTTGACACACCTGACAGTTGTGACTGTGCCTCGGGGTGCGGGCCTGTACATTGTATTGTCCTAAGTCGTCACAGTCAGTGGTTGATATTGGTGTGGCACATTGTCCTGCATTATTTGGGCATTTCTATGTATTCTCTGGGGTGTGAACATGGTCTGCATTGATTGTGTTTGGTTGACAGCCAGACCTCCTTCCCACCCACCCACCCAGCCAGTCAGTTATCCCACCATGGAACGTGCTTGCATTGCAGGGAGTGTAAGTTGTCTCTCAGGATGTCAGTCAGTGGTGTCCTGCTGTTTGTTGGTGCACAGTTGGCAGCAGGGCCTTGTGCTCCCCACAGCAGTAGCCAGTGTCAGCCATCTTGTGAGTCCTTCTCCACTCCCTGTGATGTGAGCATGGTTCAGGGTGGTGTTGATGGGACAGTTGTGAGGGTGAGCTATGTCTGTGACTACGACTCCCATCATGCTATTGCCTCCACCCCCTTCCCAGCATGCCCATGCTTCCTTCCTTTGACTCTGCTTCCCTGTGGGGTGGGCTGGCTGTGCTGACAGGATGGCTGGGAGTGTTGTCCTGGCAGTTGTTTGGCTAAGAGTCCCAAGAGTGTCCCTGTGCTTCACACAACATAACCCAGGGTGGTGGTGCTTTGTGGGATCTTGTGTTAGGATGGAGGGCATTGCATTCTACCAGGTGGGTACTGTGGAGTTTGTGTTGGGGGGGTGAGGGGAGGTGCTGGTGACTATAGTCAGTGCTGCAAGTCCCCCTTCCCACCCAGCCAGCCAGATATCCCACCATGGAACGTGCTTGCATTGCAGGGAGTGTAAGTTGTCTCTCAGGATGTCAGTCAGTGGTGTCCTGCTGTTTGTTGGTGCACAGTTGGCAGCAGGGCCTTGTGCTCCCCACAGCAGTAGCCAGTGTCAGCCATCTTGTGAGTCCTTCTCCACTCCCTGTGATGTGAGCATGGTTCAGGGTGGTGTTGATGGGACAGTTGTGAGGGTGAGCTATGTCTGTGACTACGACTCCCATCATGCTATTGCCTCCACCCCCTTCCCAGCATGCCCATGCTTCCTTCCTTTGACTCTGCTTCCCTGTGGGGTGGGCTGGCTGTGCTGACAGGATGGCTGGGAGTGTTGTCCTGGCAGTTGTTTGGCTAAGAGTCCCAAGAGTGTCCCTGTGCTTCACACAACATAACCCAGGGTGGTGGTGCTTTGTGGGATCTTGTGTTAGGATGGAAGGCATTGCATTCTACCAGGTGGGTACTGTGGAGTTTGTGTTGGGGGGGTGAGGGGAGGTGCTGGTGACTATAGTCAGTGCTGCAAGTCCCCCTTCCCACCCAGCCAGCCAGATATCCCACCATGGAACGTGCTTGCATTGCAGGGAGTGTAAGTTGTCTCTCAGGATGTCAGTCAGTGGTGTCCTGCTGTTTGTTGGTGCACAGTTGGCAGCAGGGCCTTGTGCTCCCCACAGCAGTAGCCAGTGTCAGCCATCTTGTGAGTCCTTCTCCACTCCCTGTGATGTGAGCATGGTTCAGGGTGGTGTTGATGGGACAGTTGTGAGGGTGAGCTATGTCTGTGACTACGACTCCCATCATGCTATTGCCTCCACCCCCTTCCCAGCATGCCCATGCTTCCTTCCTTTTGACTCTGCTTCCCTGTGGGGTGGGCTGGCTGTGCTGACAGGATGGCTGGGAGTGTTGTCCTGGCAGTTGTTTGGCTAAGAGTCCCAAGAGTGTCCCTGTGCTTCACACAACATAACCCAGGGTGGTGGTGCTTTGTGGGATCTTGTGTTAGGATGGAGGGCATTGCATTCTACCAGGTGGGTACTGTGGAGTTTGTGTTGGGGGGGTGAGGGGAGGTGCTGGTGAATAAAGTCAGTGCTGCAAGTCCCCCTTCCCACCCAGCCAGCCAGATATCCCACCATGGAACGTGCTTGCATTGCAGGGAGTGTAAATTGTCTCTCAGGATGTCAGTCAGTGGTGTCCTGCTGTTTGTTGGTGCACAGTTGGCAGCAGGGCCTTGTGCTCCCCACAGCAGTAGCCAGTGTCAGCCATCTTGTGAGTCCTTCTCCACTCCCTGTGATGTGAGCATGGTTCAGGGTGGTGTTGATGGGACAGTTGTGAGGGTGAGCTATGTCTGTGACTACGACTCCCATCATGCTATTGCCTCCACCCCCTTCCCAGCATGCCCATGCTTCCTTCCTTTTGACTCTGCTTCCCTGTGGGGTGGGCTGGCTGTGCTGACAGGATGGCTGGGAGTGTTGTCCTGGCAGTTGTTTGGCTAAGAGTCCCAAGAGTGTCCCTGTGCTTCACACAACATAACCCAGGGTGGTGGTGCTTTGTGGGATCTTGTGTTAGGATGGAGGGCATTGCATTCTACCAGGTGGGTACTGTGGAGTTTGTGTTGGGGGGTGAGGGGAGGTGCTGGTGACTATAGTCAGTGCTGCAAGTCCCCCTTCCCACCCAGCCAGCCAGATATCCCACCATGGAACGTGCTTGCATTGCAGGGAGTGTAAGTTGTCTCTCAGGATGTCAGTCAGTGGTGTCCTGCTGTTTGTTGGTGCACAGTTGGCAGCAGGGCCTTGTGCTCCCCACAGCAGTAGCCAGTGTCAGCCATCTTGTGAGTCCTTCTCCACTCCCTGTGATGTGAGCATGGTTCAGGGTGGTGTTGATGGGACAGTTGTGGGGGGCAATATGTGTGACTGCGACTCCCATGATGCTATTGGCTACACTGACTTGGCCAGCATACACAGAATTCCTTCCTTTGAGTGGTCTTCACTGTGTGTTGGTGTTGTTGTGGTGGCTACATGTGTGGATGTGTGTGTTAGTTCTATTTGTGCCACTGCCTAGCTGTAGTTGTGGTTGTGTTTGTACATGTGTTGGCACAGTTGGATGTGACTTTTTTGATGGCATGTGTTGTGTTTATCTGACTGACATACACATTTTGGGATGATTCTGTTCTAGTTGCTGTGTAATTGCTATGAGTCCATGGTTTGACTCTCACCTTGACAGTGATGTGTGTGTTTTGTGGCAGTTTATTGTGTACATTTGTTGTGTACTCACCAGGCTCTGGGATGTCCTCTAGTCCATATACGCTCACTGGCGGAAGGATGGCCCACACCTTCTCCTCCCAGGGCCTGAGGTATATTGGCTTGGCAGGAGGGCCACTGCCGGTGTGTTGGCTGTTGATGTAGTCTTTCTTCAGCATGTCCCGTACCCTCCTGCGCACGTCATACCACCTGTTATGGATGTCCGTCTTTGTGCGCCGACATGGTGATTGGGCGTTCACCCTGTTGATGATCCTCTCCCACATCTTGGTTTTCTGCGACATGGGGGTCTGTTGGACCAGAGTGCCAAACAGCTGTGGCTCCACCCTGAGGATCTCGTCTACCATGACTTCCAATTCACTATCTAGGAACTTGGGATTCTTCTTGGGGGCATGGTGATGGGTGGTGATGGTGGGTGATGTGTGTGTTGGTGTGCAGGTGAGGGTGTGTGGGTGTGTGTTGTGCTGGGTGTATGTGAGGTAGGTATTTGTTGGTGTGTTGATGGTGTGTGTCTTGTGTGAGGGATGAGCTGTGGGTGTGTGGTTGCTTTCTCTTGGGTGCTGGCAGTGAAATGGCATTTGCAAAGGCTCATGGTAGTGATTTGTGTCCTTTATATAGGTGGAGTTGTGGGTGTGTCTTTGTTCTCTGTCCCCACCCCCCAGTATTTATTGGCTTGGTAATTGCTTGTTTGGCCTTTTTTGGTTGATTTTTCCTTTGTGCTGTTTGTGTATGTTGGAAACGTTCTTGTGACCGAGTCGGACCCTGCATTGGTCTCGTACGGTGTTTTCCGTTTCGTTCACGCTGTGTTTGTGCAGTTTTCTATGCTGCGTACGCGTCGGTCGCGGTGTATGGTGTTGCTTCGGCTCGGTTTTGTATGCGTGTCGGTCGTACGGCTTGTCCTCCGTCCGACTCGGTCGTGTTTTCGCGCCTTGCATCGTACTTTGCGGTTTGGAGTTGGCGGGTACGATTCGGTCGGATTTGTTCCGGGTGCGTGTCGGTCGGTTGGATTCGCGTGTTTTTCCAGCCGGATTGCTATTTTCCGAGCGGCTCGGTCGGTCGGCTTGGTTTCCTAACGTGTCGGTCGGATTTATCGCGGCTTGCATCGTACTTGGCGTGTCGGGCGCCACTGGTACGTGTTGGTCGGTAATTTTTCCGGCTCCGTGTCGGTCGGTGCTTTTTCCGGCCCGAATCGGAATCGGCCCCTGTGTATTTTTATTTCGTACATTAAATATCTCTATATTCATTTATAGTATAAATTGCTTGTTCGCATTTTATCGTAGTTTTTATAGTGTTATTTTTATATTGTTCAGTAAAATGTATTTTTAAGCATCAATTTTAATATAGATCAATTAAATAGTGCATTGTTTTTGACTAAATACTGCAAGTTTTATGGATTTTTTTATCTCCAAGAAAAAACTATTTCTGACTTCAGATTAATTGTAATTACACATAAGATATAGTTGTAGCGCACATACATATTTATTTGTAGCTATACAATTTTTTAATCATCTTGTACAGGACTTTATAACAAACATGTAATTTTTTACATTCCATAATTCATTTTAACATAGTAAAATATTAAAAGTACGAAAAGAATAATATATTCTAACAGTATTTTTAATAAATACCTATACAAAAAATATTTTGTACATTTGTTAAACAACTTTTATTATTTTTAACATGTTGGGTATTATTTTAGAAATATTAATAAATGACAAATATTTTTAATATTGATTTCTATGGGAATATTATTTTTCTCGCCCGCTGGATTACGATTCCATGGCTGGCGGTGCATGGCGGTGTTGTCACGGTGGCAGTATGTTTGGCCCATATGGGAGCCTTACAAGCATACAGCTGTCATGACAGTGCCTGCAGGCCACACAGTGCATGCATGACTGTGCACTTCTGGGGGGGCACATCATGTGCCCCCACACACCCACATGGGGAGATTCAACCAGGGGCCCTGTTGGGGGCCCATTTACATGCCTTTCTGCCTAGCTTTCATGGTGGGGTTACCACCATGAAATGTTTGGAGGAAAGGCAGGTCGTAATCTTCACGACACCGCCATGTGGGTGTGTGGGGGCACACCGCCGCCTCATTGGGATACAGGCAGCAGTCTTCTGTCGGGCTGCTGGCGGTCCCACAACCCCCATCATAATACGACGTTCGGACCGCCGGGGTCCGAGGACCGCCATACTCATAATAAGGCCCTTAGTTAGGCTAGGCTTTGTAACTGGATGTTGTTTTAGATCATTTTTGTTTTTAGTGTAGTATGTGTTAGTTAATTTATGACCTTGTGGCAGGCCTTATTGTGAACTCTAGTGCTTAATAGTATTTTATATATGTGTGTTCTGTGTATTTGACATGGACTTTTATGCTTTTTTGCTATGTTTTAGTTTGTACTAGAGTGTTTTGGGTGGGTTTATATAATTTTTCCTTTATAGGTCATTGGACTTTATTTTTAATGTGGATGCATTTAATTAAATTTTTTTCAAGGAAAAGGAGTTCTTTTTTTCACCTGAAATTATTTTGACATTTTTCCTTGATTTTTGGAGCATTTATTTATTTTTTCTAATTTTTCAGGTTTTGGTTGGATTCCTTGGAATATCAGACTCGGATTGATATTCTATTTTTCCTGATTCTGTTTTGCATTGTTTTGTGCTATTTTGATCTATTTTTTGAGGATTGTATTTTTGGGTCATCATTTCATTTATCATGACTTCAGCTATGAAAATCTTTTTTCTTATTTTATTTATTTATGTTATTGGCTGGGCAATGCTACTTTTTTATAATATGTTTGTTTATTGTTTATATGTATTATTTTTAGGGTGTGTGCATATCTTTATAGGTGGTAGAAAAGTGTTTCTACAGTTAAAATAATGTTAGTTATTTTCCATTGCATATTTATTTATTTTAAAATACTTATCATAGCAAATTCAATTATCAATTTTAATTTGTGTCTTTTGAATTTTTTATTCAAATGGGCATTTCAAATTTTCTTTAATAATGTTTAGAAATAAATAATAAAGTATGAGTGTTCGTATTTTAGGGAGGTTAAACAGTGTTGTTTAGAATGGTTTTGTTTACAGGGTTCCTGGTATTGACTTTAGATATGATAGGTCTAGGTCGTTAATAAAGTGTCTTACTTTGAATGCCAGGAGTACATGCATTGACTATAATTGGATATTTTTGGTTTGAGTTGGGCCTGTTTTAGCTCCAGGTACCTTTGTTCTTTTTTACGTATTTTTAAGAATTGGTAGAATGTAGGGTGGCTTCTTCCAAGTGTTGCTTGGTAGGAATTGTGTCACCATTCCACTGCGTTATGGGTTTTAGGGTCATATGTACAAGGGGATTGCACCACCGGAACATCACTTTTTTTGACGTTCCGGTGGTGCAATGCCCTGCACCATATTTACAAAGCGGCGTTAAGCCACTTTGCATGGCTTAACGCTGCTTTGTAAATATGGCACCCTTTCACGCTGGTATCTGCGTAAAAGGGGCATGCAATGGGTGTTGCTGTGGACGTTCCACAGCAACACCCATTGTTTTTGATGCTGCCCCAGATTTACAAGCATGTTTAAATTTGAGGCTGCACCAAAAACAAATGCCATGCAATACTTTTATTTCTCCTCGTTTTCGCTTTTTCTATGTGTACTGCATTCTGCAGCGCACATAGAAAGAGCAAAACGCCATTAATTATTGTTTTTGTGCAGGAAGGCGTCACTTCCCGCACAAAAACAATCAGTACATAATGGCGATTTGCTGCTTCTATGTGTGTTGCAGAATCCAACACACATAGAAGTAGCAAATCGCCATTATTTATTGTTTATGTGCAGGAAGGAATACCTTCCAGCACATAAACAATCATCCTTGCAACACAGGCACCCTTGCACTATGGCGCAAGGGTGTCTGTGTTGGCATTAGGCAGCTATTTTTAGCACCAGCGCAAGGGAAAACACAGGGGTGTGCCGCATTCATGTAAATGACACGGCGCTGCAAAATTTGCCACGGCGACGGACTGCACCATTTCCTTGTACATATGCCCCTTTGTTTCTTGGGACATGGTGCTGTCATAGACATTTCACAGTGGAATGATGTACTTGGGTTGTCATCTGCAGACTGATCAGTGCAAATGAGCAATCCAAGTATTTTCCAAAAAATCCCTTAGTGGAGCTAGATTGATTTCATAGTGCTGGAAATAGCAGGATAAAATAAGCATATCGTGATGTTTTGTGACTTCTGTTACAGGGACATATTCTTAAGCTCTTAGCTTTTTGGTTCTGTGTACAAATTCTAGGTTAATTGCATATTCTCTGCTCAGAATGGGTTTTTTGTGGATGCCTCCACATGCTAAAAATGCATTGCATTGTGTGGGTACATTTTAAGTATGGTCAAAATCATTGCCTGCTCAAAATCTATGATGACTTTTTGTGGGTTACAGTTGTTAGTTTGGTATTTTATAGGTATTAGCATTTCATTATAAGCCACACTTTGTTAGGTAAAAGTGCATACACTAATGGAATGTTTGTATTTTCATATTGGTTATGTATTTTCAGGAATACTCAAACTATGGATTCAGGGCCTCTTGCTGCCCTCCTGAACTTTGCATGCAGTCCCCTGGTGAACAATAGAACTGGGCTGTTTACTTGAGTGAGCAGAAACCTTCAGAAAGCTGTTAAAATTGCCAGTATTTATTGACACATTAACTGGGGCATTTATTTATATTTTAACTGAAGTTAAGAAAAACCAGAGATGGTCTCTTGCACCACAACTTTTTTAAAGACAATGTTAAATAACATGTAAAAATATGATTAAGTCTCTTTAAAAAAGTGTATTTCTCTGACATGTAGGAGTGTTTCACCTTGGTACAGAAGATTATATCACTGCATTGACGGATTTATATCATGAGATTGTTTCAAGCTTAAACTTAGAAACATTTATGCCTCGCCCCCTCCCCCCGCCAAGACAGCAATGCTATTACTGAAGCAAGACACAAGTCAGTCGTCATTTGCGCCCTCTGGATAACCTAGGTTGTTGTTATACACATATGTTAGAAAAGTATCAACAAATTAATTTTAATTTAACATTCCTGTGGGGTTTGTTTTTAAGTCCATGCCTATATTATTTTCTATGGGAAGGTGCTGCCGTATCAGTGGCTGGCCATGTATGGACCTCAGTTTACTGTTGCTCCTTTTTGAAGTTGTAACTTACATAAGTCATAAATTTGGCTCACCCCCCAGTTTTTGGGGTGGTGACGAACGTTTTTACCTTTGAGTAACTTTACACTTTCAAATTGTTAATAACCAAAAGTAGCAAAGTTACTCAAAAGTATAAGAATAAACTTAAACCTTTAACTTACTCACAAGTGTAGGCTACTTTTGTTAATAGCTTTGAATATATTTAAATATATTTGATATTGTAGGGGGCTTATAACAATAACACAATCTGCTGCTCGTTAGAGTTAACACCATATCTAATTTCGAACCTAAAATATAAGACTAAACTTGCAAACCCAAGCACATATATATTTATGTAGAAGGTGCATTTACCAATCAACCTACCTTACTGCATTTGAACTGGTGGCATGCATATTTCAGACAGATCGTTTCAGCAAAGAGCCACTAGATAAAGGCTAAGCCTGTAACCTGAAGATAACGTTACGTGGCATGTGCTCACCTCTCTGCTCTATTGCCACATATTCCCAATCTCTTCTTAATACAACACAGAGACATCAATGCTTTTATGGATATGAAAGTATTCAAGAATATTTTTTATCGCTCAGAAAAATTATCAACATTCCACTGGCACCCCCGCGTTGTCAATCCCTTACCCACACAACAGCTTTCAGCCCTCAAAGACTCTCCCATCTCTCCATGCATTATTGATTTTAAGACACATACACTGCAGTGATAATTGAGAAACCTCTGATCCCTACCACCCATCATCGATCTCAATGCCTTTGATAATCTCCTGATTCCAATATTCACCCCTTTAACAGCTTGGGCTCTAAGGCCACTCGAACATCCTTGTAGCGCTCATCTGCCCCTCTGTTCAGTAAGGTGAGATCCATTTATTAGTATTTACCAGCCATGGCACTCTGGCTCCCCTAAGCCACCCGAGGAAATGCCTGCTCAATGTAGTCTGTAAATTGTGAAGTGATCAAAGGGGCAGAAGCAGTGAACACCCACCTGATCAAAATAACATGGCTCCTTCCCCCAAGTCAACACCAAACCTATCATATATATTCATGTTTACTGCATGTCATCCATCCCTTAAAAGCTCTATTCCAAATTATATCTGGGGTTGGGATCAGGCCAGGTATGCTAACATACGACGCTTAGGTTATTAGACGCCCCCTTTCATCAGGGACACTTTTTCCATCTACAGTTTAACATTTTCCACCTTTGCTTTAGGTGTGCTATCCCAATTATTTTTAGTTTGCATGAATGAGGAATACAACTTTCAGAAAGCAGTATGTTATTAAGAAAATGTCTATGACTGGAAATCTTGGCCCCTAAAGATATGGGGTCATCTTGTACCCTTAACAGTCTGTGCTGGGTTTCCCTTTAGATCACAGCACTGTGGACACAGAGGAATGTGTATCAGAACCTGTGTTTGTACTCTCCTTCCCACACACAGCTATATAGAGGGTGTAAGAAATAGGATTATTATTTGGGGTGGGTGACTGCCCACCTCAAAGAATAATCACAACTCTTGTCACGGTGATTCCTTAAAGTTACTAAATTAGTCTACTCTCAACCTCCTGGTAGCTACAGCACAGAACAGACAGGCTTAACTTAGGGCAATCTGTGAAGCATTTATGCAGAACCAAAACAGTAATGAAGTCAAAACATCAAGCAATAAAAAACCCAAACTGAAGTTGTAAAAATTTAATGAAGAAAATGACACCAAAATAACAAACATCCAGTAAAGGGAGCTGGAGATATGAATTTTTTAAAGATTCAAGTGAAAATCACACCAGAAAGTGCAAAGAGCCAATGGCAGTAAATAATCGTGGTAGACCGGGACTTAGGCGCAATTTGAGGCCAACATTGATTGACCCCAGGTCGGATACCCCAAGTGGATTGTTCCCAGTGAAAGTGTTGAAGTCAAAAGTACTGAAATTCAGAAATAGACTTTGTCTTGTAAAGATGTTTGCTTGCGGAACAAATCTGAAATTGTAGCAGCTTGTGGCACTCCAGGTCAGATACCTGAAGCGGACAGGTCTAGCTAGGACTCTGGAGGTTTTGAGGTTTTTGCTCGAAAAAGATTTAATGTCCCAAAATAGAAATTTAATTTGTCATTTTTTCTGAGATGCTGAAGCCTATTAGAGGGGCGAATCTAAAAATTTCTGACACCGTTGAACTTCTGGGGGGGTACTTTTTGCAGTACGTCTCCTTGGCTCTGTCTCCCTGGTGCAAAGGTTTTCAAAATTTTCCATAATTTTTCTTGGTGTTAAATTCTAAGCACCCCTGGACTATTGGGGGGGGGGTGTACCTAGAGACTCTCAGGGTGCCAGGCAACGGACATCAGCAAAGTCCAATCCAAGTTCTAGTTGCCACTGTCAGTTAGGAATTGTAGGCCTCTTGCAGCTTTTAGTGTCCCTGTAGCCACACAGAATTCAGCCACATGACCCTTGGAGTTCACTTCTTTGTCATGGGTACAAGGGGGGGGGGGATCCAGTTCTTAAGAGCTCCTCACAGGTCACTGACACCAAGTCCAGTCCCCTTCTGTTCTTTCACAGGTCTAGAACATGTTCTGATAGGGTGCATTGGGCTGCCACATTTATGCCTGCCACTAGTTAGTAGGTGGGGGTACCACTGGGTGCTCTCTAACCAATGATGTAAAAGTTCCTTGGGGCAACCCTAACCACTTTCTCAGGAGTTCCTGTTTGCCTTACTGGAAACAGGTCCAAAATGCCATGTCTTGGGCATTTTCAAGATGTTGTGTAAGATCCACCAAGAACGCTGATATGTCAACCCTAAAACAGAGAACGAAAATATGTGCAATGGTAAGTTCAGTTCATACAAATGCCACCCAAGACCACCATGGTGACGCAAACCAGATCCCCAGACATTATGCGACCACAGTTGATTCCACTTTATGAGATCGTATGGGCAGGTGGTTACATAGGTGGTATTATGTTGCATAAAATAGACTGTATGCATTGTGCAACTGCATGATCTTTTTGACCTGGCATTGTGTCCTAGCACACAGGAATACCACTGGAAATATCGTGAAGGGCACGCGATATTTAAGGGACTACATGTCATAAGATCCTGAGGGCTTACGGCTCATGCAGTGAAGAGATGACTGCGGCAGGGGGGAGCCTAAGTATAAAAAGCAGCCCCGCCCACTCTTCTCCGCTTGTTATTCCCAGGTGTTCAGTGGCCCGGAGCTAGACACAGGGTATGAGCAGCTGCTACAATTACAGAGTGGTAAGGGTGCACATGAGCCACTTTGTATTAACCATCTCCGCTGTGTCTGCACTGAGTATGGAAATGCTGTAGAGCAGTGTCGGATGCTCCTTTCCAAAAGCGGCAATAAGTCTTCTGGATCTGAGAAACCCAATCGGATGTCTTATTTTGTTTAGTTTGTGATCGCATATTATCTGCACACCGTTCGATTGAGGTTCAAAAAAATTTGGCTCTGAATATGTTTATGTGACAATCCTGAGACAGAACATTGGTGATTCGACATTACTATGGTGCTAGGGAGCAAATGAAAAGCACTGATAATTTATGATTAAAAGTTTTGCAAGACTTGAACTGGTGCAGTACGAAAACCAAGAGAACTGTCTGCAACTATTTCTTTAATGCAAAAACGAGTGGTATGCTAATTACACACTCTGTTATCGCCTAAACAGGGAGAGACAAATCACCTAGAAATGGTGAAGAACCCCTGTGAGAAAGAGCAAAAGAAGGGCATGGTGGGTACATTTTTAATGGTGACATATTAGTACAAATAACGTAAAGACTGTACAGTTGATTGAGAATGAAATGATAATCCTTGTTACTGGTTATGTTCCAAAGTATAATGCCATATCTGCTATTTTCACAGCTGTGTGAGGGAACAGATTCACAATCCTTAATTTTTCAGGTAACTTGGGAGTGGGTGGAGAGCTAGTGCATAGATTCTATGTATAGCTGGTGAAGGGTCAGTGTACAACCTGTTTGCCTTGCTTTTTAGGCCTCCCTCCAAGCTGTTCCCAACCCCCCTTCCCTTTGCCTCACTTGATCACCTCAATATTCTGCACTATAATAGCACACAGAATTGGGGCTGTCGTGAGGTGGACCATCTTGAGTATCGATCTGATCCTGAGGACTCGTCTGGCTGACATGATAAAAGTTTCGGCCATGCTAAACTTGGGGTCTGAGTCTTGTGGGTGTGTAGGGGATTGAAGCGGGCCCTGTACCCACAATAAACTACAGGAAGAGAAATCTGGTAGGCCAAAGGCAGGGTCCTACAACATCCAGAATGGGGATACACAAGAATTGTCCTGGTATCCTGTTCTCTCCCTTTCAAGTGTGCCAAAGTAATACATGTTGCTCAAACAGACCATTAAGGCAGAATTTGTCATTGTGGTGTCAAAAAGGATGCCCACAGCCCCTACCCTGATGACTCCTCAGAGCTCTGAGGAGTTGTACCTACCCATTCATGTCAACCCCTTTTGCAGCTCAAAACGGCATGTGGCGAAATTATTCTGCCATTTGAGCCTCGTGATGTTCACAGGAACAACAGAGGCTCCATCAACACGAGCTTGTGAGCACGAACGACATTTGCCTGCCTCTGGAGCCATTTCCAGTCACCACGGAGCCTTTCGGTACCATTTTGTGACACCAGTGGTCGCTAGCTGTCAGGCTGCTTCTCAAGTAGATGTTCTACTTGAGAAGCATCTAAATCAACTCTAAAATTCCTTTTCAAGTGAATATTCTACTCAAATGGACAGTTGAGGTAGTTTTTAGTGCGAAAAGCATTTTTTTTTCAAAAGGAAGAAAGTGCCACAAAGACTCCAACTCCCTCTTCCCATCCAGAAGGCTCCTCCCAGTGCTTTGTCCATCTCCTGGTCACTTTTTATTTGGATTTCGAGGTGAAAGGATCATTGCCTTTGTCTGCAATTCCTGCTGCATATACCATTGGATTTTAAGGACTTTGTTTTAGTGACATCACAACAAATAAGTTAAATAATCTTTTGGATAAGGGTGTTATTTGATAGAGGGCATGCACCAGTATAGTTTGTACTGTTTATTCAATTTTTAAATTTGATTGTGGGTGTCGTGGGTGGTCTGGAGTTGCTGTAGGGGCCTATTTTTTGCATTCAAATTTTTAGATTTTATAAGGGAAAAAGGTTGCACAGTTAGTACTTTTTCTCCATGTTTGTGAAATTTGCACTGTTAATTTATTTTACCATGTGGCCTAGTCTACCCATGGGCCATTCAACTAGCACTAGGAATTGGATATATGAAATAACTTTTTCTGTGGTTTATGTTGTTTTAAAATATCTATGATTTAGGGATGGCTTTGGATTGAATGTAAAATTTGTGTTTTTGTGTTTCACATTTTTTTCCTGCAAAAAGTGTATTTTGGTGGGGTAATATTTTAATGCCTTGGGAGGGTGTGTGTTGTTGAGAAATTTTTATAGCTCACTAAATTTTTGTTTTTGGCATTGCTGAATTAATGGTAGTGTTTCTTCTTTACTTAACATGCCTTCCTTGTTTGCAGGCCATGTGGGCATTTTTTGGACAGTGTTTGTGTGTGTGTGTGTGTTTGTCATAGGTCACCATTTTGTCTTTGTTCTCCATGCTATGTCGCCAGTGGCCATTTTGTGTAGTCAATTTCCATAGACCTGCATGTGTTCTTTGCTGTCCATGCCTCCTTGCTTGTTGTTGGTTGAACTTGTGACAGGCACCCATTTTGGGTAGTAGTCAATGTGCTTTTGTCATAAGCCTGCATGTGTTCTTTGTTGTCCATGCCTCCTTGCTTGTTGTTGTTTGAACATGTGGCCGGCGGCCATTTTATGTATGCAGCCAGTGTGTTAAATCCTTATTTCCAGTTTTCAAAGCCACCAGGTACATTGATAGAAGAGGGCTATGGCCTTTTGTTTTTTGTTCATTTTTTACTTTTTCCCTGATATCATTTTAATGTGATTGAGGATCATTGTAGTATGTATGTATAGTGCTTATATAACATTACATGCATTTGTTTCTATTTTCCCCTCCACCTCCTTGTCTCCCATAGGATTTCTACAAGTCCCTCATCTTTTTAAGGATTATTCCATTTTCCCTTGCACCCCTTGTCTGCCATAGGCGCACACCAGCATGAATTTTCTCAGGATTATTCAATTTTTCCCTGCACCCACTGCCTGTCATAGGTCTCTTAGGCAATAGGCGTACACCAGCATTAACTTTTTAAGGATAGCTTAATTTTTCCCTGCACCACCTGCCTGCAATAGGCACACAGTAGCATTCATTTTTTAAGGATTATTCCATTTTCCCCTACACCTCTTGCATGCCATAGGTCTCATTAGTCCCATAAAATGGACTAACAGCCTTCTCCTTTCCGCTTGTGAGATTATATCACTACTGATAAGTTTGTGTTTAGACATAAAATGGCCAATGGGTAAGGTAAACAATGAGATTGCTTTTCACTGGGTGATGCCAAGTGGAGCAAGAGTTGCCTAGGAAATCACTTAAAAGCCTGTGGTGAAAAACATGTTCCTTGCTGACAGCTGCTCGGCTTAAATTTGTTGTGATTTATGGCTCCTATACATTGTTATTATTAAGAACTCTCTGTCACCTTTACCACTTACACATAAAAATTACAGTGCATTGTTTGTAAAAGATTTTTTCATTTGTTAATTGACTATTTTATCATATTGTGTTTCATAAATATTTTTATTTTATTTGTTGTTTTAAATCATATTTGATTTAAAACGTGTTGTGTGCTATGAGTATCAGAGCAGATTAGTTATTTGTTCATCTGTTCAGGTTTTATCGGGATAAATTTACTATTATCTTTGGAGACTGTACCATTTTCTTTTAGGCACAGTGAGTTTCCTTTGCTTTTAAGAAGCAGAACTGACTGAGTCAGGTGTTGCCGGGGCCAGGCCCTGGCAATGGGAAACAAGCATTGGCAATGCCAGTAGGTTTTGCCTATGCAGGACCTATTGACGTTGTCAATGTTTTTAAAGGTGTTGCACAGAAGAACGGGCTGCTGTGCAACATGGCTCAAAGTAAATAGAAACAAAATTCTATGGCGAGCAATGACCACATCATAGCAAATTTTTGCTTACTTTGAGAAATTTTGCACAGCAGCCTTTGCTGCTGTGCAACATCTTTAAAAGACATTGACAACACCAATGGGTCTCACATGTGCGAAACCTATTGGCTTTGCCAATGCTTGTTTGCAGTTCTGCAGTCCACTTGGCAGCTCCTAGACACAGTTTCTAAGCAGCACCATATGCTTAACAAATGAGTAAAAAAGCTATTTGAAGGGGAGAGTGCAGAGGCTAAAGAGTGCTCCCTGGACTGAATCCTCTGCCAGACTGGTGTCCGTTTATCTAGGGAGGTGATCAGGTCCACAGCATGTGAGCCTCGGGTCACACAGTGACAGGAAGAGTGGTGTGACCACACCCCTTTAGTAAGGTTTAATTGAAGGGACCAGACTAATGTCTGTTCATTTGGGGGTGTCCTAGAGCTCAGGAGTGTCATTACTCCCTGTAACAGTTCTTTCAGAGTCATATCCTATGAGCCCAGAAACACACACTATACAGAAACCAGCGAGATCTGACCACACCCCTTTAGTAAGACTTTACTGAGGGGATCATATTGACACCATGGAGAGTGGTGAAGGGTGACCCAACAGAGAGCAGAGGAGGGTGGGATGTAAGATTAATACCACAGAGAGCGGGAGGAGGGTGGGGGTGAAGGAGAGGGACTGCAGAGGCATGCACTCTCTAAGAGTGCATGCCACAAAGTAAAAAAAGAGATTACCTGCAGGAGCCTATGGCCAGTGGAAGGACACTGGCCAGAGGAAGCTGTACTTGGCTCATGCTCCACGGCAGGAACAAAGACTGAAGCCAAGGTGGAAGCTGGCGGTGATGAAGTGCTGACCAATAGAAACCAAGGAGACGAGTGATGTAGGAGCCAACCATTGGTAAGTAAAGCTAAGTAATGGGAGGGCTCAAAGCCCCTTTTAAGATTTTATTTTTTTCACAAGAGATTTCTCAAGCCAGCACAAGCACTGTGCAGGCGAAACCTAAAAAGAGACTTTAAAAAGCACCTCTAAGGAGTCCTCTGGTTTTGTCTACAATCCAGCACTATGCCACAGAGTAAGAAAAAAACTCAACTAAGGGCAGTTGGCTTTACAATGGCGTATGTAAAGCAAGGCTAAAGTACTGCAGTAGCTTTTTTATGATCTCCACACTGTGCAAGTGGTGGGTGTGGTGGGGAGTGGCTCTCTTGGGCAGGGAGGTATGCACTGATTTGCAAGTGCAAGATGGTATGGTTGTGGGGCAAAACAGTTGCTCTTGATCTTCCACCCAGCCATTAGAGAAACAGATCACTTTATTTGTTGTTGAGCTGTCACAGCTGCCGTTCATTCAAGGACGAGCCCTCCCCCACGGCCTTATTCCTGTTCCTCTTGTTTACGGGCACGTGATGAGACATGTATTTGTGTCTATGGATACTGTGATACTGCGTAGTAGGCATCTGTGGTGTCACTCGACCCAGTGTCACTGGGTACCAAATCAGGTAGCGAAACTAATTAAATCATCTACTAGGTTCTGCTTGCATTTATGATGAGTCGTGTTTTGATAACCTGTCCTGGTCATCAGTCATCTCTTCAGTGACCTGCTCTTCTTACATTGGGAAGTACTGGTGCCAATGTGATTATATTTTTGGTTGGGTGAGCTGCTGTTATTCTGATCCATTCTCAAGAAAAAATAACTTTTTTCTAAAGTCATTCAATGAGGTACCTGAGGCATTATGTTTTCTATTATTTTATTCAAGATAATGTTAGATAAAATGTAATCCATGTTAATTGTAAACGAGCTGATATAGTTTCACACGTGGCCCCAATTGACAAAAGTGCATCTTTTTTTTCTTTTATCACGCGAGACCCAGTTTGACAGGAAGTGGGAGTTTCTGTGTGCTGGGATGATCCTGCTTTAGGATCGAGTAAAGGGAACTGAATGCAATTCCAATACAATACAATACAGGACTCTGGAGTCCCACTGAATCTCACGATTGCATACGCTGTACCACAGAATAAAAGATGCCTCTGTGCATCAGAGGTCAGGGTGAAGAAGTGACTGCCCTTGTCCCGAACTTCCATTCAAACTCCTCTCTATCTCATTTTCCGAAACCCCTTTAATATCTCCCTGGAGCCTGTTCTGTGCCTCCTCCTAATGCATGTCATTCACCACCTCCCAATAGGTCACATTTCTCACTTCTCTAAATAGACAGAGATAGGCAGATACATAGAGTGATATTGATAAAGATACATACAGAGACAGTGAGAAATAGGTATAGCTAGATAAACAGGTCTATATAAATATATATTCACTGAAAAAACCATAGGTTTTAGGGACAGTTATAGTTAGTTGGACATTTCACTCGTACAAAACCATAGAAATTCCCCCGTTATAGTTAGTTCAGCTAACTATAACTCGCGCCCGCAATGCACTGCTGATGACGTCACATATTACATCACTCATGACATGGTCAGTGACATCACTGATGACATCACTGATGACATCTCAAATGACATCACTGATGACATCACTGATGACATCATCCAGTGACTGTGTGTTTCTGTAAAGTTTAAATATGTTTAATATATATAGGGAAAGGCGTATTGAAGAATGAGTGGGTGTATAAGTGTCTGAATGGATGATTTAGTACGTGAGTGACTGACTCTACAAGTGAGTGATTAAATGTATCTTACTGAATGCATGGGTTAGTGACTAAACTGTGTGAATGTCTGTATCCGTCTGTCTGTTGGTTTGTAAGCGGCTGCATGAGCTTTCTGAATAGCTACATGAGTGTCTACATGGGTTATTGATTGATTGTCTGAGTATCTGTATGGGTGCCTGAGTGTTTGTGTGGGTGGGGTGTGTGTGACTCTGTGCATAGAAGTGTGAGTTGGTGATTCACTGGGTGCATGGTTTCAAGAGTGCATCTGTGATGGACTGTATGGGTGGGTGAGTGTGTGTATGGGTGTGTTAGTGATTGAATGTATATCTCAGTGGTACATGTGTGAGTAACTACATATGTGAAAGGCAGTATATATGTGTGTTGGAGTATATAAATGGCTATAAGTGAGAGTGTGTGATTGTGAGAGTGGCTGTATGGATGAGTGTGTACTTGTATCAGTGATTGTATAAGAGCGTAAGAATGTGCTAGTATTTGTATGAGTAAGTGAGCTGGTGTGTGTATAACTGTATAGGTGAGTAAATGGGTGTGTGATTAAGTTTTTTGCATGACTGACTAGGTGTGTGAGTACCTCTATGGATGAGTGGCGGTGTGTGAGTGTTTATATAGGTGTATGAGTGCATATGATAGTCCTGTACTGAGTGACTAAGTATGAGTGACTGTACGGGTGAGTGAGTGGATGTGTGTGTAGACCTAAGAATCAGTGAGTGGGTATGTAGTTTTTGGTGTTGGAGTGTCTATGGTTTTGAGAATGGCAGTCTGTAATTTAGAGTGGGTGTATCAAAAGTTATATTAGGGTGTGAGAAGATGCATGAAATTATCACATGGATGATGTCATCAGTGTTGTCATTTGAGATGTCATCAGTGATGTCATCAGTGATGTCACTGACCATGTCATGAGTGATGTAATATGTGACGTCATCAGCAGTGCATTGCGGGGGCGCGAGTTATAGTTAGCTGAACTAACTATAACGGGGAATTTCTATGGTTTTGTACGAGTGAAATGTCCAACTAACTATAACTGTCCCTAAAACCTATGGTTTTTTCAGTGAATTTCAAAGGTTTTTTAAATGCTAATTTCTAACTATAACGTGTCTGAAACCTATGGTTTTTTCAGTGAATTTCAAAGTTTTTTTAAATGCTAATTTCTAACTATAACGTGCCTGAAACCTATGATTTTGTAAGTGAATTTCAAAGGTTTTTTTAAATGCTAGTTTCTAACTATGCCTACAGAGGTAGGACATCTGAAGAAAGAAGAAAAAACGCACAGAAAGAAGCAAAAGATGTGCAGAAAGAACCAACAGAGGAGCAGAAAGAGGCCTTGTTGCAAAATCATCCTGTGCCCACAACTTTTTCAGACGGGTACTGGTGGTAACTGACTCTGACTAACCAGAGCCAGTGCTATGCTAAAAGACACTTAGAATACAGTGAAAACACCTACATACACTAGGGAACACTATGCGTTGGGGTACCCCTGTGATTAGCATGACCTCCTCTGCAAGTCCCTAGTACATAATAGGGCAGGGGGATTAAAACTACCTCTTAAAACGCGCTACAGGGCGCGTTTGCACAGTGGTGAAGGGAGGGGGGCCTGAGGTGACATGTGTGCAAACGCACCCCGTGGCGCGTTTTAAGTTGCGGGATTAAGTCCCCTTGAATTCTGAGGGTCCCTGGGGCCCAACTAGCCCCCAGGTACCTAGAGTTAGGACCACAGAGCTGAGTTGCAGAGAGGCGTTCCGAGGCCACGCACCTTTTTTCACCTCTCTGCAACGCAACTCTGTTGTGCTTACTGAAGGTACCTGGTGGGCTAGTTGGCCCCAGGGTCCCTCAGGATTCAAAGGGAATTAATTCCCCAACTTAAAACACACCACAGGGCGTGTTTGCGCACATGTCACCTGAGGCCCCGCCCCTCCCTTCACCACTGTGCAAACGCGCCCCGTGGTGCGTTTTAAGTTGGGGGATTAGGTCACCTTGAATCCTGAGGGTCCCTGGGGCCCAACTAGCCCACTAGGTACTTCCAGTAAGCACCATAGGCCTGCGTTGCAATGCCTGTAACAAATTGTGCAGTTGTGTTTAGGTAGTGAAGAGGGTCGTGCTGGGGGTAGTGTTTTAGGGTTTAGGGTAGTGCAGTGGTATTTGTGTAGTGTAGGGGGTCATGCTGGGGGTAGATTTAGGGTTTAGGGTAGTGCAGTGGTGTTTGGGTAGTGTAGGGAGTCGTGCTGGGGGTAGTGTTTTAGGGTTTAGGGTAGTGCAGTGGTGTTTGGGTAGTGTAGGGGGTCGTGCTGGGGGTAGTGATTTAGGGTAGTGCAGTGGTGTTTGGGTAGTGTAGGGGGTACTGCTGGGGGTAGTGTTTTAGGGTTTCGGTTAGTGCAGTGGTGTTTGGGTAGTGTAGGGGTACTGCTGGGGGTAGTGTTTTAGGGTTTAGGGTAGTGCAGTGGTGTTTGTGTAGTGTAGGGGGTAGTGTTTTAGGGTTTAGGGTAGTGCAGTGGTGTTTGTGTAGTGTAGGAGGTCGTGTTTTAGGGTTTAGGGTAGTGCAGTGGTCTTTGGGTAGTGTAGGGAGTCGTGCGGGGTAGTGTTTTAGGGTTTAGGGTAGTGTAGGGGGTCATGCGGGGGTAGTGTTTTAGGGATTAGGGTAGTGCATTGGTGTTTGGGTAGTGTAGGGGGTCATGCGGGGGGTAGTGTTTTACGGTTTAGGGCAGTGCAGTGGTGTTTGGGTAGTGTAGGGGGTCGTGCTGGGGGAGTGTTTTAGGGTTTAGGGCAGTGCAGTGGTGTTCGGGTAGTGTAGGGGGTCATGCTGGGGGAGTGTTTTAGGGTTTAGGGCAGTGCAGTGGTGTTCGGGTAGTGTAGGGGGTCATGCTGGGGGAGTGTTTGAGGGTTTAGGGCAGTGCAGTCGTGTTCGGGTAGTGTAGGGGGTTGTGCTGGGGGTAGTATTTTAGGGTTTAGGGTAGTGCAGTGGTGTTCGGGTAGTGTAGGGGGTCATGCTGGGGGTAGTGTTCTAGGGTTTAGGGCAGTGCAGTGGTGTTTGGGCAGTGTAGGGGGTAATGCTGGGGGTGGTGTTTTAGGGTTTAGGGCAGTGCAGTGGTGTTCGGGCAGTGTAGGGGGTCGTGCTGGGGGTGGTGTTTCAGGGTTTAGGGCAGTGCAGTGGTGTTCGGGCAGTGTAGGGGGTGGTGTTTCAGGGTTTAGGGCAGTGCAGTGGTGTTCGGGCAGTGTAGGGGGTCGTGCAGGGGTTGGTGTTTCAGGGTTTAGGGCAGTGGTGTTCGGGCAGTGTAGGGGGTCGTGCTGGGGGTGGTGTTTCAGGGTCTGGGGCAGTGCAGTGGTGTTCGAGCAGTAAAGGGGTCGTGCTGGGGGTGGTGTTTCAGGGTTTAGGGCAGTGCAGTGGTGTTCGGGCAGTGTAGGGGGCGGTGCAGGGGGTGGTGTTTCAGGGTTTACGGCAGTGCAGTGGTGTTCGGGCAGTGTAGGGGATGCTGCAGGGGTGGTGTTTCAGGGTTTAGGGCAGTGCAGTGGTGTTCGGGCAATGTAGGGGGTCATGCAGGGGGTGGTGTTTCAGGGTTTAGGGCAGTGCAGTGGTGTTCGGGCAGTGTAGGGGGTCGTGCTGGGCCTGTGTTTCAGGGTTTAGGGCAGTACAGTGGTGTTCGGGCAGTGTAGGGGGTCTTGCTGGGGCTGGTGTTTCAGGGTTTAGGGCAGTGCAGTGGTGTTCGGGCAGTGTAGGGGGTCGTGCTGGGGGTGGTGTTTCAGGGTTTAGGGCAGTGCAGTGGTGTTTGGGCAGTGTAGGGGGTCATGCTGGGGCTAGTGTTTCAGGATTTAGGGCAGAGCAATGGTGTTCAGGCAATGTAGGGGTTTTGCTGGAGGTGGTGTTTCAGGGTTTAGGGCAGTGCAGTGGTGTTCGTGCAGTGTAGGGGGTGTTGTTTCAGGGTTTAGGGCAGTGGTGTTCAGGCAGTGTAGGGGGTCTTGCTGGGGTTGATGTTTCAGGGTTTAGGGCAGTGCAGTGGTGTTCGGGCAGTGTAGGGGGTCGTGCTGGGGGTGGTGTTTCAGGGTTTAGGGCAGTGCAGTGGTGTTCCGGCAGTGTAGGAGGTCATGCAGGGGGTGGTGTTTCAGGGTTTAGGGCAGTGCAATGGTGTTCGGGCAGTGTAGGGGGTCATGCTGGGGGTGGTGTTTCAGGGTTTAGGGCAGTGCAGTGGTGTTCGGGCAATGTAGGGTGTCGTGCTGAGGGGTGGTGTTTCAGGGTTTAGGGCAGTGCAGTGGTGTTCGGGCAGTGTAGGGGGTCGTGCAGGGGGTGGTGTTTCAGGGTTTAGGGCAGTGCAGTGGTGTTTGGGCAGTGTAGGGGGTCGTGCAGGGGGTGGTGTTTCAGGGTTTAGGGCAGTGCAGGGGTGTTCGGCCAGTGTAGGTGGTCTTGCTGGGGGTGGTGTTTCAGGGTTTAGGGCAGTGCAGTGGTGTTCGGGCAGTGTAGGGGGCGGTGCAGGGGGTGGTGTTTCAGGGTTTACGGCAGTGCAGTGGTGTTCGGGCAGTGTAGGGGATGCTGCAGGGGGTGGTGTTTCAGGGTTTAGGGCAGTGCAGTGGTGTTCGGGCAATGTAGGGGGTCATGCAGGGGGTGGTGTTTCAGGGTTTAGGGCAGTGCAGTGGTGTTCGGGCAGTGTAGGGGGTCGTGCTGGGCCTGTGTTTCAGGGTTTAGGGCAGTACAGTGGTGTTCGGGCAGTGTAGGGGGTCTTGCTGGGGCTGGTGTTTCAGGGTTTAGGGCAGTGCAGTGGTGTTCGGGCAGTGTAGGGGGTCGTGCTGGGGGTGGTGTTTCAGGGTTTAGGGCAGTGCAGTGGTGTTTGGGCAGTGTAGGGGTCATGCTGGGGCTAGTGTTTCAGGATTTAGGGCAGAGCAATGGTGTTCAGGCAATGTAGGGGTTTTGCTGGAGGTGGTGTTTCAGGGTTTAGGGCAGTGCAGTGGTGTTCGTGCAGTGTAGGGGGTGTTGTTTCAGGGTTTAGGGCAGTGGTGTTCAGGCAGTGTAGGGGGTCTTGCTGGGGTTGATGTTTCAGGGTTTAGGGCAGTGCAGTGGTGTTCGGGCAGTGTAGGGGGTCGTGCTGGGGGTGGTGTTTCAGGGTTTAGGGCAGTGCAGTGGTGTTCCGGCAGTGTAGGAGGTCATGCAGGGGGTGGTGTTTCAGGGTTTAGGGCAGTGCAATGGTGTTCGGGCAGTGTAGGGGGTCATGCTGGGGGTGGTGTTTCAGGGTTTAGGGCAGTGCAGTGGTGTTCGGGCAGTGTAGGGTGTCGTGCTGAGGGGTGGTGTTTCAGGGTTTAGGGCAGTGCAGTGGTGTTCGGGCTGTGTATGGGGTCATGCTGGGGTTGGTGTTTCTGGGTTTAGGGCTGTGCTGTGGTGTTTGGGCTGTGTAGGGGGTCGTGCAGGGGGTGGTGTTTCAGGGTTTAGGGCAGGGCAGTGGTGTTCGGCCAGTGTAGGTGGTCTTGCTGGGGGTGGTGTTTCAGGCTTTAGTGCAGTGTTGTTCGGGCAGTGTAGGGGGTCTTGCTGGGGGTGGTGTTTCAGGGTTTAGGGCAGTGCAGTGATATTCGGGCAGTGTAGGGGGTCTTGCTGGGGCTGGTGTTTCAGGGTTTAGGGCAGTGCAGTGGTGTTTCGGGCAGTGTAGGGGGTCGTGCTGGGGCTGGTGTTTGAGGGTTTAGGGTATTGCAGTGGTGTTCGGGCAGTGTAGGGGGTCGTGCTGGGGCTGGTGTTTCAGGGTTTAGGGCAGTGCAGTGGTTTTCGGGCAGTGTAGGCGGTCGTGCTGGGTCTGGTGTTTCAGGGTTTAGGTCAGTGCAGTGGTGTTCGGGCAGTGTATGGGGTCGTGCTGGGGCTGGTGTTTCAGGGTTTAGGGCAGTGCAGTGGTGTTCGGGCAGTGTAGGGGGTCGTGCTGGGGGTGGTGTTTCAGGGTTTAGGGCAGTGCAGTGGTGTTCGGGCAGTGTAGGGGGTCGTGCTGGGGCTGGTGTTTCATGGTTTAGGGCAGTGCAGTGGTGTTCGGGCAGTGTAGGGGGTCATGCTGGGGGTGGTGTTTCAGGGTTTAGGGCAGTGCAGTGGTGTTCGGGCAGTGTAGGGGGTCATGCTGGGGGTGGTGTTTCAGGGTTTAGGGCAGTGCAGTGGTGTACGGGCAGTGTAGGGGGTCTTGCTGGGGGTGTTGTTTCAGGGTTTAGGGCAGTGGTGTTCGGGGAGTGTAGGGGGTCTTGCTGGGGGTAGTGTTTCGGGGTTTAGGGCAGTGCAGTGGTGTTCGTGCAGTGTAGGGGGTCGTGCTGGGGGTGGTGTTTCAGGGTTTAGAGCAGTGCAGTAGTGTTCGGGCAGTGTAGGGGATCGTGCAGGGGGTGGTGTTTCAGGGTTTAGGGCAGTGCAGTGGTGTTCGGGCAGTGTAGGGGTCGTGCTGGGGGTGGTGTTTCAGGGTTTAGGGCAGTGCAGTGGTGTTCGGGCAGTGTAGGGGGTCGTGCAGGGGGTGGTGTTTCAGGGTTTAGGGCAGTGCAGTGGTGTTCAGGCAGTGTAGGGGTCGTGCTGGGGCTGGTGTTTCAGGGTTTAGGGCAGTGCAGTGGTGTTCGGGCAGTGTAGGGGGTCTTGCTGGGGGTGGTGTTTCAGGGTTTAGGACAGTGGTGTTCGGGCAGTGTAGGGGGTCTTGCTGGGGGTGGTGTTTCAGGGTTTAGGGCAGTGCAGTGGTGTTCGGGCAGTGTAGGGGGTCTTGCTGGGGGTAGTGTTTCAGGGTTTAGGGCAGTGCAGTGGTGTTCGGGCAGTATAGGGGGTCTTGCTGGGGGTAGTGTTTCAGGGTTTAGGGCAGTGCAGTGGTGTTCGTGCAGTGTAGGGGGTCATGCTGGGGATGGTGTTTCAGAGTTTAGGGCAGTGCAGTAGTGTTCGGGCAGTGTAGGGGGTCGTGCAGAGGGTGGTGTTTCAGGGTTTAGGGCAGTGCAGTGGTGTTCGGGCAGTGTAGGGGGTCGTGCTCGGGGTGGTGTTTCAGGGTTTAGGGCAGTGCAGTGGTGTTCGGGCAGTGTAGGGGGTCGTGCTGGGGGTGGTGTTTCAGGGTTTAGGGCAGTGGTGTTCGGGCAGTGTAGGGGGTCTTGCTGGGGGTGATGTTTCAGGGTTTAGGGCAGTGCAGTGGTGTTCGGGCAGTGTAGGAGGTCTTGCTGGGGGTAGTGTTTCAGGGTTTAGGGCAGTGCAGTGGTGTTCGGGCAGTGTAGGGGTCATGCTGGGGGTGGTGTTTCAGGGTTTAGGGCAGTGCAGTGGTGTTCGGGCAGTGTAGGGGGTCGTGAAGGGGGTGGTTTTTCAGGGTTTAGGGCAGTGCAGTGGTGTTTGGGCAGTGTAGGGGGTCGTGCTAGGGTATGTGTTTCAGGGTTTAGGGCAGTGCAGTGGTGTTCGGGCAGTGTAGGGGTCGTGCAGGGGCTGGTGTTTCAGGGTTTAGGGCAGTGCAGTGGTGTTCGGGCAGTGTAGGGGGTCATGCTGGGGGTAGTGTTTTAGGGTTTAGGGTAGTGCAGTGGTGCTTGTGTAGTGTAGGGGGTCGTGCTGGGGGTAGTGTTTTAGGGTTTAGGGTAGTGCAGTGGTGTTTGTGTAGTGTATGGGTTCATGTTTTAGGGTAGTGCAGTGGTGTTTGGGTAGTGTAGGGGGTCGTGCTGGGGGTAGTGTTTTAGGATTTAGGTTAGTGCAGTGGTGTTTGGGTAGTGTAGGGGGTCGTGCTGGGGGTAGTGTTTTAGGGTTTAAGGTAGTGCAGTGGTGTTTGTGTAGTGTAGGGGGTCGTGCTGGGGGTAGTGTTTTAGGTTTTAGGGTAGTGCAGTGGTGCTTGTGTAGTGTAGGGGGTCGTGCTGGGGGTAGTGTTTTAGGGTTTAGGGTAGTGCAGTGGTGTTTGTGTAGTGTAGGGGGTCATGTTTTAGGGTAGTGCAGTGGTGTTTGGGTAGTGTAGGGGGTCGCGCTGGGGGTAGTGTTTTAGGATTTAGGTTAGTGCAGTGGTGTTGGGGTAGTGTTTTAGGGTTTAGGGTAGTGCAGTGGTGTTTGTGTAGTGTAGGGGGTCATGCTGGGGGTAGTGTTTTAGGGTTTAGGATAGTGTAGTGGTGCTTGTGTAGTGTAGGGGGTCATGCTGGGGTAGTGTTTTAGGGTTTAGGGTAGTGCAGTGGTGTTTTTGTAGTGTAGGGGGGGTCATGTTTTAAGATGCAACGTTCCAATACCTGACCAGTCTGCACTACATAAAACTGCAAAAAAACTAAAAATAAAAAGTGTTTTGCACACTTTTGTCATTGGGCTATATGTGGGCTACATCTGGGTAATATTTGTGCTACATTTGGGCTCTTTTTTCACTGGTGGCCATCTTGGAAGACTTCTTTGTTATGAAGTTTCCTAATTTCCTCATTTACTGCAGTCTCCTCAGTAGGAAATGCTTTCAGTTTTTTACTTTGATTCCATCAAGAAGGCATTCAGATGTGTCACACATTTGCCATAAATTCAGAATGTTATTACTCTAGTTGTTCATTAGATCACTGTAGTAAAGCTACTGCTCACCAAGGAGTTAACTGGAAGTCTACTGCTGGTATTGAAAGTGATTGTTTCAGTCTGCATGTCAGAATTTTCTAATGAAATAGAAGAGGATTTGAGATCACACTTGAAACATGTCCTAATTTTTCTTTCTACAGCACTAACCATAATTTCTATGACAAAATGAACCCCATCATTTTGTTCCTTTTTAAATTAAATGTTTTAAGTGTTACCAGTTTATTCCAATCAAGATGGCTTCAGGTGTGCCATACTTTTGTCATAAGTAAGGCTGTTAGCACTCTAGTTCTTCTTTAGGACACTCTGGGAAGCTGCAGTAGAACACAAAGGCATCAACTGACAGGCTGCTCCTGTTGAAATATAACAGGAAGATATTTGAGATCACACTTGAAACATGTCCTAATTTTTCTTTCCAGAGCACTAACCATAATTTCTATGACAAGATGAACCCCATCATTTTGTTCCTTTTTAAATTAAATGTTTTAAGTGTTACCAGTTTATTCCAATCAAGATGGCTTCAGGTGTGCCATACTTTTGTCATAAGTAAGGCTATTAGCACTCTAGTTGTTCTTTAGAACACTCTGGGAAGCTGCAATAGAACACAAAGGAATCAACTGACAGTCTCTGCCCTTGTTGGATGTACATGTTTTACTGAGAATGTCAGACTTCATTCTCACATGACTGAGAAAGATAATGTGAATTTACAGAAAATATGCTCTCATTTTAGCTTCTGGGGCACCTTCCAAAACTGTATGGGACAAGCATGTGAAAATAGTTTTCTCTCAAACATGATTCATGATATCCCAGCAGAAGGTTTTTCACAGGGTAAAATCACCTTAGAACACACCACAATTCCTGAAATTAGTATGGTACCATCAACAAATGAATTCTAATGTAACTAAAGTCTGTTATCACCCTTTATAGTTCTCCTTTTGGTAACCCTCAAAATCTTCGATTCACTACAATGCATTTCAATGGTACTATCATTTATATTGGTCCCAAGATGGCTGCCAGCAATTCCAGGATGAAGTGCTGACAGCCAATCAGATCTCACGATGACATGTGTGGTTAGGCTCCGCCCAGATATATATGTGTTTTTACTTTTGATTTTCTCAGCAACTACTGAACGGATTTACATCATTTAACAAAAGGGTTCTTTTTGAACCAAGAACTAC
Source organism: Calotriton arnoldi (assembly GCA_963921515.1). NCBI lineage: Eukaryota > Metazoa > Chordata > Amphibia > Caudata > Salamandridae > Calotriton > Calotriton arnoldi. Next base: position 29,810 of record CAWUFW010013042.1, read on the forward strand.
CTCTTTGCCAAATTTGGTGTAATTCCGTTCAGCAGTTCGGGCTGTAGCCTTGCATAAAGTTTCCTATGGGAAATTGATTTTTTGACTCTTATTTTTTTAATTTCTCCGTAACTACTGAACGGATTTACACCATTTAACAAAAGGGTTCTTTCTGAACCAAGAACTACCTCTTTGCCAAATTTGGTGTAATTCCGTTCAGCAGTTCGGGCTGTAGCCGTGTCTAAATTTTCCTATGGGAAAATGAATGGGGAAAACACGTTTTGGGACCCCCTTTTTCTCGGCCCCCGCTTGACGAATCACCCTGAGACTTTCAGGGTAGGAGCGGACCGGAGCGGGCCATAAAGTTTGAAAATTTCGCGAAGATTCGTCAACCGACGCAAGAGTTATTTCAAATAGAATGTCGCGGATTTCCTATGGAAAATAGGTCCTAACTATAACTATCTACTGGCGACCGCCAGTAGATAATATATATATATATATATATATATATATATATATATATATATATATATATTCACTGAAAAAAACATAGGTTTCAGGGACGTTATAGTTAGAAATTAGCATTTAAAAAACCATAGAAATTCACTGAAAAAAACACAGGTTTCAGGGACGTTATAGTTAGTTGGACATTTCACTCATACAAAACCAGAGAAATTCGGTTGTTATAGTTAGTTGAGCTAACTATAACTCACGCCCCGCAATGCACTGCTGATGACGTCACATATTACATCACTCATGACATGGTCAGTGACATAATGATGATGACATCTCAAATGACATCACTCATGACATCATCCAGAGACTGGGTGATTTTTAAAAGTTTAATAATGTTAATTATAGATACACAAAAGTGTATTGAAGAATGAGTAGGTGTATGAGTGTCTGAATGGATGATTTAGTGGGTGCGTGACTGACTGTTTAAGTAAGATATTAAACGTGTCGTAGTGAATGCATGGGTGAATGACTAATCTGTGTGAATTTCTGTATCAGTCTGTCAGTTGGTGTGTAAGGGGCTGCATGGGTTGGTGACTAGCTACATGAGTGTCTATATGGGTTAATGATTGGTTGTCTGATTACCTGTATGGGTGCCTGAGTGTCTGTGTGGGTGGGTGGGGGTGTGTGTGACTCCCTCCATGGATGTGTGAGTGGGTGATTCAGTGGGTATATGGGTATATGGGTTCATGAGTGCATCTGCGAGGGGCTGTATGGGTGAGTGAGTGTGTGTATGGCTGTGTTGGTGAGTGAATGAATGTCTTAATGGTATATCTGTGAGTAACTACATATGTGAAAGGCAGTATGTGTGAATGTTGGAGTATATAAGTGGCTGTATGGATGAGTGTGTGCTTGTGTCAGTGATTCTATAAGAGAGTAAGTATGTGTTAGCATCTGTATGAATAAGTGAGGTGGCATGTGTATAACTGTATTGGTGAGTAAATGGCAGTGTGATTGAGTCTTTATGTGACTGACTAGGTGTGTGAGTATCTCTGTGGATGAGTGGCAGTATGTGAGTGTCTGTATGGGTGTATGTGCATATATCAGAGGCTGTACTGATGAGAGACTGCTTGTATGAGTGACCGTATCGGTGAGTGAGTGGATGTGTATAGACCTATGAATCAGTGAGTGGGTATGTACTAACTGGTATTGGTGTGTCAATGGTTTCGATAATGGTAGTCTGTATTTTAGAGTGGGTGTATGAAAGGTTATATTAGGGTGTGAGGAGGTACGTCAGATATTAAGTGGATGATGTCATCAGTGATGTAATTTGAGATGTCATCAGTGATGTCATTAGTGATGTCACTGACCATGTCATGAGTGATGTAATATGTGATGTCATCAGCAGTGCATTGCAGGGGCGCGAGTTATAGTTAGCTCAACTAACTATAACAGCCGAATTTCTCTGGTTTTGTACGAGTGAAATGTCCAATTAACTATAACGCCCCTGGCTGAAACCTGTGGTTTTTTCAGTGAATTTCTAAGGTTTTTTAAATGCTAATTTCTAACTATAACATCCCTGAAACCTATAGTTTTTCAGTGAATTTCAAAGGTTTTTTAAATGCTAATTCCTAACTATAACGTCCCTGAAACCTCTGGTTTTTTCAGTGAATTTCTAAGGTTTTTTAAATGCTAATTTCTAAATATGCCTACATAGGTAGGATATGTACAGAAAGAGGAAGAAAGGCGCAGAAAGAAGAAAGAGAAGTGCAGAAAGAGGCTTTTTAAATGCTAATTTCTAAATATGCCTACAAAGGTAGGATATCTGCAGAAAGAGGAAGAAAGGTGCAGAAAGAAGAAAGAGAAGTGCAGAAAGAGGCAACAGAAGTCCAGAAAGAGGAAGAAAGGTGCAGAAAGAAGCAAGAGAAGTGCAGAAAAAACCAACAGAGGTGCAGAAAGAGGCCTACTTTGAATGTACCTTACAACAGACTCATACAAAGTAGCCTAATCACTAATCCTTCTCCCAAGATTTCTTAAACCTCACTTTTCTTTTGAAGGTTCACTATTAATCGACTGCTCAGAATGTTAGGCCTACCTACCAAATATAAAACAGCAATCCTAAGCATATCACTGTTGTTAGTCTGACCAAGTTTGTGTAGGTATGCATGCATGTCTCTGCTTTTACTGAGTGACATGTTACATAAAAATAACCATAGAGATCCTCGAATATCTGTATTTCAAACAGCATACTCTGTAAATATGTGTACAAAAAGTTGTATGTATTTCTTTCTGCTCATAATACAGGGCACATGGGTATTCAATAGTATATTTGAGGGGCTCTATAACACCTATATACATAAGACTTGTCTGCCTGTGCAACTGAATGACAGAGCACAACTGAAAACGTTTAACCACCTATAGAAGAAGCTACCCACTTTTTAAGCTACCATCTTCAGATGCATAACACATGTGAGAATACATATACAAGTAGACATATACCTCAGTCACAAGAGCATGCAGACCTTTAAACTTGACAGCTTGCACTTCCCATTTGAGTACAGAAAGAGGCGAGATGTTAGAATTAAATTAAAAGTCTGATCTGTGCTACCATATGTAATGATGGTTAAGTTAGCCTTTGCGGCGCCATTTTATACTTAGCCGCTAATTCTAGGCCATGATTGCAATTAATTGTTCCCTGGCTCTGCAAGTAGCAGCTGTGTAGAATTCCCTGTGTCTCTGTAAGTTGGGCCTCGCTGTATACATTAATACACTGTTTGTACTTCTGCATACCTTTCCCATGAGATGGAGCCTGCCCCCACTGGCTCAGCTGCAGGCACGGACAGAATGACCTTGCCAGAGAGATAGTGTGTGCCCGGTCTCAGACTCTTAACTCATCTTTGTGCGCCCCCTCTGTTTCTGCTGCCTTCTGTGGAAAGTTTCTGGGTGGGTGTGTCTTGTGCTCAGGCTGAAATGTATAATTGTCACCTTTATGCTTGTGAAAGGCAGTCCCTCGACTGTCTCTTCATGAGGCTGGTCAGACCGGGCTCCACAGATGTGATTATTAATAAATATCTTTGGTTTGTATTGTCTACTGTCTGACTGACTCTTCATTATTTGGGAAGGCATAAAGGTGGTCCTTAGGAGCCGAGTGACCCTTCAGAGAGAAGTACAAAAAGAAGCAAGAGATGTGCAGAAAGAAACAAAAGAAGTGCAGAAAGAAGGAACAGAGGTGCAGAAAGAGGCAAGAAGGGTGCAGAAAGAGGGAAGAGGGGTGCAGAGAGAGGTAAAAGGGGTACAGAAAGAAGCAAGAGAGGTGCAGAAGGAAAAAAAGAAGTACAGAAAGAAGGAACTGAGGTACAGAAAGAGGCAAGAAGGGTGCAGAAAGAGGGTAGAGGGGAGCAGAAAAAGGAACGAGGGGTGCAGAAAAAAGCAAGAGAGGTGCAGAAATAAGCAAGAGAAGTACAGAAAGAAGCAACATAGATGCAGAAAAACAGATGAGGGGCGGAGAAAGAGGCAAGCGAAGTGCAGAAAGAAGCAACAGAGATGAAAAAAGGGGAAGAGGGGTGGAAAAAGAGGCATGAGGGGTGCAGAAAGAAGCAAGAGAGGTGCAGAAAGAAACAAAAGAAGTGCAGAAAGAAGCAACAGAGGTGCAGAGAGAGGAAAGAGGAGTGCAGAAAGAGGGAAGAGGAGTGCAGAAAGAGGCGCAAGGGTTGCAGAAAGAAGGGACAGAGGTGCCGAAAGAAGCAAGAGCAGTGCAGAAAGAAGCAACAGAGATGCAAAAACGGGGAACAGGGGTGGAGAAAGTGGCAAGAGGGGTGCAGAAAGAAGCAAAAGAGGTGCAGAAAGAAACAAAAGAAGAGCAGAAAGAAGGAACAGAGGTGCAGAAAGAGGCAAGAGGGGTGTAGAAAGAGGGAAGAAGGGTGCAGAAAGAAGCATGAGTTGTGCAGAAAGAAGCAAGAGAGGTGCAGAAAGAAGCAAGAGTAGTGCAGAAAGAATCAACAGAGGTGCAGAAAGAGGCAAGAGGGGTGCAAAAAGAGGGGAGAGGGGTGCAGAAAGGGGCACAATAGGTGCAAAAAGAAGCAGGAGATGTGCAGCAAGAAACAAAAGAAGTGCAGGAAGAAGGAACAGAGGTGCAGGAAGAGGCATCAGGGGTGAAGAAAGAGGAAAGAGGGGTGGAGAAAGAGGCAAGGGGGTGCAGTAAAAAGCAAGAGAGCTGCAGAAAGAAAGAAAAGAAGTGCAGCAAGAAGGAACAGAGGTGCAGAAAGAGGCAAGAGGGTGCAGAAAGGGCCATAAGGGGTGGAGAAAGAAGCGAGAGGTGCAGAAAGAAATAAAGAAGTGCAGAGAGAAGGAACAGAGGTGCAGAAAGAGGCAAGAGAGGTGCAGAAAGAAACAAAAGAAGTACAGAAAGAAGCAACAGAGGTGCAGAAAGAGGCAAGAGAAGTGCATAAAGAAGCAACAGAGATGCAGAAAGGGGGAAGTGGGGGTGGAGAAAGAGGCAAGAGGGATACAGACAGAAACAAAAGAGGTGCAGAAAGAAACAAAAGACATGTAGAAAGAAGGAACAGAGGTGCAGAAAGAGGCACAAGGGTTGCAGAAAGAAGCAAGAGAGATGCAGAAAGAAGCAAGAGAAATGCATAAAGAAGCAACAGAGATACAGAACAGGGGAAGTGGGGTGGAGAAAGAGGCAAGAGGGATACAGAAAGAAACAAGAGAGGTGCAGAAAGAAACAAAAAAGAGCAGAAAGAAGGAACAGAGGTGCAGAAAGAGGCAAGAGGGGTGCAGAAAGAGGGACGAGGGGTACAGAAAGAAGCACAAGTGGTGCAGAAAGAACCAAAGAGGTGCAGAAAGAAGCAAGAGTAGTGCAGAAAGAAGCAACAGAGATGCAGAAAGGGGCAAGAGGGGTGCAAATAGAGTGAAAAGGGGTGTAGAAAGAGGCACAAGGGTTGCAGAAAGAAATAAGAGATGTGCAGCAAGAAACAAGGAAGTGCTGAAAGAAGGAACAGAGGTGCAGAAAGAGGTAACAGGGGTGAAGAAAGAGGGAAGATGGGTTGAGAAAGAGGCAAGGGGGTGCAGAAAGAAGCAAGAGGGCTGCAGAAAGAAACAAAAGAAGAGCAGAAAGAAGGAACAGAGGTGCAGAAAGAGGCAACCGGGGTGAAGAAAGAAGGAAGAGGGGTGAAGAAAGAGGCAAGGGGGTATAGAAGAAGTAAGAGAGCTGCAGAAAGAAACAAAAGAAGAGCAGAAAGAAGGAACAGGGGTGCAGGAAGAGGCAACAGGGGTGAAGAAAGAAGCAAGAGGGGTGGAGAAAGAGGCAAGGCGGTGCAGAAAGAAGCAAGAGAGCTGCAGAAAGAAACAAAAGAAGTGCAGCTAGAAGGAACAGAGGTGCAGAAAGAGGCAAGAGGGTGCAGAAAGGGGCATAAGGGGTGGAGACAGAAGCGAGAGGTGCAGAAAGAAACAAAAGAAGTGCAGAAAGAAGGAACAGAGGTGCAGAAAGAGGCAAGAGAGGTGCAGAAAGAGGGAAGAGGGGAGCAGAAAGAGGCACAAGGGGTGCAGAAAGAAGCAAAAGAGGTGCAGAAAGAAGCAAGAGAAGTGCGTAAAGAAGCAACAGAGATGTAGAAAGGGGAAGTGGGGTGGAGAAAGAGGCAGGAGGGATACAGAAAGAAACAAGAAAGGTGCAGAAAGAAACAAAAGACATGTAGAAAGAAGGAACAGAGGTGCAGAAAGAGGCACAATGGTTGCAGAAAGAAGCAAGAGAGATGCAGAAAGAAGCAAGAGAAATGCATAAAGAAGCAACAGAGATAGAGAACGGGGAAGTTGGGTGGAGAAAGAGGCAAGAGGGATACAGAAAGAAACAAGAGAGGTGCAGAAAGAAACAAAAAAGAGCAGAAAGAAGGAACAGAGGTGCAGAAAGAGGCAAGAGGGGTGCAGAAAGAGGGACGAGGGTGCAGAAAGAAGCACAAGTGGTGCAGAAAGAAGCAAAGGGGTACAGAAAGAAGCAAGAGTAGTGCAGAAAGAAGCAACAGAGATGCAGAAAGGGGCAAGAGAGGTACAAAAAGAGGGAAAAGGGGTGTAGAAAGAGGCACAAGGGGGTGCAGAAAGAAGCAAGAGGGCTGCAGAAAGAAACAAAAAAGAGCAGAAAGAAGGAACAGAGGTGCAGAAAGATGCAAGAGGGGTGCAGAAAGAGGGACGAGGGGTGCAGAAAAAAGCACAAGTGCTGCAGAAAGAAGCAAAGAGGTGCAGAAAGAAGCAAGAGTAGTGCAGAAAGAAGCAACAGAGATGCAGAAAGAGGCAAGAGGGGTGCAAAAAGAAGGAACAGAGGTGCAGAAAGAGGCAACAGGGGTTAAGAAAGAAGGAAGAAGGGTGGAGAAAGAGGCAAGGGGGTGTAGAAAGAAGAAAGAGAGGTGCAGAAAGAAACAAAAGAAGTGCAGGAAGAAGGAACAGAGGTGCAGGAAGAGGCATCAGGGGTGAAGAAAGAGGAAAGAGGGGTGGAGAAAGAGGCAAGGGGGTGCAGTAAAAAGCAAGAGAGCTGCAGAAAGAAAGAAAAGAAGTGCAGCAAGAAGGAACAGAGGTGCAGAAAGAGGCAAGAGGGTGCAGAAAGGGACCATAAGGGGTGGAGAAAGAAGCGAGAGGTGCAGAAAGAAATAAAGAAGTGCAGAGAGAAGGAACAGAGGTGCAGAAAGAGGCAGAGAGAGGTGCAGAAAGAAACAAAAGAAGTACAGAAAGAAGCAACAGAGGTGCAGAAAGAGGCAAGAGAAGTGCATAAAGAAGCAACAGAGATGCAGAAAGGGGGAAGTGGGGGTGGAGAAAGAGGCAAGAGGGATACAGACAGAAACAAAAGAGGTGCAGAAAGAAACAAAAGACATGTAGAAAGAAGGAACAGAGGTGCAGAAAGAGGCACAAGGGTTGCAGAAAGAAGCAAGAGAGATGCAGAAAGAAGCAAGAGAAATGCATAAAGAAGCAACAGAGATACAGAACGGGGGAAGTGGGGTGGAGAAAGAGGCAAGAGGGATACAGAAAGAAACAAGAGAGGTGCAGAAAGAAACAAAAAAAGAGCAGAAAGAAGGAACAGAGGTGCAGAAAGAGGCAAGAGGGGTGCAGAAAGAGGGACGAGGGGTACAGAAAGAAGCACAAGTGGTGCAGAAAGAACCAAAGAGGTGCAGAAAGAAGCAAGAGTAGTGCAGAAAGAAGCAACAGAGATGCAGAAAGGGGCAAGAGGGGTGCAAATAGAGGGAAAAGGGGTGTAGAAAGAGGCACAAGGGTTGCAGAAAGAAATAAGAGATGTGCAGCAAGAAACAAGGAAGTGCTGAAAGAAGGAACAGAGGTGCAGAAAGAGGTAACAGGGGTGAAGAAAGAGGGAAGAGGGGTGGAGAAAGAGGCAAGGGGGTGCAGAAAGAAGCAAGAGGGCTGCAGAAAGAAACAAAAGAAGAGCAGAAAGAAGGAACAGAGGTGCAGAAAGAGGCAACCGGGGTGAAGAAAGAAGGAAGAGGGGTGAAGAAAGAGGCAAGGGGGTATAGAAGAAGTAAGAGAGCTGCAGAAAGAAACAAAAGAAGAGCAGAAAGAAGGAACAGGGGTGCAGGAAGAGGCAACAGGGGTGAAGAAAGAAGCAAGAGGGGTGGAGAAAGAGGCAAGGCGGTGCAGAAAGAAGCAAGAGAGCTGCAGAAAGAAACAAAAGAAGTGCAGCTAGAAGGAACAGAGGTGCAGAAAGAGGCAAGAGGGTGCAGAAAGGGGCATAAGGGGTGGAGACAGAAGCGAGAGGTGCAGAAAGAAACAAAAGAAGTGCAGAAAGAAGGAACAGAGGTGCAGAAAGAGGCAAGAGAGGTGCAGAAAGAGGGAAGAGGGGAGCAGAAAGAGGCACAAGGGGTGCAGAAAGAAGCAAAAGAGGTGCAGAAAGAAGCAAGAGAAGTGCGTAAAGAAGCAACAGAGATGTAGAAAGGGGGAAGTGGGGTGGAGAAAGAGGCAGGAGGGATACAGAAAGAAACAAGAAAGGTGCAGAAAGAAACAAAAGACATGTAGAAAGAAGGAACAGAGGTGCAGAAAGAGGCACAATGGTTGCAGAAAGAAGCAAGAGAGATGCAGAAAGAAGCAAGAGAAATGCATAAAGAAGCAACAGAGATAGAGAACGGGGAAGTTGGGTGGAGAAAGAGGCAAGAGGGATACAGAAAGAAACAAGAGAGGTGCAGAAAGAAACAAAAAAGAGCAGAAAGAAGGAACAGAGGTGCAGAAAGAGGCAAGAGGGGTGCAGAAAGAGGGACGAGGGGTGCAGAAAGAAGCACAAGTGGTGCAGAAAGAAGCAAAGGGGTACAGAAAGAAGCAAGAGTAGTGCAGAAAGAAGCAACAGAGATGCAGAAAGGGGCAAGAGAGGTACAAAAAGAGGGAAAAGGGGTGTAGAAAGAGGCACAAGGGGGTGCAGAAAGAAGCAAGAGGGCTGCAGAAAGAAACAAAAAAGAGCAGAAAGAAGGAACAGAGGTGCAGAAAGATGCAAGAGGGGTGCAGAAAGAGGGACGAGGGTGCAGAAAAAAGCACAAGTGCTGCAGAAAGAAGCAAAGAGGTGCAGAAAGAAGCAAGAGTAGTGCAGAAAGAAGCAACAGAGATGCAGAAAGAGGCAAGAGGGGTGCAAAAAGAAGGAACAGAGGTGCAGAAAGAGGCAACAGGGGTTAAGAAAGAAGGAAGAAGGGTGGAGAAAGAGGCAAGGGGGTGTAGAAAGAAGAAAGAGAGGTGCAGAAAGAAACAAAAGAAGAGCAGAACGAAGGAACAGAGGTGCAGAAAGAGGCAACAGGGGTTAAGAAAGAAGAAAGAGGGGTGGAGAAAGAGGCAAGGGGATGCAGAAAGAAGCACGAGAGCTGCAGAAAGAAACAAAAGAAGAGCAGTAAGAAGGAACAGAGGTGCAGAAAGAGGCAACAGGGGTGAAGAAAGAAGGAAGAGGGGTGGAGAAAGAGGCAAGGGGTGCAGAAAGAAGCCAGAGGTGCAGAATGAAAGAAAAGAAGTACAGAAAGAAGGAACAGAGGTGCAGAAAGAGGCAAGAGGGGTGCAGAAAGAGGGAAGAGGGTGCAGAAAGAGGCATGAGTTGTGCAGAAAGAAGCAAGAGAGGTACAGAAAGGGGGAAGTGGGGTGGAGAAAGAGGCAAGAGGGATACAGAAAGAAACAAGAGAGGTGCAGAAAGAAACAAAAGAAGTGCAGAAAGAAGGAACAGAGGTGCAGAAAGAGGCAAGAGGGGTGCAGAAAGAGGGAAGAGGGGTGTGAAAGAGGCACAAGGGGTGCAGAAAGAAGCAAGAGGGGTGCATAAAGAAGCAAGACAGTTGCAGAAAGAAACAAAAGAAATGCAGAAAGAAGGAACAGAGGTACAGAAAGAGGCTAGAGGGGTGCAGTAAGAGGGAAGAGATGTGCAGAAAGAGGCACAAGCGTTGCAGTAAGAAGGGACAGATGTGCATAAAGAAACAAAAGAAGAGCAGAAAGAAGGAACAGGGGTGCAGGAAGAGGCAACAGGGTAAAGAAAGAAGCAAGAGGGGTGGAGAAAGAGGCAAGGCGGTGCAGAAAGAAGCAAGAGAGCTGCAGAAAGAAACAAAAGAAGTGCAGCTAGAAGGAACAGAGGTGCAGAAAGAGGCAAGAGGGTGCAGAAAGGGGCATAAGGGGTGGAGACAGAAGCGAGAGGTGCAATAAGAAACAAAAGAAGTGCAGAAAGAAGGAACAGAGGTGCAGAAAGAGGCAAGAGAGGTGCAGAAAGAGAAAAGAGGGGAGCAGAAAGAGGCACAAGGGGTGCAGAAAGAAGCAAAAGAGGTGCAGAAAGAAGCAAGAGAAGTGCGTAAAGAAGCAACAGAGATGTAGAAAGGGGGAAGTGGGGTGGAGAAAGAGGCAGGAGGGATACAGAAATAAACAAGAAAGGTGCAGAAAGAAACAAAAGACATGTAGAAAGAAGGAACAGAGGTGCAGAAAGAGGCACAAGGGTTGCAGAAAGAAGCAAGAGAGATGCAGAAAGAAGCAAGAGAAATGCATAAAGAAGCAACAGAGATAGAGAACGGGGAAGTGGGGTGGAGAAAGAGGCAAGAGGGATACAGAAAGAAACAAGAGAGGTGCAGAAAGAAACAAAAAAGAGCAGAAAGAAAGAACAGAGGTGCAGAAAGAGGCAAGAGGGGTGCAGAAAGAGGGACGAGGGGTGCAGAAAGAAGCACAAGTGGTGCAGAAAGAAGCAAAGGGTGCAGAAAGAAGCAAGAGTAGTGCAGAAAGAAGCAACAGAGATGCAGAAAGGGGCAAGAGAGGTACAAAAAGAGGGAAAAGGGGTGTAGAAAGAGGCACAAGGGGTGCAGAAAGAAGCAAGAGGGCTGCAGAAAGAAACAAAAAAGAGCAGAAAGAAGGAACAGAGGTGCAGAAAGAGGCAAGAGGGGTGCAGAAAGAGGGACGAGGGGTGCAGAAAAAAGCACAAGTGCTGCAGAAAGAAGCAAAGAGGTGCAGAAAGAAGCAAGAGTAGTGCAGAAAGAAGCAACAGAGATGCAGAAAGAGGCAAGAGGGTGCAAAAAGAAGGAACAGAGGTGCAGAAAGAGGCAACAGGGGTTAAGAAAGAAGGAAGAAGGGTGGAGAAAGAGGCAAGGGGGTGTAGAAAGAAGCAAGAGAGCTGCAGAAAGAAACAAAAGAAGAGCAGAACGAAGGAACAGAGGTGCAGAAAGAGGCAACAGGGGTTAAGAAAGAAGGAAGAGGGGTGGAGAAAGAGGCAAGGGGGTGCAGAAAGAAGCACGAGAGCTGCAGAAAGAAACAAAAGAAGAGCAGTAAGAAGGAACAGAGGTGCAGAAAGAGGCAACAGGGGTGAAGAAAGAAGGAAGAGGGGTGGAGAAAGAGGCAAGGGGGTGCAGAAAGAAGCCAGAGGTGCAGAATGAAACAAAAGAAGTACAGAAAGAAGGAACAGAGGTGCAGAAAGAGGCAAGAGGGGTGCAGAAAGAGGGAAGAGGGGTGCAGAAAGAGGCATGAGTTGTGCAGAAAGAAGCAAGAGCGGTACAGAAAGGGGGAAGTGGGGTGGAGAAAGAGGCAAGAGGGATACAGAAAGAAACAAGAGAGGTGCAGAAAGAAACAAAAGAAGTGCAGAAAGAAGGAACAGAGGTGCAGAAAGAGGCAAGAGGGGTGCAGAAAGAGGGAAGAGGGGTGTGAAAGAGGCACAAGGGGTGCAGAAAAAAGCAAGAGGGGTGCATAAAGAAGCAAGACAGTTGCAGAAAGAAACAAAAGAAATGCAGAAAGAAGGAACAGAGGTACAGAAAGAGGCTAGAGGGGTGCAGTAAGAGGGAAGAGATGTGCAGAAAGAGGCACAAGCGTTGCAGTAAGAAGGGCCAGAGGTGCAGAAAGAAACAAAAGAAGAGCAGAAAGAAGGAACAGGGGTGCAGGAAGAGGCAACAGGGTAAAGAAAGATGGAAGAGGGGTGGAGAAAGAGGCAAGGCAGTGCAGAAAGAAGCAAGAGAGCTGCAGAAAGAAACAAAAGAAGTGCAGCAAGAAGGAACAGAGGTGCAAAGAGAGGCAAGAGGGTGCAGAAAGGGGCATAAGGGGTGGAGAAAGAAACGAGAGGTGCAGAAAGAAACAAAAGAAGTGCAGAAAGAAGGAACAGAGGTCCAGAAAGATGCAAGGGAGGTGCAGAAAGAAACAAAGGAAGTACAGAAAGAAGCAACAGATGTGCAGAAAGAGGCAAGAGGAGTGCAGAAAGAGGGAAGAGGGTAGCTGAAAGAGGCACAAGGGGTGCAGAAAGAAGCAAAAGAGGTGCAGAAAGAAGCAAGAGAAGTGCTTAAAGAAGCAACAGAGATGCAGAAAGGGGGAAGTGGGGTGGAGAAAGAGGCAAGATGGATACAGAAAGAAACAAGAGAGGTACAGAAAGAAACAAAAGACATGTAGAAAGAAGGAACAGAGGTGCAGAAAGAGGCACAAGGGTTGCAGATAGAAACAAGTGAGATGCAGAAAGAAGCAAGAGAAATACATAAAGAAGCAACAGAGATACAGAACGGGGGAAGTGGGGCGGAGAAAGAGGCAAGAGGGATACAGAAAGAAACAAGAGAGGTGCAGAAAGAAACAAAAAAGAGCAGAAAGAAGGAACAGAGATGCAGAAAGAGGCAAGAGGGGTGCAGAAAGAGGAACGATGGGTGCAGAAAGAAGCACAAGTGGTACAGAAAGAAGCAAAGAGGTGTAGAAAGAAGCAAGAGTAGTGCAGAAAGAAGCAACAGAGATGCAGAAAGGGGCAAGAGGGGTGCAGAAAGAGGGAAAAGGGGTGTAGAAAGAGGCACAGGGGGTACAGAAAGAAGTAAGAGATGTGCAGCAAGAAACAAGGAAGTGCTGAAAGAAGGAACAGAAGTGCAGACAGAGGCAACAGGGGTGAAGAAAGAGGGAAGAGGGGTGGAGAAAGAGGCAAGGGGGTGCAGAAAGAAGCAAGAGGGCTGCAGAAAGAAACAAAAGAAGAGCAGAAAGAAGGAACAGAGGTGCAGAAAGAGGCAACAGGGGTTAAGAAAGAAGGAAGAGGGGTGGAGAAAGAGGCAAGGGGTGCAGAAAGAAGCAAGAGAGCTGCAGAAAGAAACAAAAGAAGAGCAGTAAGAAGGAACAGAGGTGCAGAAAGAGGCAACAGGGGTAAAGAAAGAAGGAAGAGGGGTGGAGAAAGAGGCAAGGGGGTGCAGAAAGAAGCAAGAGGTGCAGAATGAAACAAAAGAATGACAGAAAGAAGGAACAGAGGTGCAGAAAGAGGCAAGAGGGGTTCAGAAAGAAACAAAAGAAGTACAGAAAGAAGCAACAGAGATGCAGAAAGAGGCAAGAGGAGTGCAGAAAGAGGGAAGAGGGGGTTCAGAAAGAGGCATGAGGGGTGCAGAAAGAAGCAAAAGAGGTACAGAAAGGGGGAAGTGAGGTAGAGAAAGAGGCAAGAGGGATACAGAAAGAAACAAGAGAGGTGCAGAAAGAAACAAAAGAAGTGCAGAAAGAAGGAACAGAGGTGCAGAAAGAGGCAAGAGGGGTGCAGAAAGAGGGAAGAGGGGTGTGAAAGAGGCACAAGGGGTGCAGAAAGAAGCAAGAGGGGTGCATAAAGAAGCAAGACAGTTGCAGAAAGAAACAAAAGAAGTCCAGAAAGAAGGAACATAGGTACAGAAAGAGGCTAGAGGGGTGCAGAAAGAGGGAAGAGATGTGCAGAAAGAGGCACAAGTGTTGCAGTAAGAAGGGCCAGAGGTGCAGAAAGAAGCAAGAGAAGTGGAGAAAGAAGCAACAGAGGTGGAAAAAGGGGGATGAGGGGTGGAGAAAGAGGCAAGAGAAGTGCAGAGAGAAGCAGCAGAGATGCAATAATGGGAAACGGTTGGAGAAAGTGGCAAGAGGAGTGCAGAAAGAAGCAAGACAGGTGCAGAAAGAAACAGAAGAAGTGCAGAAAGAAGGAACAGAGGTGCAGAAAGAGGCAAGAGGGGTGCCAAAATAGGGAAGAGGAGTGCAGAATGAGGCACAAGGGTTGCAGAAAGAAGGGACAGAGGTGCAGAAAGAAGCAAGAGAAGTGCAGAAAGAAGCAACAGAGATGCAAAAACAGGGAAAAGGGGTGGAGGAAGTAGCAAGAGGGGTGAAACAAAAGAAGAGCAGAAAGAAGGAACAGAGGTGCAGAAAGAGGCAAGAGGGGTGCAGAAAGAGGGAAGAAGGATGCAGAAAGAAGCATGAGTGGTGCAGAAAAAAGCAAGAGAGGTGCAGAAAGAAGCAAGAGTAATGCAGAAAGAAGCAACAGAGGTGCAGAAAAAGGCAAGAGGGGTGCAAAAAGAGGGAAAAGGGGTGCAGAAAGGGGCACAATAGGTGCAAAAAGAAGCAAGAGATGTGCAGCAAGAAACGAAAGAAGTGCAGAAAGAAGGAACAGGGGTGGAGGAAGAGGCAACAGGGGTGAAGAGGGGTGGAGAAAGAGGTAAGGCGGTGCAGAAAGAAGCAAGAGAGCTGCAGAAAGAAACAAAAGAAGTGCAGCAAGAAGGAACAGAGGTGCAGGAAGAGGCAAGAAGGTGCAGAAAGAGGCATAAGGCGTGGAGAAAGAAGCAAGAGGTGCAGAAAGAAACAAAAGAAGTGTAGAAAGAAGGAACAGAGGTGCAGAAAGAGGCAAGAGGGGTGCAGAAAGAAACAAAAGAAGTACAGAAAGAAGCAACAGAGGTGCAGAAAGAGGCAAGAGGAGTGCAGAAAGAGGGAAGAGGGGTACAGAAAGAGGCACAAGGGGTGCAGAAAGAAGAAAAAGAGATGCAGAAAGAAGCAAGAGAGGTGCAGAAAGAAACAAAAGACGTGTAGAAAGAAGGAACAGAGGTGCAGAAAGAGGCACAAGGGTTGCAGAAAGAAGCAAGAGAGATGCAGAAAGAAGCAAGAGAAATGCATAAAGAAGCAACAGAGATACAGAACAGGGGGAAGTGGGGAGGAGAAAGAGGCAAGAGGGATACAGAAAGAAACAAGAGAGGTGCGGAAAGAAACAAAAAAAGAGCAGAAGGAAGGAACAGAGGTGCAGAAAGAGGCAAGAGGGGTGCAGAAAGAAGGACGAGGGGTGCAGAAAGAAGCAAAGAGGTACAGAAAGAAGCAAGAGTAGTGCAGAAACAAGCAACAGAGATGCAGAAAGGGGCAATAGGGGTGCAAAAAGAGGGAAGAGGTTGTAGAAAGAGGCACAAGGGATGCAGAAAGAAGCAAGAGATGTGCAGAAAGAAACAAGGAAGTGCAAAAAGAAGGAACAGAGGTGCAGAAAGAGGCAACAGGGGTGAAGAAAGAGTGAAGAGGGGTGGAGAAAGAGGCAAGGGGGTGCAGAAAGAAGCAAGATAGCCGCAGAAAGAAACAAAAGAAGTGCAGCAAGAAGGAACAGAGGTGCAGAAAGAGTCAAGAGGGGTGCAGAAAGAGGCATAAGTGGTGAAGAAGAAGCAAGAGGTACAGAAAGAAACAAAAGAAGTACAGAAAGAAGGAACAGAGGTGCAGAAAGAGGCAAGAGGGGTGCAGAAAGAAACAAAAGAAGTACAGAAAGAAGCAACAGATGTGCAGAAAGAGGCAAGGGGAGTGCAGAAAGAGGGAAGAGGGGCGCAGAAAGAGGCATGAGGGGTACAGAAAGAAGCAAGAGAGGTACAGAAAGGGGGAAGTGGGGTGGAGAAAGAGGCAAGAGGGATACAGAAAGAAACAAGAGAGGTGCAGAAAGAAACTAAAGAAGTGCAGAAAGAAGGAACAGAGGTGCAGAAAGAGGCAAGAGGGGTGAAGAAAGAGGCACGTGGGGTGCAGAAAGAAGCAAGAGAGGTGCAAAAATAAGCAAGAGAAGTGCAAAAAGAAGCAACAGAGGTGCAGAACCACGGATGAGGGGTGGAGAAAGAGGCAGGCGAAGTGCAGAAAGAAGCAACAGAGATGAAAAAAGGGGGAAGTGGGGTGGAGAAAGAGGCAAGAGGGGTGCAGAAAGAAGCAAGAGAGGTGCAGAAAGAAACAAAAGAAGTGCAGAAAGATGCAACAGAGGTGCAGAAAGAGGCAAGAGGAGTGCAGAAAGAGAGAAGAGATATGCAGAAAGGCACGAGGGGTGCAGAAAGAAGCAAGAGAGGTATAGAAAGAAGTAAGAGAAGTGCATAAAGAAGCAACAGAGATGCAGAAAGGCGGAAGTGGAGTGCAGAAAGAGGTAAGAGGGAGACAGAAAGAAGCAAGAGGGGTGCAGAAAGAAGCAAGAGAGGTACAGAAAGGGGGAAGTGAGGTAGAGAAAGAGGCAAGAGGGATACAGAAAGAAACAAGAGAGGTGCAGAAAGAAACAAAAGAAGCGCAGAAAGAAGGAACAGAGGTGCAGAAAAGAGGCAAGAGGGGAGCAGAAAGAGGGAAAAGGGGTGTAGAAAGAGGCACAAGGGTTGCATAAAGAAGCAACAGAGGTGCAAAAACAGGGAACAGGGGTGGAGAAAGTGGCAAGAGGGTGCAAAAAGAAGCAAGAGAGGTGCAGAATGAAACAATAGAAGAGCAGAAAGAAGGAAAAGAGGTGCAGAAAGGGGCAAGAGGGGTGCAGGAAGAGGGAAGAAGGGTGCATAAAGAAGCACGAGTGGTGCAGAAAGAAGGAAGAGAGGTGCAGAAAGAGGAAGAGGGGTGCAGAAAGAGGCATGAGGGGTGCCAAAAGAAGCAAGAGATGTGCAGCAAGAAACAAAAGAAGTGCAGAAAGAAGGAACAGAGGTGCAGAAAGAGGCAACAGGGGTGGAGAAAGAGGGAAGAGGGGTACAGAAAGAAGCAGGAGAGGTGCAGAAAGAAACAAAAGAAGAGCAGAAAGAAGGAACAAAGGTGCATAAAGAGGCAAGAGGGGTGAAGAAAGAGGGTAGAGGGGTACAGAAAGAAGCACGAGTGGTGCAGAAAGAAGCAAAAAGTTGCAGAAAGAAGCAAGAGTAGTGCAGAAAGAAGCAACAGAGATCCAGAAAGAGGAAAGAGGGGTGCAAAAAGAGGGAAAAGGGGTGCAGAAAGAGGCACGCGGGATGCAGAAAGAAGCAAGAGATATGCAGCAATAAACAAAAGAAGTGCAGAAAGAAGGAACAGAGGTGCAGAAAGAGGCATCAGGGGTGAAGAAAGAGGAAAGAGGGGTGGAGAAAGAGTCAAGGGGGTGCAGTAAAAAGCAAGAGAGCTGCAGAAAGAAACAAAAGAAGTGCAGCAAGAAGGAACAGAGGTGCAGAAAGAGGCAAGAGGGGTTCCGAAAGATGCATACGAGGTGCAGAAATAAGTGAGAGGTGCAGAAATAAACAAAAGAAGTGCAGAAAGAAGAAACAGAGGTGCAGAAAGAGTCAAGCGGGTTGCTGAAAGAAACAAAAGTGCAGAAAGAAGCAACAGAGGTGCAGAAAGAGGCAAGAGGGGTGCAGAAAGAGGGAAGAGGGGTGCAGAACAAGGCACGAGGGGTGCAGAAAGAAGCAAGAGAGGTACAGAAAGAAGCAAGAGAAGTGCATAAAGAAGCAACAGAGATGCAGAAAGGGGGCAGTGGGTTGGAGAAAGAGGCAAGAGGGATACAGAAAGAAACAAGAGAGGTGCAGAAGGAAACAAAAGAAGTGCAGAAGGAAGGAACAGAGGTGCAGAAAAAGGCAAGAGGGGTGTGGGAAGAGGGGTCTGAAATAGGCACAAGGGGTGCAGAAAGAAGCAAGAGAGGTGCAGAAAGAAGCAAGAGAGTTGCAGAAAGAAAAAAAAGAAGTACAGAAAGGAACAGAGGTACAGAAAGAGGCAAAAGGGGTGCAGAAAGAGGGAAGAGGGATGCAGAAAGAGGCACAAGGGTTACAGAAAGAAAGGACAGAGGTGCAAAAAAAAGCAAGAGAAGTGCAGAAAGAAGCAACAGTGGTGCAGAAAGAGGGATGAGGGGTGGAGAAAGAGGCAAGATAAGTGCAGAAAGAAGCAACAGAGATGCAAAAAGGGGGAACAGGGGTGGAGAAAGTGGCAAGAGGGGTACAGAAAGAAGCAGGAGAGGTGCAGAAAGAAACAAAAGAAGAGCAGAAAGAAGGAACAAAGGTGCATAAAGAGGCAAGAGGGGTGAAGAAAGAGGGTAGAGGGGTACAGAAAGAAGCACGAGTGGTGCAGAAAGAAGCAAAAGTTGCAGAAAGAAGCAAGAGTAGTGCAGAAAGAAGCAACAGAGATCCAGAAAGAGGAAAGAGGGGTGCAAAAAGAGGGAAAAGGGGTGCAGAAAGAGGCACGCGGGATGCAGAAAGAAGCAAGAGATATGCAGCAATAAACAAAAGAAGTGCAGAAAGAAGGAACAGAGGTGCAGAAAGAGGCAACATGGGTGAAATAAGAGGGAAGAGGAGTGGAGAAAGAGGCAAGGTGGTGCAGAAAGAAGCAAGAGAGCTGTAGAAAGAAACAAACAAAGAGCAGAAAGAAGGAACAGAGGTGCAGAAAGAGTCAAAAGGGGTGCAGAAAGAAGTGCGAGGTGCAGAAAGAAACAAAATAAGTGCAGAAAGAAGGAACAGAGGTGCAGAAAGAGGCTAGAGGGGTGCAGAAAGAAACAAAAGAAGTGCAGAAAGAGGGAAGACATGTGCAGAAAGAAACAAAAGAAGTGAAGAAAGAAGGAACTGTGGTGCAGGAAGAGGCAAGAGGGGTGCAAAAAGAAGGAACAGAGGTGCAGACAGAGGCAAGAGGGGTGAAGAAAGAGGGTATAGGGGTGCAGAAAGAAGCACAAGTGGTGCAGAAAGAAGCAAAGAGGTGCAGAAAGAAGCAAGAGTAGTGCAGAAAGAAGCAACAGAGGTGCAGAAAGAGGGAACAGAGGGGTACAAAAAAGGGAAGAGGGGTGCAGCAAGATGCACGCGGGATGCAGAAAGAAGCAAGAGATGTGCAGCAATAAACAAAAGAAGTACAGAAAGAAGGAACAGAGGTGCATAAAGAGGCAACAGGGATGAAGACAGAGGGAAGAGGAGTGGAGAAAGAGGCAAGGTGGTGCAGAAAGAAGTAAGAGAGCTGCAAAAAGAAACAAACGAAGAGCAGAAAGAAGGAACAGAGGTGCAGAAAGAGGAAAGAGGGGTGCAGAAAGAGGCAAAAGGGGTGCAGAAAGAAGCAAGAGGTGCAGAAAGAAACAAAAGAAGTGCAGAATGAAGCAACAGAGGTGCAGAAAGAGGCTAGAGGGGTGCAGAAAGAAACAAAAGAAGTGCAGAAAGAAGCAACAGAGGTGCAGCAAGAGGCAAGAGGAGTACAGAAAGAGGGAAGACAGGTACAGAAAGAAACAAAAGAAGTGCAGAAAGAAGGAACAGAGGTGAAGAAAGAGGCATGAGGAGTGCAGAAAGTAGCACGAGATATGCAAAAAGAAGGAACAGAGGTGCAGAAAGAGGCAAGAGGTGTGCAGAAAGAGGCATATGGGGTGCAGAAAGAAGCAAGAGAGGTACAGAATTAAGCAAGAGAAGTGCAGAAAGAAGCAACAGAGGTGCAGAAAGACGGATGAGGTCGGAGAAAGAGGCAAGCGAAGTACAGAAAGAAGCAACAGAGATGGAAAAAGGGAGAAGAGGGGTGGAGAAAGAGGCAAGAGAAGTGCAGAAAGAAGCAAGAGAGGAGTAGAAAGAAACAAAAGAGGTGCAGAAAGAGGCAACAGAGGTGCAGAAAGAGGCAAGAGGAGTGCAGAAAGAGGGAAGAGGGGTGCAGAAAGAGGCACGAGGGATGAAAAAAGAAGCAAGAGAGGTGCAGAAAGAAGCAAGAGAAGTGCATAAAGAAGCAACAGAGATGCAGAAAGGGGAAGTGGGGTGGAGAAAGAGGCAAGAGGGATACAGAAAGAAGCAAAATAATTGCAGAAAGAAACAAAAGTGCAGAAAGAAGGAACAGAAGTGCAGAAAGAGGCAAGAGGGAAGCAGAAAGAGGGAAAAGGAGTGCAGAAAGAGGCACAAGGGTTGCAGAAAGAAGGGACAGGGGTGCAGAAAGAAGCATGAGAAGTGCAGAAAGAAGCAACTGAGGTGCAGAAAAAGGGTGAGGGGTGAAGAAAGAGGGAAGAAGGGTGCAGAAAAAAGCACGAGTGGTGCAGAAAGAAGCAAAGAGGTGCAGAAAGAAGCAAGAGTAGTGCAGAAAGAAGCAACAGAGGTGCAGAAAGAGGCAAGAGGAGTGCAGAAAGAGAGAAGAGATATGCAGAAAGGCACGAGGGGTGCAGAAAGAAGCAAGAGAGGTACAGAAAGAAGTAAGAGAAGTGCATAAAGAAGCAACAGAGATGCAGAAAGGCGGAAGTGGGGTGCAGAAAGAGGTAAGAGGGAGACAGAAAGAAGCAAGAGGGGTGCAGAAAGAAGCAAGAGAGGTACAGAAAGGGGGAAGTGAGGTAGAGAAAGAGGCAAGAGGGATACAGAAAGAAACAAGAGAGGTGCAGAAAGAAACAAAAGAAGCGCAGAAAGAAGGAACAGAGGTGCAGAAAAGAGGCAAGAGGGGAGCAGAAAGAGGGAAAAGGGGTGTAGAAAGAGGCACAAGGGTTGCAGAAAGAAGGGACAGAGGTGCAGAAAGAAGCAAGAGAAGTGCATAAAGAAGCAACAGAGGTGCAAAAACAGGGAACAGGGGTGGAGAAAGTGGCAAGATGGTGCAAAAAGAAGCAAGAGAGGTGCAGAATGAAACAATAGAAGAGCAGAAAGAAGGAAAAGAGGTGCAGAAAGGGCAAGAGGGGTGCAGGAAGAGGGAAGAAGGGTGCATAAAGAAGCACGAGTGGTGCAGAAAGAAGGAAGAGAGGTGCAGAAAGAGGGAAGAGGGGTGCAGAAAGAGGCATGAGGGGTGCCAAAAGAAGCAAGAGATGTGCAGCAAGAAACAAAAGAAGTGCAGAAAGAAGGAACAGAGGTGCAGAAAGAGGCAACAGGGGTGGGGAAAGAGGGAAGAGGGGTGGAGAAAGAGGCAAGGGGGTGCAGTAAGAAGCAAGAGAGCTGCAGAAAGAAACAAAAGAAGTGCAGCAAGAAGGAACAAAGGTGCAGAAAGAGGCAAGAGGGGTGCAGAAAGAGGCATAAGAGGTGCAGAAATAAACAAAAGAAGTGGAGAAAGAAGAAACAGAGGTGCAGAAAGAGGCAAGAGGGGTGCTGAAAGAAACAAAGAAAGTGCAGAAAGAAGCAACAGTGGTTTGGAGAAAGAGGCAAGAGGGATACAGAAAGAAACAAGAGAGGTGCAGAAAGAAACAAAAGAAGTGCAGAAAGAAGGAACAGAGGTGCAGAGAAAGGCACGAGGGTGCAGAGAGAGAAGCAAGAGAGATGCAGAAAGAAGCAACAGAGATGCAGAAAGGGGAAGTGGGATGGAGAAAGAGGCAAGAGGGATACAGAAAGAAACAAGAGTGGTGCAGAAAGGAACAAAAGAAGTGTAGAAAGAAGGAACAGAGGTGCAGAAAGAGGCAAGAGGGGTCAGAAAGAGGGAAGAGGGGTGTGAAAGAGGCATGAGGGGTGCAGAAAGAAGCAAGAGGGTTGCATAAAGAAGCAAGACAGTTGCGGAAAGAAACAAAAGAAGTGTAGAAAGAAGGAACAGAAATCCAGAAAGAGGCTAGAGGGGTGCAGAAAGAGGGAAGAGATGTGCAGAAAGAGGAACAAGGGTTGCAGAAAGAAGCAAGAGAAGTGCTGAAAGAAGCAACACAGGTGAAAAAAGGGGGTACAGGTGTGGAGAAAATGGCAAGAAGGGTGCAGAAAGAAGCAAGAGAGATGCAAAAAGAAACAAAAGAAGAGCTGAAAGAAGGAACAGAGGTGCGAAAGAGGCAAGAGGGATGCAGAAAGAAGCACGAGTGGTGCAGAAAGAAGCATAGAGGTGCAGAAATAAGCAGGAGTAGTGCAGAAAGATGCAACAGAGGTGCAGAAAGATGCAATAGGGGTGCAAAAAGAGGGAAGAGGGGAACAGAAAGAAGCATGAGGTGTGCAGAAATAAGCAAGAGATGTGCAGAAAGAAGCAAAAGAAGTGCAGAAAGAAGGAACAGAGGTGCAGAAAGAGGCAACAGGGGTGCAAAAAGAGGGAAGAGGGGTGGAGAAAGAGGCAAGGGGGTGCAGAAAGAAGCAATGGAGCTGCAGAAAGAAGCAAAAGAAGTGCAGAAAGATGGAACACAGGTGCAGAAAGAGGCAAGAGGGGTGCAGAAAGAGGCAAAAGGGGTGAAGAAAGAAGTGAGAGGTGCAAAAAGAAACAAAAGAAGTGCAGAAAGAAGGAACAGAGGTGCGGCAAGAGGGGTGCAGAAAGAAACAAAAGAAGTACAGAAAGAAGGAACAGAGGTGCAGAAAGAGGCAAAATGAGTGCAGAAAGAGGGAAGAGGGGTGTGAAAGAGGCACGAGGGGTGCAGAAAGAAGCAAGAGCAGTGCAGAAAGAAGCAAGAGAGTTGCAGAAAGAAACAAAAGAAGTGCAGAAAGAAGGAACAGAGGTACAGAAAGAGGCAAGAGTGGTGCAGAAAGAGGGAAGAGGGGTGCAGAAAAAGGCACAAGGGTTGCAGAAAGAATGGACAGAGATGCAGAAAGAATCAAGAGACGTGCAGAAAGAAGCAACAGAGGTGCAGAAATAGGGATGAGGTGTGGAGAAAGAGGCAAGAGAAGTGCAGAAAGCAGCAACAGAGATGCACAAATGGGAAACAGGGGTGGAGAAAGTGGCAAGAGGAGTGCAGAAAGAAGCAAGACAGGTGCAGAAAGAAATGGAAGAAGTGCAGAAAGTAGGAACAGAGGTTCAGAAAGAGGCAAGATTTGTTCAAAAAGAGGGAAGAGGGGTACAGAAAGAGGCACGAGGGGTGCAGAAAGAAGTAAGAGATGTGCAAAAAGAAGGAACAGAGGTGCAGAAAGAGGCAAGAGGGGTGCAGAAAGAGGCACGTGGGGTGCAGAAAGAAGCAAGAGAGGTGCAGAAAGAGGCATGTGGGGTGCAGAAAGAAGCAAGAGAGGTGCAGAAATAAGCAAGAGAAGTGCAAAAAGAAGCAACAGAGGTGCAGAACGATGGATAAGGGGCGGAGAAAGAGGCAGGCGAAGTGCAGAAAGAAGCAACAAAGATGAAAAAAGGGGGAAGAGTGGTGGAGAAAGAGGCAAGAGGGGTGCAGAAAGAAGCAAGAGAGGTCAAGAAAGAAACAAAAGAAGTGCAGAAAGAAGCAACAGAGGTGCAGAAAAAGGCAAGAGGAGTGCAGAAAGAGAGAAGAGGGGTGCAGCAAGAGGCACGGGGGTACAGAAAGAAGCAAGAGAGGTGCAGTAAGAAGCAAGAGAAGTGCATAAAGAAGCAACAGAGATGCAGAAAGGGGGAAGTGGGGTGGAGAAAGTGGCAAGAGGGATACAGAAAGAAGCAAGAGAGTTGTAGAAAGAAACAAAAGAAGTGCAGAAAGAAGGAACAGAGGTGCAGAAAGAGGCAAGAGGGGAGCAGAAAGAGGGAAAGGGGTGCAGAAAGAGGCACAAGGGTTGCAGAAAGAAGGGACAGAGGTGCAGAAAGAAGCAAGAGAAGTGCAGAAAGAAGCAACAGAGGTGCAGAAAAAGGGATGAGGGGTGGAGAAAGAGGCAAGAGAAGTGCAGAAAGAAGCAAAAGAGATGCAAAAACGGGGAACAGGGGTGGAGAAAGTGACAAGAGGGGTGCAGAAAGAAGCAAAAGAGGTGCAGAATGAAATAATAGAAGAGCAGAAAGAAAGAAAAGAGGTGCAGAAAGAGGCAAGAGGGGTGCAGAAAAGGGAAGAAGGGTGCATAAAGAAGCACGAGTGGTGCAGAAAGAAGCAAGAGAGGTGCAGAAAGAGGTAAGAGGGGTGCAAAAAGAGGGAAGAGGGGTGCAGAAAGAGGCATGAGGGGTGCCAAAAGAAGCAAGAGATGTGCAGCAAGAAACAAAAGAAGTGCAGAAAGAAGGAACAGAGGTGCAGAAAGAGGCATCAGGGGTGAAGAAAGAGGAAAGAGGGGTGGAGAAAGAGGCAAGGGGGTGCAGTAAAAAGCAAGAGAGCTGCAGAAAGAAACAAAAGAAGTGCAGCAAGAAGGAACAGAGGTGCAGAAAGAGGCAAGAGGGGTTCCGAAAGATGCATACGAGGTGCAGAAATAAG
Organism: Calotriton arnoldi; assembly: GCA_963921515.1. Classification (NCBI taxonomy): domain Eukaryota; kingdom Metazoa; phylum Chordata; class Amphibia; order Caudata; family Salamandridae; genus Calotriton; species Calotriton arnoldi. Next base: position 53,604 of record CAWUFW010013042.1, read on the forward strand.
TGAGAGGTGCAGAAATAAACAAAAGAAGTGCAGAAAGAAGAAACAGAGGTGCAGAAAGAGTCAAGCGGGTTGCTGAAAGAAACAAAAGTGCAGAAAGAAGCAACAGAGGTGCAGAAAGAGGCAAGAGGGGTGCAGAAAGAGGGAAGAGGGGTGCAGAAAAAGGCAAGAGGCGTGCAGAAAGAGGGAAGAGGGGTCTGAAATAGGCAAAGGGGTGCAGAAAGAAGCAAGAGAGGTGCAGAAAGAAGCAAGAGAGTTGCAGAAAGAAAAAAAGAAGTACAGAAAGGAACAGAGGTGCAGAAAGAGGCAAAGGGGTGCAGAAAGAGGGAAGAGGGATGCAGAAAGAGGCACAAGGGTTACAGAAAGAAAGGACAGAGGTGCAAAAAAGCAAGAGAAGTGCAGAAAGAAGCAACAGTGGTGCAGAAAGAGGGATGAGGGTGGAGAAATAGGGCAAGATAAGTGCAGAAAGAAGCAACAGAGATGCAAAAAGGGGGAACAGGGGTGGAGAAAGTGGCAAGAGGGGTACAGAAAGAAGCAGGAGAGGTGCAGAAAGAAACAAAAGAAGAGCAGAAAGAAGGAACAAAGGTGCATAAAGAGGCAAGAGGGGTGAAGAAAGAGGGTAGAGGGGTACAAAAAGAAGCACGAGTGGTGCAGAAAGAAGCAAAAAGTTGCAGAAAGAAGCAAGAGTAGTGCAGAAAGAAGCAACAGAGATCCAGAAAGAGGAAAGAGGGGTGCAAAAAGAGGGAAAAGGGGTGCAGAAAGAGGCACGCGGGATGCAGAAAGAAGCAAGAGATATGCAGCAATAAACAAAAGAAGTGCAGAAAGAAGGAACAGAGGTGCAGAAAGAGGCAACATGGGTGAAATAAGAGGGAAGAGGAGTGGAGAAAGAGGCAAGGTGGTGCAGAAAGAAGCAAGAGAGCTGTAGAAAGAAACAAACAAAGAGCAGAAAGAAGGAACAGAGGTGCAGAAAGAGGAAAGAGGGGTGCAGAAAGAGTCAAAAGGGGTGCAGAAAGAAGTGCGAGGTGCAGAAAGAAACAAAATAAGTGCAGAAAGAAGGAACAGAGGTGCAGAAAGAGGCTAGAGGGGTGCAGAAAGAAACAAAAGAAGTGCAGAAAGAAGCAACAGAGGTGCAGAAAGAGGCAAGAGGAGTGCAGAAAGAGGGAAGACATGTGCAGAAAGAAACAAAAGAAGTGAAGAAAGAAGGAACTGTGGTGCAGGAAGAGGCAAGAGGGGTGCAAAAAGAAGGAACAGAGGTGCAGACAGAGGCAAGAGGGGTGAAGAAAGAGGGTAGAGGGGTGCAGAAAGAAGCACAAGTGGTGCAGAAAGAAGCAAAGAGGTGCAGAAAGAAGCAAGAGTAGTGCAGAAAGAAGCAACAGAGGTGCAGAAAGAGGGAACAGAGGGGTACAAAAAAAGGGAAGAGGGGTGCAGCAAGAGGCACGCGGGATGCAGAAAGAAGCAAGAGATGTGCAGCAATAAACAAAAGAAGTACAGAAAGAAGGAACAGAGGTTCAGAAAGAGGCAACAGGGATGAAGACAGAGGGAAGAGGAGTGGAGAAAGAGGCAAGGTGGTGCAGAAAGAAGTAAGAGAGCTGCAAAAAGAAACAAACGAAGAGCAGAAAGAAGGAACAGAGGTGCAGAAAGAGGAAAGAGGGGTGCAGAAAGAGGCAAAAGGGGTGCAGAAAGAAGCAAGAGGTGCAGAAAGAAACAAAAGAAGTGCAGAATGAAGGAACAGAGGTGCAGAAAGAGGCTGGAGGGGTGCAGAAAGAAACAAAAGAAGTGCAGAAAGAAGCAACAGAGGTGCAGAAAGAGGCAAGAAGAGTGCAGAAAGAGGGAAGACAGGTGCAGAAAGAAACAAAAGAAGTGCAGAATGAAGCAACAGAGGTGCAGAAAGAGGCTAGAGGGGTGCAGAAAGAAACAAAGAAGTGCAGAAAGAAGCAACAGAGGTGCAGCAAGAGGCAAGAGGAGTACAGAAAGAGGGAAGACAGGTACAGAAAGAAACAAAAGAAGTGCAGAAAGAAGGAACAGAGGGTGAAGAAAGAGGCACGAGGTGCAGAAAGTAGCACGAGATATGCAAAAAGAAGGAACAGAGGTGCAGAAAGAGGCAAGAGGGGTGCAGAAAGAGGCATGTGGGGTGCAGAAAGAAGCAAGAGAGGTACAGAATTAAGCAAGAGAAGTGCAGAAAGAAGCAACAGAGGTGCAGAAAGACGGATGAGGGGCGGAGAAAGAGGCAAGCAAAGTACAGAAAGAAGCAACAGAGATGGAAAAAGGGAGAAGAGGGGTGGAGAAAGACGCAAGAGAAGTGCAGAAAGAAGCAAGAGAGGAGTAGAAAGAAACAAAAGAGGTGCAGAAAGAGGCAACAGAGGTGCAGAAAGAGGCAAGAGGAGTGCAGAAAGAGGGAAGAGGGGTGCAGAAGAGGCACGAAGGATGCAAAAAGAAGCAAGAGAGGTGCAGAAAGAAGCAAGAGAAGTGCATAAAGAAGCAACAGAGATGCAGAAAGGGGAAGTGGGGTGGAGAAAGAGGCAAGAGGGATACAGAAAGAAGCAAAATAATTGCAGAAAGAAACAAAAGAAGTGCAGAAAGAAGGAACAGAAGTGTAGAAGGAGGCAAGAGGGAAGCAGAAAGAGGGAAAAGGAGTGCAGAAAGAGGCACAAGGGTTGCAGAAAGAAGGGACAGGGGTGCAGAAAGAAGCAAGAGAAGTGCATAAAGAAGCAACTGAGGTGCAGAAAAAGGGTGAGGGGTGAAGAAAGAGGGAAGAAGGGTGCAGAAAAAAGCACGAGTGGTGCAGAAAGAAGCAAAAGAGGTGCAGACAGAAGCAAGAGTGGTGCAGAAAGAAGCAACAGAGGTGCAGAAAGAGGCAAGAGGGGTGCAAAAAGAGGGAAGAGGAGTGCAGAAAGAGGCACGAGAGGTGCCGAAAGAAGCAAGATATGTGCAGCAAGAAACAAAAGAAGTGCAGAAAGAGGGAACAGAGGTGCAGAAAGAGGCAACAGGGGTGCAAAAAGAGGGAAGAGGGGTGCAGAAAGAGGCATGAGGGGTGCCAAAAGAAGCAAGAGATGTGCAGCAAGAAACAAAAGAAGTGCAGAAAGAAGGAACAGAGGTGCAGAAAGAGGCATCAGGGGTGAAGAAAGAGGAAAGAGGGGTGGAGAAAGAGGCAAGGGGTGCAGTAAAAAGCAAGAGAGCTGCAGAAAGAAACAAAAGAAGTGCAGCAAGAAGGAACAGAGGTGCAGAAAGAGGCAAGAGGGGTTCCGAAAGATGCATACGAGGTGCAGAAATAAGTGAGAGGTGCAGAAATAAACAAAAGAAGTGCAGAAAGAAGAAACAGAGGTGCAGAAAGAGTCAAGCGGGTTGCTGAAAGAAACAAAAGTGCAGAAAGAAGCAACAGAGGTGCAGAAAGAGGCAAGAGGGGTGCAGAAAGAGGGAAGAGGGGTGCAGAACAAGGCACGAGGGGTGCAGAAAGAAGCAAGAGAGGTACAGAAAGAAGCAAGAGAAGTGCATAAAGAAGCAACAGAGATGCAGAAAGGGGAAGTGGGGTGGAGAAAGAGGCAAGAGGGATACAGAAAGAAGCAAAATAATTGCAGAAAGAAACAAAAGAAGTGCAGAAAGAAGGAACAGAAGTGCAGAAGGAGGCAAGAGGGAAGCAGAAAGAGGGAAAAGGAGTGCAGAAAGAGGCACAAGGGTTGCAGAAAGAAGGGACAGGGGTGCAGAAAGAAGCAAGAGAAGTGCATAAAGAAGCAACTGAGGTGCAGAAAAAGGGTGAGGGGTGAAGAAAGAGGGAAGAAGGGTGCAGAAAAAAGCACGAGTGGTGCAGAAAGAAGCAAAGAGGTGCAGAAAGAAGCAAGAGTAGTGCAGAAAGAAGCAACAGAGGTGCAGAAAGAGGCAAGAGGGGTGCAAAAAGAGGGAAGAGGGGTGCAGAAAGAGGCACGAGAGGTGCCGAAAGAAGCAAGATATGTGCAGCAAGAAACAAAAGAAGTGCAGAAAGAGGGAACAGAGGTGCAGAAAGAGGCAACAGGGGTGCAAAAAGAGGGAAGAGGGGTGCAGAAAGAGGCATGAGGGGTGCCAAAAGAAGCAAGAGATGTGCAGCAAGAAACAAAAGAAGTGCAGAAAGAAGTAACAGAGGTTCAGAAAGAGGCATCAGGGGTGAAGAAAGAGGAAAGAGGGGTGGAGAAAGAGGCAAGGGGTGCAGTAAAAAGCAAGAGAGCTGCAGAAAGAAACAAAGAAGTGCAGCAAGAAGGAACAGAGGTGCAGAAAGAGGCAAGAGGGGTTCCGAAAGATGCATACGAGGTGCAGAAATAAGTGAGAGGTGCAGAAATAAACAAAAGAAGTGCAGAAAGAAGAAACAGAGGTGCAGAAAGAGTCAAGCGGGTTGCTGAAAGAAACAAAAGTGCAGAAAGAAGCAACAGAGGTGCAGAAAGAGGCAAGAGGGTGCAGAAAGAGGGAAGAGGGTGCAGAACAAGGCACGAGGGGTGCAGAAAGAAGCAAGAGAGGTACAGAAAGAAGCAAGAGAAGTGCATAAAGAAGCAACAGAGATGCAGAAAGGGGGCAGTGGGTTGGAGAAAGAGGCAAGAGGGATACAGAAAGAAACAAGAGAGGTGCAGAAGGAAACAAAAGAAGTGCAGAAGGAAGGAACAGAGGTGCAGAAAAAGGCAAGAGGGGTGCATAAAGAGGGAAGAGGGGTCTGAAATAGGCACAAGGGGTGCAGAAAGAAGCAAGAGAGGTGCAGAAAGAAGCAAGAGAGTTGCAGAAAGAAAAAAAAGAAGTACAGAAAGGAACAGAGGTGCAGAAAGAGGCAAAAGGGGTGCAGAAAGAGGGAAGAGGGATGCAGAAAGAGGCACAAGGGTTACAGAAAGAAAGGACAGAGGTGCACAAAAAAGCAAGAGAAGTGCAGAAAGAAGCAACAGTGATGCAGAAAGAGGGATGAGGGGTGGAGAAAGAGGCAAGATAAGTGCAGAAAGAAGCAACAGAGATGCAAAAAGGGGGAACAGGGGTGGAGAAAGTGGCAAGAGGGGTACAGAAAGAAGCAGGAGAGGTGCAGAAAGAAACAAAAGAAGAGCAGAAAGAAGGAACAAAGGTGCATAAAGAGGCAAGAGGGGTGAAGAAAGAGGGTAGAGGGGTACAAAAAGAAGCACAAGTGGTGCAGAAAGAAGCAAAAAGTTGCAGAAAGAAGCAAGAGTAGTGCAGAAAGAAGCAACAGAGATCCAGAAAGAGGAAAGAGGGGTGCAAAAAGAGGGGAAAGGGGTGCAGAAAGAGGCACGCGGGATGCAGAAAGAAGCAAGAGATATGCAGCAATAAACAAAAGAAGTGCAGAAAGAAGGAACAGAGGTGCAGAAAGAGGCAACATGGGTGAAATAAGAGGGAAGAGGAGTGGAGAAAGAGGCAAAGTGGTGCAGAAAGAAGCAAGAGAGCTGTAGAAAGAAACAAACAAAGAGCAGAAAGAAGGAACAGAGGTGCAGAAAGAGGAAAGAGGGGTGCAGAAAGAGTCAAAAGGGGTGCAGAAAGAAGTGCGAGGTGCAGAAAGAAACAAAATAAGTGCAGAAAGAAGGAACAGAGGTGCAGAAAGAGGCAAGAGGAGTGCAGAAAGAGGGAAGACATGTGCAGAAAGAAACAAAAGAAGTGAAGAAAGAAGGAACTGTGGTGCAGGAAGAGGCAAGAGGGGTGAAGAAAGAGGGTAGAGGGGTACAGAAAGAAGCACAAGTGGTGCAGAAAGAAGCAAAGAGGTGCAGAAAGAAGCAAGAGTAGTGCAGAAAGAAGCAACAGAGGTGCAGAAAGAGGGAACAGAGGGGTACAAAAAAAGGGAAGAGGGGTGCAGCAAGAGGCACGCGGGATGCAGAAAGAAGCAAGAGATGTGCAGCAATAAACAAAAGAAGTACAGAAAGAAGGAACAGAGGTGCAGAAAGAGGCAACAGGGATGAAGACAGAGGGAAGAGGAGTGGAGAAAGAGGCAAGGTGGTGCAGAAAGAAGTAAGAGAGCTGCAAAAAGAAACAAACGAAGAGCAGAAAGAAGGAACAGAGGTGCAGAAAGAGGAAAGAGGGGTGCAGAAAGAGGCAAAAGTGGTGCAGAAAGAAGCAAGAGGTGCAGAAAGAAACAAAAGAAATGCAGAATGAAGGAACAGAGGTGCAGAAAGAGGCTAGAGGGGTGCAGAAAGAAACAAAAGAAGTGCAGAAAGAAGCAACAGAGGTGAGAAAGAGGCAAGAAGATTGCAGAAAGAGGGAAGACAGGTGCAGAAAGAAACAAAAGAAGTGCAGAATGAAGCAACAGAGGTGCAGAAAGAGGCTAGAGGGGTGCAGAAAGAAACAAAAGAAGTGCAGAAAGAAGCAACAGAGGTGCAGCAAGAGGCAAGAGGCAAGAGGAGTACAGAAAGAGGGAAGACAGGTACAGAAAGAAACAAAAGAAGTGCAGAAAGAAGGAACAGAGGTGAAGAAAGAGGCACGAGGGGTGCAGAAAGTAGCACGAGATATGCAAAAAGAAGGAACAGAGGTGCAGAAAGAGGCAAGAGGGGTCAGAAAGAGGCATGTGGGGTGCAGAAAGAAGCAAGAGAGGTACAGAATTAAGCAAGAGAAGTGCAGAAAGAAGCAACAGAGGTGCAGAAAGACGGGTGAGGGGCGGAGAAAGAGGCAAGCGAAGTACAGAAAGAAGCAACAGAGATGGAAAAAGGGAGAAGAGGGGTGGAGAAAGAGGCAAGAGAAGTGCAGAAAGAAGCAAGAGAGGAGTAGAAAGAAACAAAAGAGGTGCAGAAAGAGGCAACAGAGGTGCAGAAAGAGGCAAGAGGAATGCAGAAAGAGGGAAGAGGGGTGCAGAAGAGGCACGAGGGATGCAAAAAGAAGCAAGTGAGGTGCAGAAAGAAGCAAGAGAAGTGCATAAAGAAGCAACAGAGATGCAGAAAGGGGAAGTGGGGTGGAGAAAGAGGCAAGAGGGATACAGAAAGAAGCAAAATAATTGCAGAAAGAAACAAAAGAAGTGCAGAAAGAAGGAACGGAAGTGCAGAAAGAGGCAAGAGGGAAGCAGAAAGAGGGAAAAGGAGTGCAGGAAGAGGCACAAGGGTTGCAGAAAGAAGGGACAGGGGTGCAGAAAGAAGCAAGAGAAGTGCAGAAAGAAGCAACTGAGGTGCAGAAAAAGGGTGAGGGGTGAAGAAAGAGGGAAGAAGGGTGCAGAAAAAAGCACGAGTGGTGCAGAAAGAAGCAAAGAGGTGCAGAAAGAAGCAAGAGTAGTGCAGAAAGAAGCAACAGAGATGCAGAAAGAGGCAAGAGGGGTGCAAAAAGAGGGAAGAGGGGTGCAGAAAGAGGCACGAGAGGTGCCGAAAGAAGCAAGATATGTGCAGCAAGAAACAAAAGAAGTGCAGAAAGAGGGAACAGAGGTGCAGAAAGAGGCAACAGGGGTGAAAAAAGAGGGAAGAAGGGTGCAGAAAGAAGCACGAGTGGTGCAGAAAGAAGCAAGAGTAGTGCAGAAAGAAGCAACAGAGTTGCAGAAAGAAGCAAGAGGGGTGCAAAATAGGGAAGAGGGGTGCAGAAAGAAGGAAGAGCAGTGGAGAAAGAGGCAAGGGGGTGCAGAAAGAAGCAAGAGAAGTGCAGAATGAAACAAAAGAAGTGCAGCAAGAAGGAACAGAGGTGCAGAAAGAGGCAAGAGGGGTGAAGAAAGAGGCATAAGGGGTGGAGAAAGAAGTGAGAGGTGCAGAAAGAATCAAAAGAAGTGCAGAAAGAAGGAACAGAGGTTCAGAAAGAAGCAAGAGGGGTGCAGAAAGAAACAAAAGAAGTACAGAAAGAAGCAACAGAGGTGCAGAAAGAGGCAAGATGAGTGCAGAAAGAGGGAAGAGGGCTGCAGAAAGAGGCACAAGGGGTGCAGAAAGAAGCAAGAGAGGTACAGAAAGGGGGAAGTGGGGTAGAGAAAGAGGCAAGAAGGATACAGAAAGAAGCTAGAGAGGTGCAGAATGAAACAAAAGAAGTGCAGAAATAAGGAACAGAGGTGCAGAGAGAGGCACAAGAGTTGCAGAAAGAACCAAGAGGGATGCAGAAAGAAGCAAGGTATTAGCATAAAGAAGCAACAGAGGTACAGAAAGGGGGAAGTGGGGTGGAGAAAGAGGCAAGAGAGATACAGAAAGAAAAGAGAGGTGCAGAAAGAAACAAGAGAATTGCAGAAAGAAGCAACAGAGGTGCAGAAAGAGGGATGAGGGGTGGAGAAAGAGGCAAGAGAAGTGCAGAAAGAAGCAACAGAGATGCAAAAAGGGGGGACAGGGGTGGAGAAAATGGCAAGAAGGGTGCAGGAAGAAGGAACAGAGGTGCAGAAAGAGGCAAGAGGGGTGCAGAAAGAGGGAAGAGGGGTGCAGAAAGAAGCATGAGTGGTACAGAAAGAAGCAAAGAGGTGCAGAAAGAAGCAAGAGTAGTGCAGAAAGATGCAACAGAGGTGCAGAAAGATGCAAGTGGGGTGCAAAAAGAGGGAAGAGGGGAGCAGAAAGAGGCACGAGGGGTCCAGAAAGAATCAAAGAGATGTGTAGAAAGAAACAAAAGAAGTGCAGAAAGAAGGAACAGAAGTGCAGAAAGAGGCAACAGGGGTGAAGGAAGAGGGGTGGAGAAAGAGGCAAGGGGGTGCAGAAATAAGCAAGGGAGCTGCAGAAAGAAACAAAAGAAGTGCAGAAAGATGGAACACAGGTGCAGAAAGAGGTAAAAGGGGTGCAGAAAGAAACAAAAGAAGTGCAGAAAGTAGGAACCGAGGTGCAGAAAGTGGCAAGAGGGGTGCAGAAAGAAACAAAAGAAGTGCAGAAAGAAGCAACAGAGGTGCATAAAGAAGCAAGAAGAGTGCAGAAAGAGGTATGAGACACGCAGAAAGAGGCATGAGGGGTGCAGAAAGAAGCAAGAGAGATGCAGAAAGAAGCAAGAGAAATGCATAAAGAAGCAACAGGGATGCAGAAAGGGGGAAGTGGGGTGGAGAAAGAGGCAACAGGGATACAGAAAGAAACAAGAGAGGTGCAGAAAGAAACAAGAGAAGTGCAGAAAGAAGGAACAGAGGTGCAGAAAGAGGCAAGAGTGGTGCAGAAAGAGGGAAGGGGGTGTGAAAGAGGCACGAGGGGTACAGAAAGAAGCAAGAGGGTTACAGAAAGAAACAAAAGAAGTGCAGAAAGAAGGAACAGAGGTACAGAAAGAGGCAAGGGGGTGCAGAAAGAGGGAAGAGATTTGCAGAAAGAGGCACAAGAGTTGTGGAAATAAGGGACAGAGGTGCAGAAAGAAGCAAGAGAAGTGCAGAAAGAAGCAACAGAGGTGCAGAAAGAGGGATGAGGGGTGGAGAAAGAGGCAAGAGGGGTGCAAGAAGAAGCAAGAGAGGTGCAGGAAGAAACAAAAGAAGAGCAGAAAGAAGGAACAGAGGTGCAGAAAGAGGCAAGGGGGTATAGAAAGAGGGAAGAGGGGTGCAGAAAGAAGCACGAGTGGTGCAAAAAGAAGCAAAGAGGTGCAGAAAGAAGCAAGAGTAGTGCAGAAAGATGCAACAGTGGTGCAGAAAGATGCAAAAGGGGTACAAAAAGAGGGAAGAGGGGAGCACAAAGAGGCACGAGGGGTGCAGAAAGAGGCAAGAGATGTGCAGAAAGAAGCAAAAGAAGTGTAGAATGAAGGAACAGAGGTGCAGAAAGAGGCAACAGGGGTGAGGAAAGAGGGAAGAGGGGTAGAGAAAGAAACGAGAGGTGCAGAAAGAAACAAAAGAAGTGCAGAAAGAAGGAACAGAGGTGCAGAAAGAGGCAAGAGGGGTTCAGAAAGAAACAAAAGAAGTGCAGAAAGTAGCAACAGAGGTGCAGAAAGACGCAAGAAGAGTGCAGAAAGAAGCAAGAGAAATGCATAAAGAAGCAACAGAGATGCAGAAAGGTGGAAGTGGGGTGGAGAAAGAGGCAAGAGGGATACAGAAAGAAACAAGAGAGGTGCAGCAAGAAAGAAAAGAAGTGCAGAAAGAAGGAACAGAGGTGCAGAAAGAGGCAAGAGGGGTGCAGAAAGAGGGAAGAGGGGTGTGAAAGAGGCACGAGGGGTGGAGAAAGAAGAAAGAGGCATGCAGAAAGAAGCAAGAGAGTTGCAGATAGAAACAAAAGAAGAGCAGAAAGAAGGAACAGAGGCGCAGAAAGAGGCAAGAGTGGTGCAGAAAGAGGGAAGAGGGGTGCAGAAAGAGGGAAGAGGAGTGTGAAAGAGGCATGAGGGGTGCAGAAAGAAGCAAGAGATATGCAGAAAGAAGCAAGAGAGTTGCAGAAAGAAACAAAAGAAGTGCAGAAAGAAGGAACAGAGGTGCAGAAAGAGGCAAGAGGGGTGCAAAAAGAGGGAAGAGTGGTGCAGAAAGAGGAACGAGGGGTGCAGAAAGACGCAAGAGATGTGCAAAAAGAAGTAATAGAGGTGCAGAAAGAGGCAAGAGGTGTGCAGAAAGAGGCAAATGGGGTTCAGAAAGAAGCAAGAGAGGTACACAAGTAAGCAAGAGAAGTGCAGAAATAAACAACAGAGGTAAAGGAAGACGGAGAAAGGGCGGAGAAAGAGGCAAGCAAAGAGCAGAAAGAAGCAACAGAGATAAAAAAGGGGGAAGAGGGGTGGAGAAAGAGGCAAGAGGGGTGCAGAAAGAAGCAAGAGAGGTGCAGAAAGAAACAAAAGAAGTGCAGAAAGAAGCAACAGTGGTGCAGAAAGAGGGAAGAGGAGTGCAGAACGAGGGAAGAGGGATTCAGAAAGAGCCACAAGGGTGCATAAAGAAGCAAAAGAGGTGAAGAAAGAAGCAAGAGAAGTGCATAAAGAAGCAACAGAGATGGAGAAAGGGGGAAGTGGGGTGGAGAAAGAGGCAAGAGGGATACAGAAAGAAGCAAGAGAGTTGCAGAAAGAAACAAAAGAAGTGCAGAAAGAAGGAACAGAGGTGCAGAAAGAGGCAAGAGGGGAGCAGAAAGAGGGAAAAGGGATGCAGAAAGAGGCACAAGGGTTACAAAAAGAAGGGACAGAGGTGCAGAAAGAAGCAAGAGAAGTGCAGAACGAAGCAACAGAGGTATAGAAAAGGGATGAGGCGTGGAGAAAGAGGCAAGGAAAGTGCAGAAAGAAGCACCAGAGATGCAATAACGGGGAACAGGGGTAGAGAAAGTGGCAAAAAGGGTGCAGAAAGAAGCAAGAGAGGTGCTGAAAGACACAATAGAAGAGCAGAAAGAAGGAACAGAAATGCAGAAAAAAAGGCAAGAGGGGTGCAGAAAGAGGGAAGAACGGTGCAGAAAGAAGCACAAGTGGTGAAGAAAGAAGCAAGAGAGGTGCAGAAAGAAGCAAGAGTAGTGCAGAAAGAAGCAACAGAGGTGCAGAAAGAGGCAAGAGGGGTGCAAAAAGAGGGAAGAGGGGTGCAGAAAGAGGCACAAGGGGTGCTAAAAGAAGCAAGAGATGTGCAGCAAGAAAATAAAGAAGTGCAGAAAGAAGGAACAGAGGTGCAGAAAGAGGCAACAGTGGTGAAGAAAGAGGAATAAGGGGCGCAGAAATAAGCAAGAGGTACAGAAAAAAACAAAAGAAGTGCAGAAAGAAGCAACAGAGGTGCAGAAAGAGGCAAGAGTGGTGCAGAAAGAGGGAAGAGGGGTGCAGAATGAGGCCCGAGGGGTGCAGAAAGAAGCAAGAGAGGAACAGAAAGAAGCAAGAGAAGTGCATAAAGAAGGAACAGAGATGCAGAAAGGGAGAAGTGGGATGGAGAAAGAGGCAAGAGGGATACAGAAAGAAACAAGAGAGGTGAGGAAAGAAACAAAAGAAGTGCAGAAAGAAGGAACAGAGGTGCAGAAAGAGGCAAGAGGGGTGCAGAACAAGGCACGAGGGGTACAGAAAGAAGCAACAGAGGTACAGAAAGAAGCAAGAGAAGAGCATAACAAAGCAACAGAGATGCAGAAAGGGAGAAGTTGGATGGAGAAAGAGGCAAGAGGGATACAGAAAGAAACAAGAGAGGTGCAGAAAGAAACAAAAGAAGCGCAGAAAGAAGTAACAGAGTTGCAGAAAGAGGCAAAAGGGTGCAGAAAGAAGCGAGAGGTGCAGAAAGAAACAAAATAAGTGCAGAAATAAGGAACAGAGGTGCAGAAAGAGGCAAGTAGGGTGCAGAAAGAAACAAAAGAAGTACAGAAAGAAGCAACAGAGGTGCAGAGAGAGGCAAGAGGAGTGCATAAAAAGGGAAGACAGGTGCAGAAAGAAAAAAAGAAGTATAGAAAGAAGGAACAGAGGTGCTGAAAAAGGCAAGAGGGGTGCAAAAAGAGGGAAGAGAGGTGCAGAAAGAGGCACAAGGGGTGCAGAAATAAGCAAGTGATGTGCAAAAAGAAGGAACAGAGGTATAGAAAAGGGATGAGGCGTGGAGAAAGAGGCAAGGAAAGTGCAGAAAGAAGCACCAGAGATGCAATAACGGGGAACAGGGGTAGAGAAAGTGGCAAAAAGGGTGCAGAAAGAAGCAAGAGAGGTGCTGAAAGACACAATAGAAAAGCAGAAAGAAGGAACAGAAATGCAGAATAAAAGGCAAGAGGGGTGCAGAAAGAGGGAAGAACGGTGCAGAAAGAAGCACAAGTGGTGAAGAAAGAAGCAAGAGAGGTGCAGAAAGAAGCAAGAGTAGTGCAGAAAGAAGCAACAGAGGTGCAGAAAGAGGCAAGAGGGTGCAAAAAGAGGGAAGAGGGGTGCAGAAAGAGGCACAAGGGGTGTTAAAAGAAGCAAGAGATGTGCAGCAAGAAAATAAAGAAGTGCAGAAAGAAGGAACAGAGGTGCAGAAAGAGGCAACAGTGGTGAAGAAAGAGGAATAAGGGGCGCAGAAATAAGCAAGAGGTACAGAAAAAAACAAAAGAAGTGCAGAAAGAAGCAACAGAGGTGCAGAAAGAGGCAAGAGTGGTGCAGAAAGAGGGAAGAGGGTGCAGAATGAGGCCCGAGGGGTGCAGAAAGAAGCAAGAGAGGAACAGAAAGAAGCAAGAGAAGTGCATAAAGAAGGAACAGAGATGCAGAAAGGGAGAAGTGGGATGGAGAAAGAGGCAAGAGGGATACAGAAAGAAACAAGAGAGGTGAGGAAAGAAACAAAAGAAGTGCAGAAAGAAGGAACAGAGGTGCAGAAAGAGGCAAGAGGGGTGCAGAACAAGGCACGAGGGGTACAGAAAGAAGCAACAGAGGTACAGAAAGAAGCAAGAGAAGTGCATAACAAAGCAACAGAGATGCAGAAAGGGAGAAGTTGGATGGAGAAAGAGGCAAGAGGGATACAGAAAGAAACAAGAGAGGTGCAGAAAGAAACAAAAGAAGCGCAGAAAGAAGTAACAGAGGTGCAGAAAGAGGCAAAAGGGTGCAGAAAGAAGCGAGAGGTGCAGAAAGAAACAAAAGAAGTGCAGAAATAAGGAACAGAGGTGCAGAAAGAGGCAAGTAGGGTGCAGAAAGAAACAAAAGAAGTACAGAAAGAAGCAACAGAGGTGCAGAGAGAGGCAAGAGGCGTGCAGAAAAAGGGAAGACAGGTGCAGAAAGAAAAAAAGAAGTATAGAAAGAAGGAACAGAGGTGCTGAAAAAGGCAAGAGGGGTGCAAAAAGAGGTAAGAGAGGTGCAGAAAGAGGCACCAGGGGTGCACAAATAAGCAAGAGATGTGCAAAAAGAAGGAACAGAGGTGCAGAAAGAGGCAATAGGGGTGCAGAAAGAGGCATGTGGGGTGCAGAAAGAAGCAAGAGAGGTGCAGAAATAAGCAAGAGAAGTGCAGAAAGAAGTAACAGAGGTGCTGTAAGACGGATGAGGGGCAGAGAAAGAGGCAAGCGAAGTGCAGAAAGAAGCAACAGAGATGAAAAAAGGGGGAAGAGGAGTGAAGAAAGAGGCAAGAGGGGTGCAGAAAGAAGCAAGAGAGGTGCAGAAAGGAACAAAAGAAGTTCAGAAAGAAGCAACAGAGGTGCAGAAAGAGGCAAGAGGAGTGCAGAAAGAGGAGAGAGGGGTGCAGAAAAAGGCACGAGGGTGCAGAAAGAAGCAAGAGAGGTGCAGAAAGAAGCAAGAGAAGTGCATAAAGAAGCAACAAAGATGCAGAAAGGGGGAAGTGGGGTGGAGAAAGAGGCAAGAGGGATACAGGTAGAAGCAAGAGAGTTGCAGTAAGAAACAAACGAAGTGCAGAAAGAAGGAACAGAGGTGTAGAAAGAGGCAAGAGGGGAGCAGAAAGAGGGAAAAGGGGTGCAGAAAGAGGGAAAAGGGGTGCAGAAAGAGGCACAAGTGTTGCAGAAAGAAGGGACAGAGGTGCAGAAAGAAGCATGAGAAGTGCAGACAGAAGCAACAGAGATGTAAAAACAGGGAACAGGAGTTTAGAAAATGGTAAGAGGGGTGCAGAAAGAAGCAAGAGAGGTGCAGAAAGAAACAAAAGAAGAGCAAAACAAAGGAACAGAGGTGCAAAAAGAGGCAAGAGGGGTACAGAAAAAGGGAAGAAGGGTGCAGAAAGAAGCACGAGTGGTGCAGAAATAAGCAAGAGAGGTGCAGAAAGAAGGAAGAGTAGTGCAGAAAGAAGCAACAGAGGTGCAGAAAGAGGCAAGAGGGGTGTAAAAAGAGGGAAGAGGGGTGCAGAAAGAGGCACAAGGGATGCAGAAAGAAGCAAGAGAGGTGCAGAAAGAAGCCAGAGAAGTGCATAAAGAAGCAACAGAGATGCAGAAAGGGGTAGTGGGGTGGAGAAAGAGGCAAGAGGGATACAGAAAGAAGCAGAAGAATTGCACATAGAAACAAAAGCAGTGCAGAAAGAAGGAGCAGAGGTGCAGAAAGAGGCAAGAGGGGTGCAGAAAGAGGAAAAAGGGGTGCAGAAAGAAGCGAGAGGTGCAGAAAGAAACAAAAGAAGTGGAGAAAGAAGGAACAGAGGTGCAGAAAGAGGCATGAGGGATGCAGGAAGAAACAAAAGTAGTACAGAAAGAAGCAACAAAGGTGCAGAAAAAGGCAAGAGGAGTGCAGAAAGAGTGATAAGGGGTGTAGAAAGAAGCAAGAGAGATGCAGAAAGAAGCAAGGAAAATGCATAAAGAAGCAACAGAGATACAGAAAGTGGGAAGTGGGGTGGAGAAAGAGGCAAGAGGGATACAGAAAGAAACAAGAGAGGTGCAGAAATAAACAAAATAAGTGCAGAAAGAAGGAACAGAGATGCAGAAAGAGGCAAGAGGGGTACAGAAAAAGGGAAGAGGGGTGTGAAAGAGGCACGCGGGGTGCAGAAAGAAGGAAGAGGGGTGCAGAAAGAAGCAAGAGAGTTGCAGAAAGAAACAAAAGAAGTACAGAAAGAAGGAACAGAGGTGCAGAAACAGGCAAGTAGGGTGCAGAAAGAAACAAAAGAAGTACAGAAAGAAGCAACAGAGGTGCAGAGAGAGGCAAGAGGAGTGCAGAAAAAGGGAAGACAGGTGCAGAAATAAACAAAAGAAGTATAGAAAGAAGGAACAGAGGTGCTGAAAGAGGCAAGAGGGGTGCAAAAGAGGGAAGAGAGGTGCAGAAAGAGGCACAAGGGGTGCAGAAATAAGCAAGAGATGTGCAAAAAGAAGGAACAGAGGTGCAGAAAGAAGCAAGAGGGGTGCAGAAAGAGGCATGTGGGGTGCAGAAAGAAGCAAGAGAGGTGCAGAAATAAGCAAGAGAAGTGCAGAAAGAAGTAACAGAGGTGCTGTAAGACGGATGAGGGGCAGAGAAAGAGGCAAGCGAAGTGCAGAAAGAAGCAACAGAGATGAAAAAGGGGGAAGAGGAGTGAAGAAAGAGGCAAGAGGGGTGCAGAAAGAAGCAAGAGAGGTGCAGAAAGGAACAAAAGAAGTTCAGAAAGAAGCAACAGAGGTGCAGAAAGAGGCAAGAGGAGTGCAGAAAGAGGGGAGAGGGGTGCAGAAAAAGGCACGAGGGTGCAGAAAGAAGCAAGAGAGGTGCAGAAAGAAGCAAGAGAAGTGCATAAAGAAGCAACAGAGATGCAGAAAGGGGGAAGTGGGGTGGAGAAAGAGGCAAGAGGAATACAGGTAGAAGCAAGAGAGTTGCAGTAAGAAACAAACGAAGTGCAGAAAGAAGGAACAGAGGTGTAGAAAGAGGCAAGAGGGGGAGCAGAAAGAGGGAAAAGGGGTGCAGAAAGAGGGAAAAGGGGTGCACAAAGAGGCACAAGTGTTGCAGAAAGAAGGGACAGAGGTGCAGAAAGAAGCATGAGAAGTGCAGACAGAAGCAACAGAGATGTAAAAACAGGGAACAGGAGTTTAGAAAATGGTAAGAGGGGTGCAGAAAGAAGCAAGAGAGGTGCAGAAAGAAACAAAAGAAGAGCAAAACAAAGGAACAGAGGTGCAAAAAGAGGCAAGAGGGGTACAGAAAAAGGGAAGAAGGGTGCAGAAAGAAGCACGAGTGGTGCAGAAATAAGCAAGAGAGGTGCAGAAAGAAGGAAGAGTAGTGCAGAAAGAAGCAACAGAGGTGCAGAAAGAGGCAAGAGGGGTGTAAAAAGAGGGAAGAGGGGTGCAGAAAGAGGCACAAGGGATGCAGAAAGAAGCAAGAGAGGTGCAGAAAGAAGCAAGAGAAGTGCATAAAGAAGCAACAGAGATGCAGAAAGGGGTAGTGGGGTGGAGAAAGAGGCAAGGGGGATACAGAAAGAAGCAGAAGAATTGCACATAGAAACAAAATCAGTGCAGAAAGAAGGAGCAGAGGTGCAGAAAGAGTCAAGAGGGGTGCAGAAAGAGGAAAAAGGGGTGCAGAAAGAAGCGAGAGGTGCAGAAAGAAACAAAAGAAGTGCAGAAAGAAGGAACAGAGGTGCAGAAAGAGGCATGAGGGATGCAGGAAGAAACAAAAGTAGTACAGAAAGAAGCAACAAAGGTGCAGAAAAAGGCAAGAGGAGTGCAGAAAGAGGGATAAGGGGTGCAGAAAGAGGCACAAGGGGTGTAGAAAGAAGCAAGAGAGATGCAGAAAGAAGCAAGAAAAATGCATAAAGAAGCAACAGAGATACAGAAAGTGGGAAGTGGGGTGGAGATAGAGGCAAGAGGGATACAGAAAGAAACAAGAGAGGTGCAGAAATAAACAAAATAAGTGCAGAAAGAAGGAACAGAGATACAGAAAGAGGCAAGAGGGGTACAGAAAGAGGGAAGAGGAGTGTGAAAGAGGCACGCGGGGTGCAGAAAGAAGGAAGAGGGGTGCAGAAAGAAGCAAGAGAGTTGCAGAAAGAAACAAAAGAAGTACAGAAAGAAGGAACAGAGGTGCAGAAAGAGGCAAGAGGGGTGCAGAAAGAGGGAAGAGGGGTGCAGAAAGAGGCACAAGGGTTGCAGAAAGAAGGGATAGAGGTACAGAAAGAAGCAAGATAAGTGCAGAAAGAAGCAACAGAGGTGCAGAAAGAGGGATGAGGGGGAGAAAGAGGCAAGAGAAGTACAAAAAGAAGCAACAGAGATGCAAAAAGGGGGAACGGGTGGAGAAAGTGGCAAGAGGGATGCAGAAAGAAGCAAGAGAGGTGCAGAAAGAAACAAAAGAAGAGCAGAAAGAAGGAACAGAGGAGCAGAAAGAGACCAGAGGGGTGCAGAAAGAAGGAAGAGGGGTGCAGAAAGAAGAATGAGTGGTGCAGAAAGAAGCAAAGAGGTGCAGAAAGAAGCAAGAGTAGTGCAGAAAGAAGCAACAGAGGTGCAGAAAGAGGCAAGAGGGGTGCAAAAAGAAGGAAGAGGAGTGCAGAAAGAGGCACGAGGGGTGCAGAAAGAAGCAAGAGATGTGCAGAAAGAAACAGAAGAAGTGCAGAAAGAAGGAACAGAGGTGCAGAAAGAGCCAAGAGGGGTGCACAAAGAGGGAAGAGGGTGTGAAAGAGGCACGAGGAGTGAAGAAAGAATCAAGAGGAGTGCAGAAAGAAGCAACAAAGGTGCTGAAAGAGGCAAGAGGGGTGCAGAAAGAGGGTGGATGGGTGGATAAAGAGGCAAGGGGATGCAGAAAGAAGCAAGAGAGCTGCAGAAAGAAACAGAAGAAGTGCAGAAAGAAGGAAGGAACAGAGGTGCAGAAAGAGGCAAGAGGGGTTCAGAAAGAGGGAAGTGGGGTGCAGAACGAGGCAAAAGGGGCGCAGAAAGAAGTGAGAGGTGCAGAAAGAAACAAAAGAAGTGCAGAAAGAAGGAACAGAGGTGCAGAAAGAGGCTAGAGGGGTGCCGGAAGAGGGGGTGAAAGAGGCACAAGGGGTGCAGAAAGAAGCAAGAGAGGTGCAGAAAGAAGCAACAGAGGTGCAGAAAGAGGGAAGAGGGTTGGAGAAAGAGACAAGAGAAGTGCAGAATGAGCAACAGAAATGCAGAAAGGGGGAAGAGGGGTGGAGAAAGAGGCAACAGGGGTGCAGAAAGAAGCAAGAGAGGTGCAGAAAGAAACAAAAGAAGTGCAGAAAGAAGGAACAGAGGTGCAGAAAGAGGCAGGTGGGGTGCAGAAAGAGGGAAGAGGGGTGCAGAAAGAGCCAAGAGAGGTGCAGAATGAGGCAAGAGGGATGCACAAAGAAGCAAGAGAGGTGCAGAAAGAGGCAACAGAGGTGCAGAAAGAGGCAAGAGTGGCTTGCACACCATTAGTACCAATGTAACACCCACATTTAGCAGTAAGTAACAGGTGACCATTCTCGGTTTGCAAAGGACCTTCTACCACACTGTAACACTTGTCGCTGCATTTTTGGTAACGTTTGAGCTAAAAGCAAAGCTTTTTTTGTTCAAATCTGCAGATTAGGCAGCAGATGATGGATTATGTGGCTAATGCGGAAAATTTATAATTGTGCGAACGTCGGTGCAGCCAAACAGTCACATAATTCCAGTGGACCTGCTCATACCTCTGACTAGGTCCAGAAGTGCTCCACAGTGATTCCTTCTCTTTTTTTCTCTCATTGAGTTCATAGTTTAGCTTCTATGGAAACGAGGAAGACTAAACCTGAGGTTACGACTCCACAACACAGACTACCATACCACATAATTACTCTCCATAATACATTATCCCACTCTACATAATTCCTTTACACTAAATACCACATACTTTCTATCCACATAATTTCACTGCACAATATATCACATAATTCCACGTACATCCACTCCACTCCAAAAACATTACTAAAAAAAGTTTACATTTACAACGCCAGTAGCTCTAACTCTTGCAAATGTGAGACCTATTGCATTACAAATGCTTCTTTAACTGGTAGTCGCGTTTGCAGTGGTGGAGAAAGGGAGCTGGGCTTCCAACCAGCGCTCAGGAATTCCGATGTGTAGGACTTCCAGGAGGTACCAGGAGGGCTTCTTGGCCCCCAAACTTCCTCAGGAGTAAAGTGGACTTTATCCCCCAGCCAGTACTGTGCCACGAGCTGCATTTACAGAGTGGTGGAGAAAGGTGAGCATGGTCTCCAAAGACCTCTTAGCAGTCCCACACAATGGAGGTAACAGGAGGGGTAGATTGACCCACTGGTCAACCTTGGGGGCCAACTACCCCTCCTATTACCTCCAGTAAGTCCCACACAGCAGTATTGCTAAGTTCTCATAGCAGGCCACGCCCTCTTTCCCCACCATTCTGCTAACGCACTTCCTGGTGCGCTCTTGGATGGGGATTAAAGTCCCCTTCACTGCTGGGGGTCCTTAGATGCCAACTAGCCTACCTGATACCTCCACTAAGCCCCAGATAGTGGAATTGCTGAGAGGTGGACACAGGCCATGCCCCCTTTCTCCACCACTCTGCAAACGCGCCTCCTGGCGCGTTCTGGGTTAGGGGATTAAATCCCCTTTAATCCTGAGGGTCCCTGGGGGCCAACTACCCCACCAGGAACCTCCAGTAAACCCCACACAGCTAGATTGCTGAGAGTGGTCTGAGGTCATGCCCCCTTTTTACACCACTCTGCAAACGCACCTCCTGGTGCACTGCTGGTGGGGCAATGAGGTCCTCTTGTGTCCTGAGGACCTCAGGACTAAAGTGGACTTCATCCCCCAAGCAGCATGCAACAGACCCCCGAACTTAATGTATAAATGCCCAGGGGAGGTGGTGGTCCCTGGGGCAGTGTGAGGGGGCAGGAGCCCCCCCACACTTATTTTTTTAATTATTGAAGCCCCAGGGAAGTGGTGGTCCCCGGGGTTTGGGGGGCCCACGAGGCCCCCCACACATAATAGCAACGCCCCGGGAAGGTGGCAGTCCCTGGGGCAGCGTGGGGTGGCAGGAGCCCCCCACACACCTTTAATTTTAAAAAAAGCCCCAGGGAGATGGTGGTCCCCGAGGCTGCAGGGGGCTGCGTGCCCCCGCATGTAATCAACTTGGCCCGGTGAGGTGGCGGTCCCAGGCTGCTGGGCCCCTGCGGGCCCCGGCGCTATATTTTTTGATTGCCCCCGGGACCTGGCCCACCCGTGGGCTGATTAAAATGAAGCGCGGGAGACCACGCTTTGTTGTTTTATATTTTTATATTTTTTTATATTTTTATATTTTCAGCTGGATTCGCGCACCCATCGCGAATTCTGCCGATTTTTTTTTTAATGCTTTTTTTGGGCCTGGGGTCCCTGTGGGACCCCCTGAGCACGCCTAGGGGGCCAGGGTGTTTCTACCCTGCCCCCTTTTCTTTTTTTTAATCATTTTATTCCCTTTTTTCTTGTGACTCGGTTTTACCAAGTCACAAGATGGCTGCCAACACTTCTTGGTTTGGAGTGTTGACAGCCAATCAAAATGAAGCTCGTGCTCGGGAGGGTTCACGAATCGTCCTCACCCACCAAATATTGATATTTTTTATTTTTACATTTCTCAGGAACTACTGAATGGATTGACACCATTTTAAAAAAAGAACGCTTTCTGAACCAAGACCTACCTTTTTGCCAAATTTGGTGTAATTCCATTCAGCAGTTCAGGCTGTAGCTTTGTCTAAAGTTTCCTATGGAAATTAACATGGAGAAAACGTGTTTTGGGACCTCCCTTTTTTCTCGGCCCCCGCTCAACGAATCACCCCGAACCTTTCAAGATAGGAGCTGACCTGAGTGAACCATTAGTTTTGAAAATTTCACAAAGACTCGTCAAACGGCGCCAAAGATATTGGCAAAAGAAAAAACGCTTCTGAATATAAATGAGGTCCTAACTATAACTACCTACTGGCGACCGCGAGAGAGAGAGAGAGAGAGAGAGAGAGATAGGTGTATAGACAGGTATAGATAACCACAAACCTATAGGGACAGAGGTATATAGATAAAGTGATGGAGATGTGTAGATAGATTTAGAGACAGAGATAGAGTTAGGGATAGAGTCATGGATGACGTAGATAGAAATGGGTTGGTAGACGGAGAGAAAGAGACGGATCGAAATAGGTAGATAATAGACAGAGAGGTTAGAGTTAAGTTATAGTGAAGTGCTGAAATGAGTTAAAAACGAATGCTTAAAAACCCCAAAACACTGAAATTTACTAGTTATAATTAAGGCTCCCGGTTTTCCGTTTAAACAGATTTTTACATTTAAATACAGACAGAAAACGTTTACTCCTTTGTCTGTATTTTTAAATAGAAACGGAAAAATCCTTACCAACCGGCTTTATAGTGTCTATGTGCTCCTCTGGAAAATCAGTGTCTGAGGCACACAGGGGTTAAGGAAAGAAATCTGAAACTGCCACTGCGATGTCTTACAGATTATTCTCCCCTCTACATCCTCCGTCCTCCCCAGTCTGGGTTGAGCACTCTGTTGCCAAGTGAGACTTATCTGTTAATGAGCGAGCCTCTCTACCTCCCAGACAGCAGCAGGCCGAGAGTGCTTATCAGCCTTTATCAATACATCACACACGTTTTGACCATGCCACAGGGTTAATGTGGCAGCTATTGCCCCCCCAGACATCCTGTTAACACCACAACGTTCATCATCTGTTGTCTCACCATCAGCTCGTAGGAACTGCCGCTCCGGAGGCATAGTTTAAAGTGCAAAGGAATGGGCAAGCAGCGGGACAGTTCAGCTGGCTTTGGAGGCAGGGGAGTAGCTCTCAGCATGTAAAAGCTATATAGATGTTTAAACATTGGCGTTCCACATTTCTGTTGCCCGATCTCTAATTGTACTGAACGCTGGAGCCCATTACAAGTGGATGAATCTTGGTGGCCTAAAGTGTCAACCTGTGGGATCTGTCTTTACATTTCTTTTATTAATTATATGAAAATGGGTGTATACATCAACCAAAAACGTGGTGGGTGGAGGAAATGGGAATAGTAGGTTTGAAGGGACTTGAACATTGTGGTCAATTAGCGTTAGTGAGGAGTACAGATAGTGAACCATCCGACTTGCCTTGTCATCACTGCTGTGGGAGAAACAGGAAGGAATCAGGAATCTAAGAGCCCTGTTTATGTTCCTTGATTTTCACTCAGCTTTATTTTCTTAGCTGCACAGCAGGAATTAAGTGACTTCTGTGGGGCTAAGAGTGGGTGTAACCCTGCGATGGCAAAAGGATTGTGATGTCACTTCTACTAAGCACTGGGGTGAATTAACGTACATGGACGTGAATATACATAACCAGGCTCAAGTCTCCGGTTTGGCTCACCATCCCATGATTCTGGCCAAATCCCTTAATTTCCCAGTGTCTGTAAAAATGAAAATGACCCTGTGTAATCAAACTGGTGCTCATGTGAAGCACTTCAAAACCTTTGGTGCTAATTCGCACTATAAAAAAACAGCAAAAAGTGTGCATTGTCTATTTAAATAAATGTGAAAAAATACTAGCTGCAGCGTCTTCTTTTGCTTGCCACAAAAATAAATGCTGTTAAATACAGATAAAATTATAAAAAAATAAATATGGATAAATACAGACGGAAATGTGAAAAAAATAAATACCATAAAACCGGGAGCCCTAGTTATAATTCAGTGAGTTAACAATAACTTGACTTGCACAGCTGACAAGCACTGCTTATATGACCTCACATATTGCATCATTCATGACATGGTAATTGACATAATTCATGGCATGACTGATGATATCTCAAATGCCATAATTTACAGACATGAAGAACAAGATTGCTACTAAGGAAGGTACATAGTTTGAGTTCAATGTCTCACATTCTCTCCTTTTCTTTCTCTCTGTGTATCTGTCTATCAATTTCTTTCCTTGTCTTTCTTTCCTCATCTTTCTCTGAATCTTCCTGTCTTTCTCATCTCTCAACTCTCTTCCTATCTTTACCTGTCTTTCTCAGGGGCATATTATCAAGAACGGCGATAACATTATCGCCGCTTTAGCGGTAGGAAACTGCCGCTAAAGCGGCGATAAGGGGCTTGATAATATGCCCTATAGAATTCCAATAGAAGCCCAGGTTCTGGTGTGAAGGACATCAAACCTGGGCTTCTATTGGAATTCTGTAGGGCATATTATCAAGCCCCTTATCGCCGCTTTAGCGGCAGTTTCCTGCCGCTAAAGCGGCGATAATGTTATCGCCGTTCTTGATAATATGCCCTTAAGTCTTTTACTCTGTCTCCATGTTTTTGTCTATGTATGTATTTGTCAAGCACAGGATTCTACTTTAAATGTGTTAGTTTGGATGCTAGTTACTCATGTAACGGGATCTCCTGATCTGGTTCTTCAGTCATGCCCACTTTAGAGTCCGACCCCTTTTTCATTCCACTTAAAGCAATGAGCAAAACCCAGCTAAAGGACTTTTCTTTGGGCTATGCTATGTCACAGCACGTAATCAACCAGATTGTTTTTTATTGCTGTGATGTTCAAGCAGCAAAAAACAACCACCGTGTTGTGTTTGGCCCTAATATAGTTCCCAACGTAAGCTGTTTCGATGGTTCAGCAGTGCAGTGAGGAGTAGTCATTGTAGTCATGGGGAAACTGTACACCGCGCGGTCTTCCTCACCCTTTCCCTGTCACTCTAGGCACCCTGTAACTGCTGTCCTTCCTCTTTTCTTATCACCCTCCTATCCTTCTTAATACCTGTTAAACAGCATGTCCATTACATCCTCCCACCACCATTTACCTCCATCCATAGGTACAAAAGTCCTCATGTTAAATACAACAGTTATACATCCTGCTTTCCCCACTCCTCACTCTGACCTTCCTTCTACACTTTATTGTCGTGTTCTCTGTTCTATATGGGATAGAAGGGCCTAGGCTGGAAATAGCTCTTTCAAGCCATTGTCATGCATGGCAGATAACCACTATTCCTCTCAGGCCAGCCCTCTCTGCAAGCACCAGGGTGCACAGTAAGATCATAGGCTGGATGAGCTATGCAGTTACACAAAAGGGTAAACCCAGATGAGTCCTGGGTAGAATACAGTACAGAAAGGGAGTGGTCCCAGTCTAACAGTTCAAAAAAATACGTAATTAAATGCCAGCCGGCATTAGTTCAAATTACACAACAATAAAGTAAAGCGTTCAATATTATTTAATCATATTGAGCATCAGAATAAATCTGGAACAGCGTATTATATTAAGTGCTCCACGAAGTGGGGGAAAGAGGGGGAAATAGTAAGGTGCGCTTTGTGAGGATTGGGGAAGTGAAAGAGAGAGGTAGTGACATCAAATACATTACAAATAGAGCCGGCTTCACTCGGCTATACAATAATCAAGGAGACAATTAAAAAGCCATTGTTTTCAATACACTATCACAGTGAAGCAAGCACTGTTGATCAAACTGGCATAGGGCAGTGATGTAGTCGACGTTTCGACCCCAAAAGGTAAGTAGGCTGTTTGGGTCCTTACGCCGGGGTCTTCCTCAGGACTAAGAAGGGGGCACCTGAGAAATTAACAAGAAAGGTTCTTAGTGTCCAATGTGCTAACCCGTGCAGTGGTGAAAAATTAAAAAGTTAAAAGCAAAAATAATGAATTTACCAGAAACCACCCTTGACTGGATGGAGGATTTGAATGCTGATGGGCTTCTAGGGCTCCAAAATGACAGAGAAACGGACCAATGTCACCTGTAAAACAGGATGGCATCAGTGTGCAAAAAGTCTTGTACGACAGTTTAGGTAATCTAATGAACAACTCACTTATAGCGTGTAGTGGGGGAATCCTCCTCACATACACTACTTGCGTCAGGGAATTAATGTAGAAATCTGCTAAGGCCCAGTGGTTCCATAATTACTGTCATGAAAAAAAGGGGAAAACAAACCCTACTGTCACACCACTAGCTAATAATAATAGCCATCTATCATGAAAGCAATTATTAAAGATTAGAAAATGAAGGAAAAGTGTTTACCTGAAAAGGAAACACAAAATCTCGTCCTTATTTCTATTCAAATGAGTTACCAAATCTGTGGAAATGGAAAAAGGAGGAAGTAATTAAACAGAGGCCAAAGCTCTCTGAATGCAAAATAAAAAAGAACCTCAATAAATGCAGGCAGCTGGTTTGAAAGTTTCCATGTATGCTCACCTCAGTTAATGTGTCTGTCTCCTGAAAATGGAAACGAATCACTGAAAACCCAGGAATTTAAAGATTAAAGAGGCTTGTCTGCAATATGCACGTGATGAGAATGACTCAGCAGATGCTAGATGCTGGCATGTTAGACAGGAGTGAAAACAGACTCCCGGTCTCAGGGGAAAATTGCACATCATGTAATGAATAAAAAAGTATTCTCTGGGGAAAACTTCAACTTAAATGAAATGCTTCTGAGAAGAACATTGCGGTCATGAAATGAAAATAGAATAGTGTTCTGTGTCCAAAAATTAAACTTAATGAAATGTAATGAAATTGCACGTCATGTAATGAATAAAAAGTATTCTCTGGGGAAAACTGCAACTTAAATGAAATGCTTCTGAGAAGAACATTGCGGGTCATGAAATGAAATAAAATAGTGTTCTGTGTCCAAAAATTAAACTTAATGAAATGCTTCCATTGAAGCCTATTCAAAAACCGATTTTGGGGGCCTATAAACCAGTGTATGATGCGGAAATAATTGGGCTATTGCGAATAAATACCTTGAGGCTGCCTGTTTCCATTCTTACACATATTTTAAAGGGTACATGGCTATGCGCAAAGCCCAAATGTGAATGCATATACAAATAAGCACCCCTTGGATTGTAAGTAGAAGATGAGAGGCACAAAGAATGGAGTCTCAGTTCAGTCAAAAGATAAATAGTGCGTCTCTTGGGGAAGTGGATTACACAGGATGAATTGCGATTGTGCAAGACAGACAGACTGCCTATTTCCATTCTAACACACTGTTTCAGATGTACAAAATATGGCTAAACATGTATCTATAAATGTACATATGATGGATACACAGCTCTAATGAGATTGTAGCAGGACAATAGGAGGCACAACATAAATGCTTGTCTGGAAAGGCAGAATGAGCGTAAAGACTGGTTTGGTTCAGTCAGGTGCAAGGCAAGCCAACTGTGCATGGCTCGCGTCCAATTCGTTTAAACCATTTTGTATAGAATCTAGATGGTACATCCATTTGCACTCTCTTACGTTTAAAATTGTCTCTATGCTGCCACCTTTTACTCCGAGAGTAGCCTTTTCCAATATTAGCCACTTGATATCTTCGGGCTGGTGTTGTGCCTCTTTGAAATGTTCAACCAGGGGGGCACCTTGAACCTCACATCGTATCCTGCTGCAATGCTGGAAGATGCAGGCTTTTATCTTCTGTTGAGTTTGTCCTAAGTATATCTGGACGCATGGACAAATGATCGCATAGATCACATTAGATGTGTTACAGTTGCTGAAAAATTTGAGATCGATCTTATGGTGCTTATAGGTGAATTGTTTGGTTTGAATTGTCAATTTGAATGCCTTGCAGTGGCCGCATTTAAAGTGGCCCAGTGTAGGAGGTAGATTCCATAGTGACTGGATGGATGGTTCCTCTGGTGACTCAAGGAGTGAGCGTACAATATAGTCCTTGACACTCTTTCCCTTTTAAAGGAATGCATAGGAAATTCTTGCTGCTCTAGGTCGTCTGATATTAGACCCCAGTGATGGTTTATGATCTCTTAATTGCGTCACTCTTAGTGGAAAAGGTGGTTACACAAATCATTCTCTGTAGGGAGTCACGTTCTCTTTCTCTTGGGGTTAGTAACGTTTCTCTAGGGCTGAACCATGCTCTCTTACGTGCTTTCTTTACTAGTCTTTTAGGGTATCCCCGCTGCACCAGGCGGTCGCTCAACACTTCTGATTCCATCATGAAATCCTCTTTTTGGAAACAATTTCTGCGGATGCGCAGAAATTGTCCGAAAGGCAGATTGTCACGGAGGCCTCGTGGGTGGTGGCTGTTGTATTGAAGAAGTGAATTGCGTTCCGTGGGTTTCCGATAAAGAGTCGTGTATAGTAGATTGTCTTCATTGCTGATAGTGATATCAAGAAAATCAATCTTCTGTGAATCAAAATGCATGGTGAACTGTATATCTTCACTTTGCTGGTTCAGCCAAGTATGGAAGTGACCCAGCTCTGTAGTGTCCCCTTTCCAGATCATCAGGACGTCATCTATGTACCGTCTCCATAGTGACACTTGGGTGTTGTATGAATTGGTGGTGTCAAATACATAGGAATTTTCGAAATCGTCCATGTAAATAATGGCTAGATCAGGTGCAAAGGCCGCTCCCATTGCTACGCCTTTGGTTTGTAGGTAGTAACTACCTTGAAAGAAAAAGAAATTTTTCATCATTGCAAGCTTGAGTAGTTGGATGATAAACTTTGTGGGTACTGCAACGGGGGCTGTTCTTCGGTCAAGGGCTCGCTCCATTACCTCTAGGGCTGGTTCTTGTGGAATACTCGTGTACAGTGACACGATGTCCATAGTCACAAGTATCTGTTGAGCTGGATTAAAGGGTCGTTGATCAACCAGATTTATGGTCTCCATAGTGTCCCTCAAGTATGCCCTCGTCGTCTCTGCAAGTGGCTTCAGGAAAGCATCCACATACTTGCAAAGGGGCTCCAGTGTGCATCCACAGCCCGAGACGATTGGACATCCTGGTGGGTTTTGCATATCCTTGTGAATTTTAGGCAATGTGTAAATCGTCGGAAAACGGGGCTGCTTTTTATACAAGAACTGGAATTCCAATTGAGAAAGGAAGCCTTGCTCCAGACCTTCTTTGGTGATTACCATGATCTCCTTCTCAAGCTCTCTTGTGGGGTCGCTACGTAGTTTCCTGTAGCTGATACCATCCTGCAATTGATTGGTGATCTCTGTTCTGTATTGTGTGACGTCTTGGACCACAATTGCGCCACCTTTGTCCGCCGGTTTAATCACAATTTCTTTGTTAAGTCCCAATGCCATAAGAGCTTCACGTTTCATCTTGGATATATTGTAGGTGACATGTTTCCGGCTGTTGAGTACTCTCAAAACATCTCTAAGGACTACACTTTCGTAGGCGAGGATTTTGTTAGACATAGCATGTGCTGGAGGGACGAAGGTGGATGGAATCCTCAATCCCATCTGGGAAGGTGTTTGAATTGTCGGTGATTGATTGAAAAAGTAACGCAGGCGAATTTTACGAAAGAACCGATGGAGCTCAGTCTTGACCGTAAAGTGGTTGGGGTGTGTAGTCGGTACAAAAGAGAGGCCCTTACTTAGCACCTTGATCTCTTCTTCTTTGAGTGTGTAAGATGAGATATTGACTATCGGATTCTCAGGTCGTTTCACCATTTGTAATACCTGCGGCGGGTTTGAATCTCCCCGTGGCTCTCCGGTTGGAAACGCACCTGCTTCTGTGCTCTCATGCGTCCTCTCTCCCACTGGCCGCCATACTGCTCCTGTCCACGTTAGGGGCCTGAGACCCACTGGGCATTCCTGCCCCTTGGTGGTCACCATTGTCCCTCGCCTAAAAAAGGGGGGGGTCCTTGGGGTTGGTACCAACTGTCCTGGTAACCAAAACTGGTTCCTGGTTGCTCGTTGTCGCTGTCGTTGCTGCTTGATCCCGATGACTCGGAGAAAGTGGTGTAGGTTCTTCTGCCCCTGTACCCACCTCTGCCTCTATTAGAAAAGCGTCCTTGGTTGTCCTGCTTGAAATAATCCTCTTCACTGTGATAGTGTATTGAAAACAATGGCTTTTTAAATGTCTCCATGATTATTGTATAGCCGAGTGAAGCCGACTCTATTTGTAATGTATTTGATGACACTACCTCTCTCTTTCACTTCCCCAATCCTCACAAAGCGCACCTTACTATTTCCCCCCTCTTTCCCCCACTTCGTGGGGCACTTGATATAATACGCTGTTCCAGATTTATTCTGATGCTCAATATGATTAAATAATATTGAACGCTTTACTTTATTGTTGTGTAATTTGAACTAATGCCGGCTGGCATTTAATTACGTATTTTTCGAACTGTTAGACTGGGACCACTCCTTTCTGTACTGGATGAGCTATGCAAGCATGGAACTGGAAACTTATGATCATTCCCACAGAGTTTTTTTTCAACTATACAATGTTGTGTTGTGTTATTTGATCTTGCCCTTTTCTAGTTTCAATACTATCATAAGACTTCCTGTTACACACACACACACCTAGGTTTTAATTTTGCTCAGTATTGCATTTTGCAACTTCTTACCGTGATTTAGGTCACACAAGCTGATTGGACAATCATACTTTAAAACAATGACTGCAAAAGATTGCCCATAGCTCGAAATAAGGTGTTCGTATTCCGTAGAGTTATGTAACCTTTTTAGAGATATAATGCATTAAAGCTGATGTAGCCATAGAACAGAGCTCGAGTTATCAACGCAAAAACATATTTTTAGAGTGCAATGTCTACGATAATCTTATTCCAACTGCAGCACTTTCAAAATACCAAGTTCTAGGCCTGGGTAGATTATCCAGGCAAGATTTTGTTCTGTTTTACTTCTGGGAATTGTAGTCCTATTTCACCCGTTATAATACCAGGTTACAAGTCTCAGAGTTCAATGAAAGGTTCTGAACTAGGTGATCAACTCACACATAGAACTGGAAAATTTGAGAGCTATGCAATTGGAGCAATAATACAAGTGAAATGGGCATCCTTGGGGAATTTCACTCTGCATGTGAGGTACCTACATCATGGCAATTCTGCATAGCATTGACACATTTCATATTTAAGCACAATGAGAGTATAATGTAACATTTATTAATAAAGCGTGTGTTCTGCCCCTAAGGAATATTGGCACTGAGTAACAGGCACACAGTTACCTAATACAATGGCACTCATTACATCGATCTCACAATGTTGATAATCTGAGTGAAACCACCAGGATTTAAACTTGTGAGTGTAAGTAAAAAAAATGTAAGTCCGTTTTTATATAGCGCAGCTACTCACCCTTACGGGTCTCAAGGCGCTGGGGGCCATCGTGGAAATTAAGTGAGCTATTGCCCAGAGTCACATGGTGCTGAGCTGCCGCAGCCGGGGATCGAACCGTGAACCCTGTGCTCCGAAGTCAGCTGCCCTGGCCGCTGCACCACACCTCTCCAACGCAAACGCAAATGCAGATCGCTGAAGGAGATGCATTAGTCATCAGAGCGACCAGACCCAGCATCATTTGGGGAATTCAGTGATAGAAGCTGTTGTACTGGTGGAGACTGCTTTTTCTGATGCTTGTTCCAGCCCTGCATTGAAAATATTGAAAACCATGGATAATAGCGGGAATGTTTTCATAATGATGTGCAAGTTCTGAGCATGTTGGTCTAAAGACTTATTCAGAAAAATGTACCAGGGAAGCGTTGCCATGTTATTTAAAATATATGACTGAGGGCCATATGTATCAAAATGTTGTTTTGCGATTCTCAAATAGCGATTTTTTGCGAATCGCTATTTGAGAATCGCAAAACGCGATGTATGTAGGATTTGCAAAAACTTTGCGAATCCCACATATTCCTTAATTGCGAATCGCAAATTGCGATTCGCAATTAAGGAATAACTCCCTATTCATTCCTATGGGCCTAGAGGCCCGTAGGAATGAATGGGGAGACATTCGCAATTTGCGAGTACCCATTAGGTACTCGCAAATTGCGAATGCAATTTCAAGGATGCAAGGGTGTCAAAAGGACACCCTGTTGCACCCCTGAAATAAACATGGGTGCAGATTTGGCGCACATACATGCCCTAAGGGCATGTATGTGCGCCACATGGCACTTTGAAAAATGCAAAAAAGTGCATTTTTCAAAAAATTGCAAATTACCACCAACCTGAAGTTGGTGGTAATTTGCGATTCCTTAAGCCAAAATCGCACAACTTGGGTGCTTTCTACATTGCATTTCAGGAATCGCAATTTGCAATTCCTTAAATGCATTCTCAAAATAGGGAATCGCAAATTTTGCGATTCCTTATTTTGCGAGTGGGTTTTCCTTTCATACATTGCACTCAGCTAAATTGCGATCGCAAACGCTGAAATTCTGCAAATTTCAGCGTTTTGCGATCGCAATTTAGCTTGATACATATGGCCCTGAGTTCTTTGGAAACTAAGCGAATTTTTCTTTTATGGGAGCATTTAAAAAAAATGCAGTTGTATTGAATGTTTCTGTACCAAAATTTCGAATCCCATTTACACACACTGATCGCCGATTTGTGAAGTTCGAGGCAAAAAATGTGCACGTGGGACATGACGATGATTCACATACACCTCGGATTATGCGATGTAAACTTTGCTTTTTGGAGAAAAAGCGCATGAAAATGCCTCTAAATCACACAAAAATACTTATTTTTCAAACCGGCACAGTTGGTTGATCCTAGTAGTACATTTTCTCATAGCCATGTGCTTTTTTTGGGCGGCGGGGGGGTGCTCTACTACAATATCAATAAGTGGAAAATAGTTGTCTTTTCTCCCTAATTACATAATGCTTAGCAACACTGGAGGATCAGTTTGTTTGGTAGGGAAATATACAATAAATATCAAATGATTCACTATAGTTAGTTCAGTGCCTGTCACTCTTATGGTAGGTCGAACACGAGGAAATTATGACAAGCAAAAAGTGAACATATCATTTGCTCCTGTTTTGGGAATCAGCACACTTTTCACCTTTGTAGTTTTTTTGCTTTGCCTTCCTTTCCTCTATTCTTCTGGTATTCTCATTTTGTGCAGCCAACTGGGATCACTCTGCATATGCAAATTACGTTATTTGTGCTGTGCAAACTCATTTTTGAGCCACTTGCACTTTAGACACGAACGAGATACACATAAGCAGCACGTTAAGCATGAACAACTCACACTTTTTGCTTTTATGAATCACTCACATTTTCCATGTGGGCACACTACAAATTTTTATGGCACAGGTTCTCTTCTGACTAGCAGTAACTATGTGCCTCTTCCCCAGAATTAAGATGTTCATCATGAGCTTTATAAGAAAGCACAAATAAGGATGTCTCCGCTTCTCAAACCCACTGCGCTTTGCACTTGCAAGGTTTGCAATAGTGCGAGCCTAATGACCCTATAGTTAGATTTTGAATGGATCATGGATAACGACCGAAAACAGTACTGCTAAACGTATGTATCACTCTGGGAAATAGTGCCCGTATAAAACAATACCACACACAACTATATACTTTGCAATAAAATTCCACATCAGCCGACACATTTGTAAGCTATCGCATATGTTTGGTGAACTCGCACGCGCTCCATCATGTTTCATTGATTCAGCTAGCAGCAGATGTGAGGTGTTTTCGCTGTGTGCTGCCCTCACCACTTTCTGCCATATGCTTCCAATTTCACTTAATTTCCGTTGAATCAAGAAGGAACCTAATTCATCCTCTTTCTGTTTCCTGAAGAAAAATAACTTTATTTTAGCACGGGGCACCCATCACATAGTCCTTGGTTGAAATAATTGGGTTCTTGCTCTGTGGCTGAATAATATTGAAAACCTACAGGTACCCGGCTGTCTGGACTCTGATAAATGTCTGCTTCGTTCTCGTGACTGAAGCTAATCTAAACTACAGCAGGCAAGACAGTGTCTATGAGTGAGTCTCTGTAGTGATGGAGGGACACACAATCAAATGCTTGCTGTAGCTTTTAATGAGAATGCTACCCAAGCTCTCTGCTCAGGAATCAAAGTGCTCTTTCAGTGCCTCATATACAAGTGCTAGTCACCTGGACCACTTGCGATAGCTAAAGATGGAGAGTTCACTACTCTCTCCCCTGCTTGTGTGTAGCTCCTCTTTACATTGTAACTAGGGATGTGCTGAGTTTTTAGGTTTTGCGTGCACATCGCTTGCACTGTGCTTGTGAAATCTATTGTATTTAATATAAATCTTAAAAAGGGCTTACATCCACCCCTTACTTTGCATTGGTCGGTGTGCTTGCCACTTACTTTTTCTCTGTTTCTATTGGTTGTAGCATACTATCTCCTGTTGTTCCTCTCCTGTGATTCTCTTATCATTGTCCCATGGTCAAAGTACTGTTTTCATCTGTTTTTGTGGATCTCTTTTTTTTAGGTTCTGCCTGCACAGAGCTTGCATTGTGCTTGCTTTTCAAGTGCTGGTATTTCTGTTACAAGGCTTAATTGGTTAGTTAAAAGTTTTGGTTTGCCGTCCTTCGGGTGTCTTTCATTTGCTTCTCTTCTTCCTGTTTCACTCAACCTGCAACTTTCTTTTCTTGCACAAGGCTTGGAACACATTGTTCGCTAAGCCTTGCTTTCAGTTCTGAGCTATCGTGGGTCACGCAGAATACACAGTGGGACAGGGTCTCACCAGGTGTTGCAGGCCGGGGTCCCGCCTGCTTTTGATTTCCCGAGCGTAAGAGAATATATGGGCAAATATTACGACTGAACTGGCAGTAATATTTCATTTTTTTAAATTGTATAACAGCCACTTTTAAAAGTTTGTCGCGCAGGGCCATGACTGGTATTTTTCTTTCAGAACTCCATGGGTCTCCTTCTTTCTGAGGGGCATATTCTCAAGGACTTATCGCCGAGTTAGCGGCACTTTATCGCAGCCAAAGTGGCGATAGATTTATCGCCCCATTCACAAGCTGGTGATAACAGCCGATATCGCCAGTTTTCCTGCGATAGCAGCCGCAAAAAACATCGCCACGGATGACACCGGCAACTAACGCTAATGAGATGCAGAGTAGGCGTTCCTGTGCAAAAAGCCGTGACACCACTTCGCAATATTCCCAATGACCAGCCAGATCGGCGATAAGATCACTAAACAGGCGATAAGGCGCGTTAGCAGCAGGAATTTAACACCTGCTCTTACCTGGTGTTAAGTCGGACGACAACCTGCACCAGAAATGGGAGCCCAGCCCACAGCCACACCAGAAGAACCACAGATGCCATGGAGCTACTGATCATGCAGCTTGGACACCCAAGAGGGCCACAACACCCACCGCCACCACCCCCCGGACGCCCCACCCCCCCCTCCCCCCGGGGCCCTACCCCGGTCACGCCCCCCCCAGGACAAAGATATTTCACACCAACTTTCCGAAATCATGAACAAAACAATTCGCCTGATGTTGCACAATTACAACAATTAACAATCATGTGTGGTCCGAAAAAGGAGAATCATTCATTCATCTCTAAATTTCCAAACAAATCAATTTATTCAAATTTAACTCAAAACAACTATTTGGAAGAGTCTTGGCGGGTCTTCTCTGGACAATCTGTAAGTCACAGCCTGCAAGACAAAATTCAAGATAAGAAGGTGTGTCATGTGCTCATCAAAGGACAGAGAGAGAGAGAAAGAGAGAGAGAAAGAAACAGAGAGAGAGAGTGAAAGAGAGGGAGAGAGAGAAAGAGAGAGAAAGACAGGGAGAGAGAGACAGTGAAAGGAAGGCTCTTGGCACATACATGCCAACTGTTGTGTG
The DNA here is from genome assembly GCA_963921515.1 of Calotriton arnoldi. Classification (NCBI taxonomy): domain Eukaryota; kingdom Metazoa; phylum Chordata; class Amphibia; order Caudata; family Salamandridae; genus Calotriton; species Calotriton arnoldi. The sequence goes on from CAWUFW010013042.1 coordinate 88,131, forward strand.
TGTATCGCTATTGGTGCACCATAAGCCTAAGGCCTAGCCCCAAATGCAGCGCGAAAGCCACATCACATTTCCAGAATGCAAGCAGTAGTCAGACTAACATTAGGGATGAAAGCTCCTTTGTCTCAATACATAAGGCGGAAGGACATCTGCACCTCCGACCTTGGTCTTGCATGCGGCAGGCACCCCCTGAGAGAGATACCATAGCAGATGATGACGACTCCCACACTACACACAGCGCTAATGAAAGACCAACGTATCCACACCCCACACACAGAAGTCCTTGCTCAAGGTACCCTTGCATGGAATGCCCTTGACACTTACGTACACAACAACTCATACGTCCAAACGTTGCACACACATACGACTCATTGCTCAGAGCTGTGGCATATCATCCACATAACTCCCGCAGGTCAGAAAAGTGCCGGTTCTACGAGAGCCACCAACGCAATGGCAGAGCATCCCGGGCACATGCACAACCCCTGTCACGTGGAACTGTACCGTGCACGTATGCTGCATTTGTTGGGGGCACTGCCACTGGCAGTGTTGCGCATCAGTTACCGTCTGAGCTTCCGTCTTGCGTTCATCACCTGCATCCAGCCCTGGTTCCACTGTTGATCATGCATATTCGAGTGGCCCATGGATGTCTGCCTATCCAACACAACGGTAGCTAAAATGGATTATGACTTTTGTGTGCGCCCCTGTTGGCCCACGACCAGGAGTGTAACCGTGATACCAGTTCATGGGATGCCTTGATATTTGGCGTATGTGCTGGCAGTTGGGCATGGGAGATTGCACAAGTCCTCATGTGCAGTGACCACATCGAAGCGCTCCCCTATTGGGCTGTGTTGCGGATTGGTGAAACGGCGTGGACGGAGCACATCTGTCCGGACCAGTTAATGGATTGGCTCACCCTCGTGTTCGTTGAAGTCGACAACGACGTACTCTTGGAACTGATTGCCCAGGAAGCTGCGCTCGCATTCATGGACGAGTAACTACGTTCCTGCAGCCACAACTGCTTGTAACCCAGAGCACAGGTCCCAACACCTTGTTGCATCTTGGAGAAATGGTCACATATCCCACCACAACAGTGGACATGGCTGCATTCGCCTGGACTCAGAATGCATGTGCGTGCACCTACGCGTGTTGACACACACCTGTGCAAGGTGAGGCAGTCCCATGTGCAGAGCTGCATTGCGTCGCTTGGCAAGGTTCCTAAATCTGACATACTGCTGGAGGGAGAGTACACACATGGCAATGTAGCACTCCATGTGACCTTGTTGGACCCTTTCACCTGCTCACTGTCAGCAGAGCAGACAGTCTGCGCAGTCCGGTGGTACAGCACTATGCAGATCCCATGGGCTTTGAGTCGTGTCCCCTGACACGGGGCAATGAGCATACGCCAAACATCACATGACTCGTCCAGCAAGGCAAGGCGGGCTGAGACCGTTGCCATCCGTAATGATTGGTGTTCATTTTTGCCTCCCCATTTCTTGCACCTCTACATGTTCCCATGCTGCCTGTTAGTGTCTGAAGCATTGGTCTGCATGTTGTGGCCCTTGTCTTGCCCGTACTGACACGCACATGCTAATAAAGTCTACGCCACTTCACTAGTGTTCAATTGTGATGAGTGTTGATTAGAATGACAAATCGTGTGCCTCAATGAGCATTGTCCGTACACAGGGAGGGACTGACTGACGCATTTCACTTAGGGGTGAGTCCCTATTGCCAGCTCCACCTTTGTGAGCCAGACATTGTGGTTGGGATAGTTGCTGGTAGACCTGTGCTCTTACATGTCTTCAGCAATGTGAGTATGGTGTCCAACTTCTTGCCATGTGGATCAATGTGATCCATCAAAACAGGCTGTGTCCACACAGTTGAGTGTGAGTAGGTATGCAAAGAGATGTTCTGTTGTCACATGTGATGGGGGACACTACTCTAGGCCTGCTACCGAATTAGACAGTTTTTACACACAGCCCCATTTAATACATGGACATGGGGCTACGTTGGGGGGCTGCGAGATTGTTGTTCATGAGCAATGAGTTCACAGTCATCTAATTGGCCATGTGGGTCAGGGTCAAACATGCGCATTGATGTCATTTCCCAGGGTGTATCTTTTTGTTCAATCAATGTCCCTACATTCATCCATACTTATATACTTGATTGAACATAGACATGACACATCTGTGTGATTTGGAATGTTTAATTCACATTCTGTGGAGTGTCGGAACTGGAGCAGTACATGGCCATGCAAACCCCACATTACATGGTTGCCCAGTGGAGGGCCAACCAGAGTCCTTTGGGGAATGACAATTTAATCGGAAGAGGAAGAGTTCAGTCCGCAGCCTGATTGCTGTGTCATTGGTAACCAGAGCAGATATGGCAGTCCTTGTCGGGGTCCAGGTGAATGTCGCAGAGTGTTTCGGGGGACAGTGGAAGGTGTTGTTCCCGGGCATGATGCAGAGGGCTGAACCAAGCAGGAACAGGCAATATGGCGTGGATGAATGCTACAACCTCCTCTCTCACACAGAGTCATTGCCCTCCACATCTTAGTTCTCTGATATGTCGTCTGTGTCAGGTGTGTCAGGTGTGTGTGGTGGTGTTATGGCTGCATCACTGTGTGCCACTGACACATCAGGTGGCCGAGGTGGTATGGCTGCATCACTGTGTGCCACTGACACATCAGGTGGCGGAGGTGGTATGGCTGCATCACTGTGTGCCACTGACACATCAGGGGGTGGAGATGTGTGTGTCAAAGTTCCTGCAGCAGTCATCTGGGACAGGCTCTGTGGCAGCAATGGCAAGATGAGGTTCTGCAGGGCATGGAAGATCCCAGCTACATCTCCCTGGTGTACAGCCGTGGCAGCCATCCTTCCAGCCTGCATCCGCTCCATGTTCTCCATTGTCCTCCGCATCTGTGCCAACTCTGTGCTGTCATCGCTGGAGCTTGTCTGACTAGACAGTTCTTGTATCCGAGTAATGGCTCCAGCGAGGTCAGCCAACCATTGTTGTAGAGCATGGATCCGACTGTGGGTGTCCGTTAGGGACTGTAAGTGGTCCCTGATGGGACTCATACACCCATGTATGGCATCAAGTTTGGCTACCATGAGGTCGAAGCCCACCCAGCCCCCTCTGGCAGTCTGACACACGGCGTTGGAATGCCATGTGTCTTTCCGTGAGGTGCTGGGAGCCTGCCATGGTGGTGGGTGCTTCCTGCTGTGTGGGCTGTGCAGGGGGTCACCTCGATGCAGCTGAGCTGCCCTGCTCCTGGAGGTGGGGTGCTGAGGCTGTCCACGAGCCGTTGGAGGGTGTCGGAGCTGATGGCCAGGGGGTCCTCCTCATCATCACTGAAGAGATGTCTGGTCTGCTCTGCAGGAGGTGTTGATTGTCCCTCTGCAATGTAAAGGGGAGTTGCAGGATAACAGTGTGTTCCATGTATGTTGACGCATTGTACATGTTTACATACAGACTGCATGACAATGTACATTGTGACTGTTTTGGATGAGCTGGCTATTTGATGGGAGACAGTGGACATTTTGACTACATGACGGATGTGAGGTTGTACTTGTACATGATCATCTCACAGTTTCCTGCTATGCCAGATGTGATTGGCCAGTTACTACGCACAAGCGGCACCAGTTGTGTCCTCTGTTCTGTAGTGAAAGTGTTGCACTTTGTACCACATTTTCGTCAATGTTGATGTGCTGTGATTGCTATGTGTGTGTGCTGCATTGTGGGAGAGTCGCCCCTGCAGCTCTGATTTAGCAGGCCCTTATCTCTTTGAGGCGGTGTGCCTTTGACTTGTGTGCTTTTAAGGTGCTGAGATGTTGGCGACTTGAGTCATTTGTGCTCTTGGATGGTTTTTGTACTCTTGTGCATTGTTTGTCTGCAGATGTGTTGTTGACGTCAGGGGTTGTATGTGCACGTGGATGTGTCAGAGTGTGACCTGCTCCTTTGAGGATGTGATTCACACTGGGCCACCTCAGTGTCGTGTACCATGTCATGTATTTTGACTGCAGCCATGCTATTGGTCATGCAGTGTCACTTGCATTCTCAGTGTGGCTCACAGAGCCGCTGCTTTGCTGGATTCAGCACATGTGCATGGGTAGGTTGTGCGATTGGTGATAGGGAGGGGGGCCCCTTTGTGCACATAGTGGACGGGGGCCTACTTGGTGTTTCTATGTGTGCTGCAGTGTGCCAAGGGTATCAGGGACATGTTCCACAATCATTGTGGGTGTGCAGTGTGCTACACATAATTGTGCATCTGTGCCATTGTGCCCATCTCCCCCCGTCCCCCCAGTCCCTGGTCGTTACTCACTCTGTTGCTGTTGGGTCAGGTTATATCGAGCTGTGTCCGGACTTCTAACTCCTTGCACCGTCTCCACACTGATGACTGTGGCCACCATTTCCTCCAGCTCATCCAGCTCCTCCTGTGGCGCAGGACTCCCACCTCCAGTCGCCGTTGCTGCCTTCCGGTTGGCAGCGAGTTTCTGCTTGGTTTGGCTATTCACATCATGCCAGCACCTCTTGACCTCCTCCATTGACCTCCTCAACACTCCGACTGTATTCACGTTGTTCACGATCGACTGCCATATTTCCGTTTGTGTTGCCAATGACACAGTGGAGGTGACGAACATTTGTTGGTAGTGTTCTATCACCTCTGTGACGATGATCCTGTTTTCCTGCGGACTGAACCCCGTCTTCCTCTTCCTCTTCTCCTTGCCCTTCCCCGACCCCGATGTTCCTTGCTGGTCGTCTGTGGGGCTTGTGGGGTTCGCGTTGTCCTCTGCACTCGGTCCGGGTGCATCCATGGTGCTACGCAGTTTTTTTTGTTGTCATTTTTATTTTTCTGCTTTTATAGTGCATTTTCCCGCATGACGCTTGGGAATTGCAGGCCTGTCGCTGGTTATCGCTGATTTTTGTATCGCAATTTGGGGCATCGCAACTTTTTTCGCGTTCCTGTTTCGCATTTTTTCGACATTGCGTTGATTTTAACGCGGTCATTTGGTGCGTTATCGTGAGACTATTGCATGGTGCCGCCGGGTTGAGAATACAACGTTAACACTGTGGGCCTGATTCACAGAACTAACTTACGTCAAAAACGTAAAGTTAGTACTTTTTGGTATTCACAGAATACACTTACTCATTTTGGTATTCACAGAATGCACTTACTCATTTTGGTATTCACAGAATGCACTTACTCATACTAACTTTATGTCCGCACTCGGGCCGGAGATTCCGGCCCGGTGGTGGGGATTCCGGCCCGGAGGTGGAGATTCTGGCCCGGAGGTGGAGATTCCGGCCCGGTGGTGGAGATTCCGGCCCGATGGTGGAGATTCCGGCCAGTTGTGGAGATTCCGGCCGGTGGGGGACATTCCGCCAACGGCCGGAATCTCCACAACCGGCCGGAATCTCCACCATCAGGCCGGAATCTCCACTTCCAGGCCGGAATCTCCACCACCGGGCCGGAATCTCCGGCCCGAGTGCGGACATAAAGTTAGTATGAGTAAGTGCATTCTGTGAATACCAAAATGAGTAAGTGCATTCTGTGAATACCAAAATGAGTAAGTGTATTCTGTGAATACCAAAAATTACTAACTTTACGTTTTTGACGTAAGTTAGTTCTGTGAATCGGGCCCAATGTTTCTTTCTCTTGCTCACTTAGGCAAAGTGTCTCATACTCTCTCTCCATCTGGAAGTCCGTGCTCATGGGAGATAGTGGAGACATTTTCTCAGACCATGTTGACTAAACTACTAATGCGGCTGTACAGCATTCATGCTCAAGCACTCTACCCATGAGGAAACAAACAGGCTGATATCGGATGTCGTCTCCGGACTCCAAGCTCCCCATTACCAGTGATCCGCACTTATGATAACGGTGCATCCTTCCCGAAACATGCAGCATATTTCTTTTATCGGAAACTGTGTCACTTCCAGGCAATATCAGTAGCCTGTTAGTCAGTAGCGGCCCGTGGTGGGAGTGCTGCCGGGCGGTGACATGGGGCGGGGGAGGGGCAGGGTGGGGGGAAGTACAGTACGGAATACGGCCGTATAGAGGTAAGTAGACATATAAATAAATAAAACGAACTTCGTTGCGTGCGCTGCATCGCATTTGACGATGCAGCGCGCGCAACGAAATTTGTTTTATTTATTTATATGTCTACTTACCTCTATACGGCCGTATTCCGTACTTTACTACCCCCCACCCTGCCCCTCCCCCGCCCCACGTCACCGCCCGGCAGCACTCCCACCACGGGCCGCTACTGCTGTTAGTCTGTCACCAAATGCTATTCTTTTTTCACTTGAGCCTTCTCTCCAAATATTTTGTTATTAGGCCTTTTAAAACCAAGACCTTAAACACCATATTAAAAAGTGTTCTTGTGGGTTGGGTGTCCCTTTGTGGCAATCGGGCGGAGGTTGATGCTAACTTTTTAGAAACTGCAAATGCTATATATTAACATGAATTTACATGGTAAGCATTTACACAGGTGTTTATTCTTCTGCAAGATCTGGGGAGTTTCTGTCCCTCGAGGCTCTAAGCGGAAACTCCTGGCCTGCATCAAGAACAAGCATTTGCAATGCAATAGGTCTCGCATTTAAGAGAGTTTGAGCTATTGGCATTGTAAATGACAATGCCTTTTATTTATGTGTTTCTAAAACAGATAAATAAAAGGCATTGTCATTTACAATGCCAATAGCTTAAAATCTCGCAAATGCGACACCAATTGCATTGCAAATGCGTTTGTGCTATAAAGAACTTTAAAAAGCGTTAGGAGAGAGCGTGTACAAAGCTATTTGAGAAAATAGTGCTCGGAGGCTGTAATTAAAGCGTACCAAGTAACAACACACGTAACAGGGAGTGTCGCCATGGGGAGTTACAAAATGAGACAAGGCGGTACTACAGCTGAAAAAAAAACCTCACAAAAGCTTGATTGTTGTATCATTATGTAGTCTGAATTTGTTTCTGATCCATTCTGTAAATCGTTAAGATTCTCCATCAGCGTGCGTGATAAACACTCCTGAATCAAGGCACTATAGGATACTATTAACACTTTTGCATCATGAGTTATGGTTGTTGAGGCTCTGATAAATGATCTGGTATTACACACAGTCACTCAAACCAAAGACATCAAATTATTGGCAGAGGTGTAAATGTGGTAATTGTGAAGGTCAGACAATATGCCCAGCTACCTTATCTGCCTTTTCAAAAAAACCATCAAGTGCTTGAAAACCCTCAACCACCAGTTTATGTGCCTCTGCAAAAAAGCCCAACATTTCCCTCCGTACACATAAGAAGAAAATGCAGAGATTCCAAAAGAGACAACAGTTTTATCTACAGAATAAACCAGCTCTACGATAGGTGGCTGTTTCATTCATAGCTATGGGAGTGTCCACAGACACAACCTTTCTACAACAAGACAAGGGACCACATTTCTAGGATGATCGGGACTCCATACAAAAAGGTGGCATTACTGGGTGTCCCGTGGAGTGGCGCACAGACCTCCACAAGTGCAAAACATTCTTCTGTAACATTGCAATTTTGGTGGTCGGGGGAGACATATTTCAGCTGTGGAGTTGTCATACATTGCTATCCGACATAAGAGAAGTAGGAACTTAGTTTGGTGTGTAGTAGCAGAAGTAGTGGGCTATGCGGGACATGGATGTCTCATGAAGCGCAAATATGGGGACCGTGGCTAGAGTTCTGCAGCTTTATTTACAAGAGGCAGGAGTTGATGCCCAGGAAGAGGTACAGGATGCTTCACAGCCTAGAGAAGACATACAGCTCAAGGGACAGTCTCCACCGTGTAGACGATACTTAGAAGGCAATGATGTTTATAAAATGTTGATGGTGAATAGGTGCTGTGACAAGATGAGAGGTGCTGAATGTTCATGTGATACCCAACAATGCGTTGAGTTGTATTTTCGAAAAGATAGGAACAAAAACATGTTTTAAGGAAAAATAAGGGTGGCTGATCAAAAAGAAGGGATTCGTTTTAGCACTCCTGAAAGTGGCCTCTTTAAAAGCACTGGAAACCGAACTCTAAAACAAGTCCAGACGCCAAACTAGATCAATAGTTGGGAGTCTCTGCTATGTGTTTGAAAAAGGAAGTCGATTTGTATCAATTTTGATTGTAGTTTTGAGTGAAATGCATATTAACGTCGATTTCCAGTCATTTTTAGAGTGCTTAGCTGAATATTCAAGGCAAAAACACCAGACAATCTGATGGTATGGTTAATTTTCCACTAGTATACGTTTAGGGCTAGAGGCAGGAAAGTGTGTGATGTTGGGGTGATAAACCAGAAAACTGCAGTAAAGAGCCACAAACGTTTGCCAGATTTCACAAACATTTTGCAGATAATTTTCCAACATGAAAAAGCATATAACATGACGCCTATCAATGTTAGGAGTTAGTTGTCCTTCCTTTTCCCATGGTGGAAAAGTGGAGTGGACACCTCCACATTGAATGATAGCGTGGGGGAAGAGGTTTCATCAAAGTGAAAAATACTTTCTTTGTGGAGGAGGTAGGAAAAGTGATCTAAACATATGCACATCACGGCCTGACTTACTCAGTTGAACATTTTGAGAAGTGGGAGTACCCCAGAAATCTGCAACTGTTGAAAGTTTTCAAGGCGACTCCTGGGATTGTTGGTGATTCTCCAAAATGTCTCCAAACAAAGGAAGAAACTTACAGGAGTACATTTCCGACTTTGAAAGTTGAGGTGTGTGAATCAGGCAGAAAGTGATTTCCCCACAATGGGATAAATGTTTAGACATTTAACCTTTTGATTGCTTTGAAGTGCAGTAACTATCATGTATGTTATTATTACTTAGTTCAATGTAGTCTATTTTCCAACCTCGGAAGGATGGCGGTCGAGTGGGTCCCTGCCAGGATTCGAACCCCTGACCTGCAGATCGCCAACTCTCAGAGGCAAGCGTTTGACTCACCGAGCCATCCCCGTCAGTATGTGAATTAACAGTCATTAATATGGCCTTTGGACCACAGCTTCATCGACGTTCACACCTGCCCACAGGGAAGAAGCAAGTACTCAAACTAATAGTTGGGTAAGTACAAAGCACAGGGACTAGCGCAACATTTAGAGAACGGCTTCAGGGAGCTGCAGCGGGTAACGTGATCCCTGTAATGGCTGCTTTGGAGAGGGCCCACCGAGGCTGCTGAAACGGCGGAACAGTGATTCTGCAGTACTTTGGAAAGAGTGGGAAACTAAGAGCCCCTTTGCAAGCTTTTACAGCCAGCTTCCTGTTGATAAAACGGAATGACCATTTCCGGTCTAAGACTTCCTTCAGCAAAGAGACAGAAACGAAGGAAGTATTCTCCTCTCAGAAAGGCAGGAAGTTCACCACATTTACAATACCAAGCATGCCAAAAGCTGCAGGCAGTCACGGTATTGTACGTTTGACTTTGAACCAGTGCTTTAAATGGGCCGGTACTCACCGGCACTTCTTAGATTTATCACTCTGAGTACCGGCACTTCTCTACTGCCGTGGAGAGTACCGGTACTCATGCAAAGGTAGGCTCATTGGCTGTGCTGGAGAGCAGGAGTGGAACGCATCTCTGGCAGCCACGGCGCCGCTTCTGTAGCCCTGATCTGAGCCCCAGCTGAGCTATTCAGCAGGGCTCATTTGAATAATGTCCGGGTGCTCACCATCACGCTGTGCTTGACAGAGCAGGGTCCATTCAGGCCCTGTGCTGTCAATCACATTCACACTATCCTATGCATTCGTGCAAGCACAGGAATCATGTCAGTCCCCTGGCAGTGGCAATCAGGCTACGGCCAGTCCGGCCCTGGTGGCAATTAAAAAGCCATGGTAGGTGAAGAGAAAAGATGGCTTTTATCATACCTGAGTCTTTTGTGTGTCTGCTATGTTTGTGTGTATGCCTGTTTTTGTAAGAAAAAGTGAGAAAAGAGAGAGAGAATCAAGACACTCTCAGGAGGTATTTTAAAGAAAATGGGTGGCACTTTGTTTGTACATGTCTGCTCAGCGACAAAGATTCATAAATAACGTAAAAGGGAGGGTTGGTGGGTGGGTGAGTGGATGAGTGAGTGGATGGATGAGTGAGCAGGGGTGGATGTATAGATGGATGGATGAATAGATGGAAGGATGAGTGAAAGCATGCATGGGTGAAAGAGGGTGGATGATTGGATAAAAGGGCGGATGATGGGTGGATAAGTGAAGGATTGGATGGATGAATGAAAGGTAGGGAGGATGGATGAAAGGGTGGATGATGGATGAGTGCAAAGAGGGATTGAGTGAAAGGGTGGATGGAATAAAGGAGTGAAACGGTTGATGGATGGATGAGTGAAAGGATTGATGGATGAGGGAAAGGGTGGATAAAGAGATGGATGAGTGAAAGGATGAATGGATAGGTTTGGAGATGGATGGATGGATGGATGGATTTGGATATGAAGGGTGGATAAACGGAATGGTGAAAAACTGAATGTTTGATGAAAGACTGAATAGACGATAGAATGTAGAGGTTAAATGGTGGACATCAGCAGGTAAATGGTAGGATGAAAGGATGAATGGATAGATCGATGGAAGAGACAAGAGATATCTTCTGGGGAGGGTCATGATGAGTTGCTTCATTTGCTTGGTGCCATTAGAGCTTTGGTTCGACGTGAGGGTATTTTCAGTTTCTCTCACTCGCGTGCTCAAAAATATATAGTATTGTGCCAAACAGCAAATAACAGTATGACATTAAAAAGGTGCAACTATTGCAAAAAAGGAAATGTTAACATATTATCGCATTTCTCTTTCATTTTGTGTAATGAGTTAACCTGCTTTGTTTATATAAACACATTTCTCATGTGTTTTGGTATGTGCTGCAACTAATATAGAAGTTGCTAAGTATCATCATGTCTTGCCCTTAGCCCCGCCCCTAGCCCCGCCCCCTCACTACACCACTAGCTCATTGTAATGAGTACCTGCACTTATTTTTTCCCATTTAAAGCACTGCTTTGAACAACATTTTTCAGTTTTGAAAAACATGCTGACACACTCCTTTAACGATGGTCAAATATGTATTCTCACTTTAAAATAATAAACGTATAGAGAGGGTTTTACATAGCGTTCGAGGAAAACGGAAAAACCACTCGCCCAGCATCATACAATGCCACCAAGCAGGGAAGACCGGGGCTGTCGGGCCTCATCGAGTCAGAATCTTAATCTTAAACTTAAGATGACATCTTCCATTTGGCTCAGCAAAATCAAAAATTTCCAGCATAAGGGCCACTGTATGGAATGTGATATGGGTGTTCAATATGTGATATCTTTCACGATTTTACAAGTGTTTGATGCATCTGTTGCCATGGTTACGGTTTTGCAGTGCAACACTGGGTGAAGTAAAGAGAGGCTGACAATAACCCTGGCAGGAAGGTGCCTGCCTACTCCCGTGTTTATGAATGTGAACCACTCGCACACACCGCTCCCAAGTTTATGAATGAAACGCTGAATTAATGGATACTGCGCAAACGCCTACTAGCCCCAGAGCACGGTGGCTCGCCCCTCTCGAAATTATTTTTTATCTCCAGGTTAAGAATATTGTTCTTCGGATGAAAACAAGTCACTTAGCCTGCTTTTTACAGCCGAGCTGCATTTGGCAACTAGACACAAACCTTCGGTATTTTGTTGCAAAAGAACGTTTTGTTGCTTACAGAGAGAATGCTTCGGGCACTCACAGCCACATCAGAATGCAATCACACCTATCAAACACAACGCAGGTGACAATAACAAACTGAACAAGCGCTCGCCATCTGTTTTCACTCAGCCACTTGTTTAAATTTGCATCGCGCTTTCACTTTCATTGAAAGCGCGATGCAAAAATAAACACAAGGCTGAGTGAAAACAGATGGCCCCTCAAAAGATAAGAAAGTGCTTTGCGACAGCAGCAAAGCAGACGACCCAGTCCGGATCGGCCGGACAAAAGGGCGAAAGGGCGTCAGCAAAAATACCTCATTTCCAATGGCAGGCCACCGTTTAGCATAAACGGTGACACCAGCCAATGGAAATGAGGGGCGGGGCTTTAAGTCCCCTTCTGAAATCTGCTCTCTTACAATATCTCTTGCCCAGCGAGCAGCGCTTTGCGCTGCAACGCCAGGCGAGACCTAAAAATGGTACTATAGTGTGATCACTGAAAAAGAGGAAAGAAAACCCTAAAGTATACTTCTATGATTCAAATTCAAACTCTGCCCATATGACACAATGCGGCAACATAACTCTGTGGGTTGAGCACCGGTTGCTGAGATTCGCTTTTATGAAAGTCTTTGAAGCTGCATGTTGGTAAGCGCTATAAAAATGCTCTTGATAATGTTAGGAGCGGCCACTGAACAATCGTTTCTTCCAAAGCAGACATTTATTGTAGTCTGCTACTTTCAAGTGATGAAATAAGTGTGATTATTTCACAATTTATAATCTTGAAATTAACAAATGTATTGGCTGAAATAATAGATAACTTCCAAACACATAAAGACAGGACACAAAGAGACATGCTTACACTCATGTGCTACCTGCTGCCGAAGTAGCTTACAAAGAGTCAGGTCCCTAACACTCAGACACACTCGGTACTTCGCGCTGCTCAGTTCTGCAACCTGCCCAGATATGTTAAACTGTCAGTAAAATGTTCCTCTCAGTCAAAAATGTCTGTACGTAATAGAAACCAAACCATTGGCTAACCGAAGGACTACAAAATTTAGAGACGCTAAGAAGTAGTCATTCATCTAATTTTATGCAAGCGAAAACTTCCACTGGGACCAGGTCAGTGTTTTCTATTATTTTATCAGTATGGTTTTATTTTTCTTCTGTTTATCAAAATGTGTATTTTGGAGTCAAAGTGAGTGTGTTGAATCACACCAAAGTTCTAGACGATTTTCTTGAACTGGGAAGACTGTCTCATATGGGCTCTACACAGATCTGAACAGTAAACACTAGCCCAATGGATCCATATTGCTACTTAGATACAAGTAGCTCACTTTTTGGGAGTGTTGTGTCTTATTGTAATACATTGTACCCCCATTTTACTGCGCTGTATATTTTTCTGATGCACTGTTTATCAAAATGTTATTCTCTTACTAGCTGTTTAATAACAAAGCTGTCACAAATTGATAACACAAGAGCCTATGCTATAGGTGCAAATGAATCTGAAGCATTTCAACAATTATCGGAACATGTCTGATCATTTATTACAATTTGGAAATGCTCGTTGAAATCATCAATAAATTGCTCCTCATAACGCCTTGGTGCCATGTTGCTGACATTCCTAACCCACATCACCTCTTTGGTTGATGCTCCCCATCTCACCAAATTTCCAATTCCTCTATGCCCGTTGATTGTCATTGATTGTCTTTCAAATGCTAACATACTTTAGCATCACTGTTGCTAGGAAGGGAGCGAGAACTCATGCACATAGAAGCATATTGAACCTGCAGTTTTCAGATTGGCCTATAGGTCACTTTCTCAAATGCATTGGAATGTTATGTTCATGGCAGACTTTACAGTTGTTCACAAAGCAGTCCATAATTACTGGGACAGCCTCTTAGATGCTGTTTTTCTGCAAAACACACCTGAGTAGGTGAGGAGCAGAAAAATATAGGCAGAGAACTTACTGCCACATTCATGTGGTAAGATCATTATTAGGTCTCACCTACAGATATGTTTTAGCTGTGCCTGTAGTCGAAGATCTATTGTGTACAATGCAAATACTTAAAGTGGGTTTTGGGTCAGCCAATTGCTTACCACTGGATGGCTTTGGTGTCAATCTTATTTCTTGCTTCTTATTTGATGGTTTCCATCCTCTTCTTGTGTTTGTTCTCTGGAGGAGCACAGCTTCTTAACTATCCTTCTGATTGGATAATGCCCCATGCCACCCCCTAAAACACAACCGTACTAAAACATGTTTCATACATTTTTATTTGGAGAGCGTTGTGGGCTGTATTTCATTTTAATTACATCCTATGCCCTTTAATTAATTTCCCCACTTTATATTACCACCAGTTACTTCCTAAAATATTGCCTTTCGCAATAAAAAAAGCCCTAACACTTTTACACAGTTTCAGTAACTTATATTGCACAAATACTCAACAAGCTAAAACTTACAACAAAAAATAACTTATTATTAATCACATAAGTGAAACCTATTGAATTTACCAATGCTTGTTATTACAGGAGGGAAGTTTCTGCAATACCCATTAGTGACCTACCCATAGGTCTCAGAGTTTCGTTTCCTGCTTTTTTAGGTGACATGCTTACACGATTCAATCTTGCAACATTTTTTTACATCTGCCATACTCACTGAAATTGAAAGTGCCATTTTCTTTCAAATTAATTTAACAACCATTTCCTTTGCAATATTGAACCAGGAAGGATATCGGTGAGTGTTTTAGGTTTGACGTGCAATATTTCCATTTATGGCAAGCGCATTGCATTATTATATGTTCTCTACATACCTGAAGGGTATTTGGGTTGGCATCCATCAAACATTGGTTTCTTTGGCTCAGGAACTTCTAGCCAATGGTTTAAGACATCGTTAGTCACATCCTAGGTCAGCCACAGGGGTATTTTAATCTCCTCTTCTTCATTAGGTTGTTTGGGTGTGTCCTTCTAGCATCGTTGGAATGGGTGAGGGACTTTTTTACACCTGTAAAGTACATATTTATCCCACATTTAATTCTGTATCTTCAAACAATGTTTTTTTTATTGTTTTGCATTGCTTTAGTCAACGCTCGAGTGTAATTGTTAAACGTACTGGCGGACTATGTGATTCTTCAAATGCTGCTTTTTCTGCATAGAAGTGCTGCTTTTTCTGCATAATTATGGAATTGCCACATCTTTCACCACCTGCTGCATAATTTGGAGATTTTATGAGAATTCTATCTGACTTATCAGAAGAAAAATAATGTTTGTATCTCAACCGAATCAAAACGCAGCTAAAAAAATAGCAAAATGTGACCCGTGCAGTGGCCGACCACTTGTAAAGTTTATTTTATGACCTTTCAGTGACTGATTACTGTAGTCATGCGTTAAACTCGTACTAGTGAAGTGCTACTTGCCTAGACAGACAGTATTAATAGTTGATAAAATGAAAAATTAACTAAATAATACGGTTACGGATTTTATGCTTGTCTGCCACATAGTTTGCATTTTCTTGCTGCACAACTTTATCATGCATGGCAAATAATTCTACCCCCCATTGCCACATAATTCCAGCGGCCCTGCCAACTGACTTCCAATCCTTGTATGAAAGGGGCAAAAAAGTTCTTATTTTCACTTGAAAAGTAACGTTGGGAAGTGTTCAGCCTTTAGGTAGAAAGAAAGGTATTTATTAAGTGTGATAGTCCCAATAATCATTGGACATTTGAGAAAACCCTCACAGCTTTGCATATCTTTCCCAGCATGTCTAGTACAAAGGAGAATGCCTTCTTTGTCGTGATAGGAATTAAATTAAGGGGAAGTAGTGAGCCATGTCTCAACTATATTTTGTGGATTACTGTCAAAATTGGATAATACATTTTTATTTTCCTTAAATGCTCGCGCGAGATCAAGTAACGATGCATTTTTCTATTGGGAAGTAAATTCTAATTTCTATGTAGAAATAGCAAAGTTAACTGTCAAGTTTATTGACAACTTACCCCATACGTGACGAAAGTAGTTTGCCCATAAGTCATTCTATTCTGCTAGCTGTTATGTTCCCATCATAAATATAAAGAGCACCATAATGCAAACACAAAATCAGAAATGGATGAGCTACACACACCTAAAACGGGACTATATTAGAGTTATTATACTCCAGCACAAATGTAATGTGTTGATTTGTATGTCAGGACAAAAATAGACATCTCGATTGAGAAAATTTCTATCTAAAACTAATAAGACACAGAGCTATATTTTTGTGCAGTTTAAGCTTTGACATTCTCCAGAAGTTAAAAATCAACATTTACTGATAGTGTCATAGTGCAAATAAAAGAAAATGGGAGGAAGTCACAACATGCATGATTAGCTTCACAAGGAGAATGGATGAAATGCATTTTGTGAATTTGGATGCATCTGAGGTGTGTGGAAGGATTCCGAACACAGAACTCTGTCCTTTTCCCTCTAGGATTTCAGGATTTAGGTCTGCTAGGGGGAAGAGATAAAATGAGTGAGCATGTGACAGAGACAGAGTAGTGCAAAACTGTGCTGTTCAATGTTGTATGTCTGTGGTGGAGGAAAAACAAAGGTGCAGATGTCCCTGCCTTTGTGGTGTAATGTGCCCTTGGGGAATATAGCTTGACAAGTGTCACTTAGGAGAAGACACAGTGATGGTGTGAGCAAATGAATGAGTACCATGGGTCTGTGAATGTATAGTAAAGGGATGAAAATTAGGCAGCTGTGTTTTTAGGAGGAATCAAAGAGGGTATATTTCAAACGAAAAATCTCACCCATAGATCATTACCCAACTCACCAATTTAGAGGACAGGTATGTAATCTTGTGCGCATGGCCATCACAAGGTGAGGGGGTAGAGGGGGGCATTATTCGCCAGGGTCCATGCTTTTTAAGGCTTAGCGGTCCAACTGCAAAAATGTTTTTAGCAGTTCTGAAAAGCCTGCCCCTGTTTATGACTGGTGAGTGCAGGAAATCCCAAATGATCACCCTAGATGTTAGCCTTATTCAGTTCACTATTTTTGTTGGTATCATGATTTTTGCACTGAGACACTGCTATTTATTGCCACAGTGCGGGTGGTCTGCCCCTAAAATGGCACTGTTAAAGTAGCTTTCACCAAATTGGCTTATTTCATTTTCCTTTAAGTCGATGGTAGAAAGTCCAGAAAAGGCACTAATGGCATGGAAGTTAAATATTACAGTGGGCTGCAGTGTTTATTTACAGCATCACCAAATATAATAACAAGATAAGGCTTCCGCAGCACCAATGTGCTCTAACTTGACTGCAGTTTAAAAGTATTGCAGTGACACATGACAGAGAACAGTGCCTTTGGTACTTAGGAAAGCCTATTTTTTATGCATTAGATAAGTCACCAGTAAAATGTGCCTTGTTTGCCCACAAGATTGGGTGCTTAACATCTAGAAAATGTGGCATACCATACGTTGATATTAGCATGCAGCACAGTGAAGTTATCCCACAAATGTTTTCACTGTGTAGGTAAGACTGCATATTCATGAAGCCTGGATAGAAATAAATATATTATTTCAGATCTTCGCTGGGGAAAATTCTGGCAAAATTATTAACACTTCTTTTCAACTTAGTTTAAAAAATCTAATGCAATAGTGGATGCATATTTTTAATAACTCCAGTGAAAAAACTTAATTTTTTAAAGTGTTCATTGTGTTGCCTGAGAGAAAACAGTTTCAGAACCAGCTTGCCACTCAAACCCATTCCTGCAGCTCAATAAGAGTCAAGTGGTTGACCTCCTCCTTGCCTGCTTCAAGACACCAAAAGCTGAAGGTCAAAGAAGGACTCATATTTTAAATAAGTGTTTTTTTCTAGGTGTTTTTTCCTTTAAAACTTTGAAAAGTCATACCTTTGTTTCCCCTTATCTAATTTTGATTATTTTTGTGTCTTTGTAATTTTGTAATTTTTTCCTTCATTGGTTTGGGAATTTTATTGTGTTGTTTTCTTGACTTTAAAATAGTTGGTACTGCTAAAAACTTAACACACATTTCTCCGGGGAACTGGCTGCAGCTTGTGCCATAGTTACCAGGAGCTGAGCAGAGGTCCTCTAAGATATGTGTTTTAGCCTAACCAAATTGTGTGCATACAGTTGGTAGGAGTACCTCCATCCCAAACTAATCACCCAATTTCTGATAATGAACTGGAGAACACAGTCAGAGTTCTATAGGGCATCACATGTTGGCTCTGTGGTGTTTTCTCTTTTCCTGGGGGACTGTTTTATAATTTTCAAATTTGGTGCTTGTGTCTGGTGAAATAATTGGAGATTTAAGATCACCTAGTAAGCTTGACGTTTTTCACCTAGACCCTACAAAAATATCTGAAAACATGTTTATTGTTTGTGTGTTTGTTTCCTGCAAAATCAGCCAGATTTTCTTTGAAGTTCTGAAAATTCAATGAAATGAAAACCCACAATCAGCAACAAAATGTCTGGGCTACACTGAATTGCCAACTAACACAATTTTCTCTGTATTTGTATACGGATTTTGTAAATTGATGTGTAAACTCTGGCGGTGATGGCAAAACCTTCCAGAAATATAAGAGGCAAAGCCATTTCCTTGCTTACTTTAAAGTCATATTCAGGAATCTGATGACGCAAGGCTGCTCATTGCACAGTGAAGTTAGAGCATCAGGAACTGTGAATAAGAGCTAAGCGATGTGACAACTTCCGTTTAGTAAAGTTCAGTAGTGGTCCGTGGTAGGAGTGCCAGCCGGGCGGTGACGTGGGGTGGGGGAGGGGCAGGGTGGGGGGTAGTAAACCACGGATTACGGCCGAATACAGGTAAGTAAACATTTAAATAAATAAAACGAATTTCGTTGTGAGCGCTGCATCGCCAAATCGCCAAATACTTGTGACACCAGAGCCTTTTGTCCTATAGGTCTAGCCTTTTAGCATTGCAGTCCGAGATTCCTGTCCCGAGCCACTTGTGTTTTTTGCATTTCTCTTCTCTGTATGCCTATTTCTGGAACCTTCTTTTAATTTTTGGCCTGCTCCCCGGAAACATAAGAAATATATTGGTTAATCCTATTAGACTTCATGTCAGATTGGTGGTTCTAAAAAGATGAGATGTGGAGTGTCGATCAAGATACTTCCAATTTGTATCTATTTAATGGAGAGATTGGTGAACTAACAAATGTAGGACCTAATATTCTAATCCCATTTCTAATGTACAAAAAACATTTTATGAGTCTGAAAACAATTTGGAAGGGGCATGAAAGGGGCGTTCCTTCCAAGCTGCTTTTCAATAGCTATGTATTAATGTTTTGCAACCATAATTCCAATTCCAAACCATTAGCCAGTTACAGACTGTTCAAAGAGGGTGGGAACTGATTTGCAAAGGGAAAGGGGTACCATTCAGACCCCTTCCCCTTTAAAAATCAGATTGGCACTGTCCAGAATCGTCAGCAGTCATCTATTTTATATGTATTTTTTAAAGCAGCAGTGGTTCCTTTAAGGAATTTGAGCTGCTTTAAAAAAAAAAAAGCATTCCATTTTGGAATGCAAAAACAGGGATGGTGGTCTGCGTTCCTTTGCAGGCCACCATGCTTGAGCTTGCAGCCACCCACAGTTTGTAGCAAATAGTGATGTGGTTAATGGATATTAATTAGGCAGGTCATTCTGCAACTCTTTGTGAATGTTGAGTTCGTGAACTGATCTAATATTGCTTAGTTCTGTTCCATTGCAAAGAGTCAATGCACAATTTGTGGCCTCATTTTGTAAATTGATTTTTTTTATATCTGGACAGATTCTTTCTGGATAAAAAACACTGGTTCTATGCCTATTGCAGAAAGAAAGTCAATGTTCCCCTGAATACTATCTCATGATTAGCCCAATTTATTCCTCACACAAATTGCATGGTATAACGCTTCCTAATCATCTATGTAACTGTCGCGTCCCCCGGACCCTCAGATACACAGGACACCGGTAAGGGTTAGGTTTCTTTATTGCTCTCTTTGTGAGCCGGCTGTGCACATCCTTCCCTGTTCTTCTTCCCGTCGATACTGACCTCCCCACACCCTTGACCGGATGTGGTGTCCGGTTCCCCCCTGACCCCTCTGTCTATGGCAGGGTCCTAGTGCCCTTCCCCAGGTCACTACATCTCCCCCTTTGGTCACAAAGAAATGACGAGCACGTCAACCCGTTGATCGGTAGATGGTCATAGATACAAGCCTGTCAGCTGACGTGCCGGTGTGCTTTCGCCCGTTACATTTCCTCTATTAGTCTCTTGGGCCTCCTGCATGCTCTTCTTGAGCCGGTCTCCCTTTGTTGCTCTTCCACTGGTCCTTGCTCCTGTCCGTTGCTTTCTGACCCGTTGTGTTCTGCTGTTTCCTCATCTTGGTCCTCTTCATGTTTCTCCTTCAGCCCTTTGAAGTGTGAGATATTCCGTGTGATCCTCTGGTGTTCTGATTCCGCTGTGATCATTGGGCCCTTCACTTTCGTTACTGTCAGCTGGTCTTTGGAGAACATGCTGTCAGATTTCCTCTGCTGACGTTGACGCACTATCACTGTGTCCCCTTCCTTCAGGTGTGACGTGATGGCGTGTCGCCTGGCATCTGCGTAGTCTTTCATCTTCCCTTTCGCCTCTCTGTCCTTAGCTGCAATGCTGCTGTTTTCTGGTGCCATGATTGCTTCTACTTGCGGTAGTCTCGTCCTGCATGTCCTTCCCAGTACTAGCTCCGCCGGGCATCTTCCTGTGGTGCTATGTGGCGTGTTTCTGTAGTCTCGTAGCATCTGACACAGAGCTTGGCCGAGCGATATCTGCGCCAGCTTTGCTCTTTGAACTACCTTTTTGATGCTCCCCATGAACCTCTCTACCATTCCATTCGCCTGCGGCCACAGCGGAGTTATCTTTCTGTAGTTTACTCCTAGGTAGACCATGAATCGGTCGAACTCGTCTCCTGAGAACGGAGGACCATTGTCTGTTTTCAGTGTTTCTGGTGAGCCCCAGGCTGCAAAAATGTCATCCAATATTGGTAGGGTTGCTGTTGCTGATGTTGATGACACCTGTCGCACTATAGGAAATCGCGAGTACTCATCCATGACTACCAACAGATAATGGCCTGTGTCCAGCGGCCCAAAGAAATCAGCTGCTAGTGTTGTCCACACCGCTTTGGCAGTTCGGACATCTGTAGTGGTTCAGGCTTGGCTGGTGAGCCCGTCACCTGACAGAGGTGACATGTCATGATGGTGTTTTCCACCATGCGGTCCAGGCCAGGGAACCACACTTTCTCTCTTAGCAGTTTCTTCATTGCTACCATGCCTCTGTGTGATTCATGAGCCAAATTGACCAGTTGCCGCCTGAGTGAATTCGGGATCACTATTCTGGTCCCTCGCATCATTATTCCTGTGTCTGTCTCAGACAGCTCTTCATGTATTTTCTTTAGAGCCAATATTTCTTCCTTGCATACTCCTTCTCCCCATGTGCAGTTATTGTTGACGTACTTCCATCTCTGCCTTCTCATTGTCTCCATGGCCAGCTGCAGCGTTGCATCGTCCTCAGTCTCCTTTGCTAGCTCCGCTAGTGTTATAGGTGCCGGTGTGTTTTGCTTTAGTATGAAATTTAGGTACTCTTCTGCCATGGATGTCATGGTCTGTGCCTGCGGCAGCGGGTGTCTCGACATGTAGTCTGCCGGGTTGTGTTCCCTCCCTGGCTTGTGTACAATCGTGAAATCGTAGTCCATCAGCCTTATGCCCCAGCGCTCGATCCTGGGTGGCATTTTGGCGGCCGGGCTGCCATAGATCGTTACCAGTGCCTGGTGGTCAGTTATGATGGTGAATGGCTTCCCGTAGATGAACATGTGGTAGTGTTCACACGCCCAGACCACTGCTAGGCTTTCCTTTTCTGGTTGCGAGTATGCCTTCTCAATGTCTGTTAAGCTTTTGCTGGCATATGCGACTATTTTTCGTGGTGAGTCTCTCCCTGGCAGGTGTTGCGCTAGTATTGCCCCTAGTCCTACCGGGCTAGCATCTACAGTCAGTTCAGTGCACAGGTGCGGGTCAAAGTAAGCGAGATGTTCCACAGTCATCACCGCTTTTCTGATGTCCTCGAATGCCTTGTCGCATTCCTGGGACCAGACAAACTTCTGCCCTTGTCTGGTCAGTTCTCTTAGCGGTGTGCTCACCGTGGCAAAATCCTGTATGTATTGCGCACAGTAGCTGGCAAGTCCTAGAAACGATCTCACTTCTGCCACATCCGTTGGAGGTTTTGCGTTCTTCAGCGTTTCTACTTTGCTGGGGTCTGGCCTCATCCCGTGCTTGGAGAAGATGTGTCCGAAGAACACCAGTTCCCCTCTCCCCAGCTCGCATTTGTCTCCATTCAGCGTCAGGCCTGCTTGCTCCAGCTGTGAACACACTTGACGCAGAGCGGTATCATGTTCTTTGTCTGTTTTGCCAAATACCAAAATGTCATCACTATAGTTGAGGCTGTTCTGCACCGGCCTTATCACCTGCCTTATTGTCTCCTGGAATATCTCCGCTGCGGATGATATTCCGAAACTCAGTCGCTTGTATCTGAACAGGCCCAGGTGTGTGGAGAATGTCGTGATGTACCGGGACTGATGATCCAGCTCTAATTGATGGTACCCTTTGCACAGGTCCAGCTTCGAGAATCGGCAGGCCCCAGTGAGACAGCTGATCATGTCGTTGAGGTGTGGCCCTGGGTGACGTTCCCTTGCGATTGCGGTGTTTGGGATCATCATGTCTACACAGATGCGGATCTTTGAGGTGTCCTTCTTTGGAACTGCCACAATCGGTGATACCCACGGCGTTGGCCCTTCAGCATGTTCAATGATGTCTTGTGCCAGTAAGCTGGTTATCTCTTCCTCAACTTGTGGTTGTAGGTGGATCGGTACTCGTCTATGATGTTGGGCTACCGGCTTAATTGACTCATTGATGTGTAATGTTATCTGTTTTCCTTTTAGCTTGCCGAGACCCTTCAGTATGGCTGGGTATTCTTGTAGAATGTTCTCCGTTTCTGACATGTGGTATGTCATTGCTAGTAGCCCCATCACCTGTGCCGTCACGTTGCTTAGCAGGCATGGTGCTGGGATATCACCCTTGAGCACGTGTACTTCTTCTTGGTAAGACTTGCCTTTGTATGTTAGAGTTTCCATGAATTTTCCCATGTTTTCTACTGGTCTGCTGGAGCCCCACGTGAACACATCCACGGTCGACGGTGACAGCGGTGGTTTCGCTTTCATTTTCTCGTATTCCGAGCTGCACATGATATTGCATGTTGCTCCTCTGTCAAGCACGAACTTTGCTTGGTGGTTCCCCACATCAATGTTGACAGTGGCCTTTTTCTTTATTTGCTGCTTCTCCACGAGATGAATGTGCTCTGTTGTTTTCTGCTCCTTGGGTGTGTCTGACATTAGATATAGTCTCTCTACTCTCACAGGTGCTGCCGTCTCTTCGGACTCGTCAGAGGAACTGCGATTTGCCGTTTCCATGTATCGTGCATATCTGTTGCTGGTCATCCGTGGTCTCATTGTTCTGCCTCTCTCGCTTCTGAACTGTCTGGTCATGCACGTGCTTGAAAAGTGATTGTCCCTATTACACTTCCTGCACTTCTGGCCCATTGCTGGGCAGGCACCAACATGTGGGAATTCGAGGCCACATCGGTAGCATGTTTGGTCGCACTTCTTTGTTGGGACTGGCGCCTGGAACTCTTTCTTTTGAAATTCCCAGTGACGCGATATGCTGACGCCACTCTCTTCTCCTTTCCCGTCTCCATCTGTTTGGCCTGCGCTGTGGCCCGTGCTTCCGTGCCAGCCATTGTCAGTATCTTTTCCAGCGTTGTTGGTTCCTTCAGGATGCGTGTTCGGAATTCTACTGATTGACAACCTTCGATGATACGCAATCTTATTGCTTGCTCATTGTCGAATTTGTCAAATTCGCAATACGCGACCAGTTTCCTCAGTCTCGTCGCGAAATCATCTAAGCTCTCTTCCCTTGCTGGCATGCAGTGTTAAACGTGTACCTCTCAAAATCGACATTTCGTTGAGGGTCAAATTTCTGTGTGAGACACTTTATCACTCCCTTGTAGTTGGCTGTTTGATCGTCGGGGAAAGTTAACAGTAGATCTTCTATTTCGTCCCCTGCGAGATTCAGAAGTAGGTGCAGTTGTTTGTTGTCCGGGACGTCCGTGGCGCTCATGTAGCGCTCAAATTTTCTGATCCACCTTTCCCACCTGATGCCTGCTTGTGGCTCCGATAAGCTAAATGGTGGAGGCCTGCGGAAAATTGCTTGCGTGCTCTTCTTCTCCTCCTCATTGTCGCTCATTTTCTCCCTTGTCCTTTTTTTTTTTTTCTTTTTTCTTTATTTCCCCTTTGACTCCACTGTGTTCTGCTTTTATTTCACAGTTTTTCTTTTCTTTTGTCTGTTTTCTTCTTTTTTTTTTGCCTTTTCCTATTGGTTTCAGTTGCCGCCTGACTCCAAAATGGCCGTCGCGCTGTTCTTTGCTCCTATTGGCCTGTTTTGCCTGACTTCAAAATGGCCTACGTAGTCTCACGATGTTTCTGTCTTCTGAGCTTTGCCTGACCTTCCAAAATGGCCGCCCCTTGTTCCTCGCTCCTGATTGGTCCAATCTGCCTGTTTCTAAAATGGCCGCCCTGCTCTCGCGATAGTTCCTTTGAACTTCGCGCGTCTCTCGGCTGTTTGGGCTGCAGGCACGATCTCTTGCAGGGCACTTCAGTTTCTTACCGCTTCTCTGGCGGTCGGATGTCTTTCCACGGCGCGGACCAGGGTGGGCTCCTGGCTCCGTTTCTCTGGCAGTCGGGTGTCTTTCCACGGCGCGGACCAGGGTGGGCTCCTGGCTCCGTCTTCAGCTTCTCCTGCACACGTCGTCGGTCCCTCACGCAGCGGTGGTCGCCAGATGAGGATCCCGCCTTGTCGCCAGTTGTCGCGTCCCCCGGACCCACAGATACATAGGACACCGGTAAGGGTTAGGTTTCTTTATTGCTCTCTTTGTGAGCCGGCTGTGCACATCCGTCATCTGTTCTTCTTCCCGTCGATACTGACCTCCCCACACCCTTGACCGGATGTGGTGTCCGGTTCCCCCCTGACCCCTCTGTCTATGGCAGGGTCCTAGTGCCCTTCCCCAGGTCACTACAGTAACCAATCATAGATTATGCAATTGTTTTGCTTTTTCAAGCAGGTTTTCAACTCCCAACTATGGGTTAGTACACCTCTGGGTTTCTGCTCTTCCAGCACACAGCTGTCCTGCCCTCCTCCGACCCCTACTTAATGGCAGCCGATGTGCGCTGAGACGAGCAAGACATCTCTAGTTATTCCTCTTTTTTGCCTTTTTTGCCTTTATTTCTCTGATCTACTTTCTCCTTTTTCTTTACCTCATTCCTCTTTTTTTTCTTTACATTATCTTCTCCTTTACTTGATCTTGACTTAAGATTTCTGCCTCCCTCTATCGCTTTTTCCCACCGCTGCTGCCCCGCGGCCCCTCTGGTGTGTTCCCACTCCCGCCTCCCAGCTGCACCCCCTCCCCCGACCCCTACTTAATGGCTGCCGCTGTGTGCTGAGATGAGCAAGACACCTCTGGGTTCCTGCTCTCCAAGCGCACAGCTGCACCTATGGCTCACCTAGGCAGTGCCTCTGCCTTGCTCCGCTGCTGACTGGGTTTCGAGGCCCTGTGCCTCGCCCTCGGTCTGCCCCGCGACTCACCGCCGCTTGCCTGCCTTCATTTCTCTGATCCACTTTCTCCTTTTTCTTTACCTCATTCCTCTTTTTTGCCTTCATTTCTCTGATCTACATTCTCCTTTTTCTTTACCTCATTCCTCTTTTTTATCTTTACTTTATCTTCTCTTTTACTTGATCCTGATTTAAGATTTCTCCCTCCCTCTACCGCTTTTTCCCGTCACTGCTGCCCCCGCGGCCCTTCCCGTGTGTTCCCACTCCAGCCTTTCAGCTGTCCCGCCCTCCCCCAACCCCTACTTAATGGTGGCCATTGCGCGGATGTAGATGCACGCAGCGGGCACGCTGCTGGCGCGCCGAAGGCTCACCAAAGGCAAACCCGTCTGTTCCCGTCCGTGACCCATTCGCGACCAGCGCTAGGAACCCTGGTCCTCCTACCCACCAGCACTACAGCTCCTCAGCTCTTTACGCACTCAATGTCAGTAAGAACTACAACTGCAAGCTCTCTTCACCTTCTGGCACCCATGGACCCTTGTCCTGCCAACACTGCAGACACTCCACCTTCCCCTAGACCCAGGACCCACCTCAACCCTCAATCTACAACTCCATCGCACCCTAAACCCTGCAATGTATTCTCCTCAACGTCTGCTCCCTCACAGACATGCCGCGGGAATTTGGGACCTCCTCAACAGCACCACCCCTGACGTCGCCTTCCTTACCGAAACCTGGATGAACGCCACCCCAGGGGCCTAACATCGCGATCACCATTACTGAAGGCTACAAGATCTCCCGGAAGGACCGCCCCAACTGCCCGGGGGAGGCACCGCCATCGCTCACAAGTCCAGCCTCTGTCTGAGCACCTTCACCCACGGGCCCACAGACCTGATGGAACACCTCCACTTCAAGATACAGACCAACCTGACCACCACCCTCTGAGGCACCCTCATCTACAGACCCCCCAGACCCCACGCACCCTTCTCCGACTCCATCACCAACATCATCACCTCGCAAGCCATCCCCTCCACCAACTACATCTTGCTGGGAAACCTCAATTTCCACCTCAACAACCGCCAAGACCCTAACTCCACCTCCCTGCTGGACAACCTTCACAACATCGGACTCAAACAGATCATACCAGAGCCTATGCACTCAGCAGGACACACCCTCGACCAAATCTTCACAGCAGGAAACTCCATCACCTTCAGCCACACCTCTGAACTCCCATGGACGGACCACCGCTGTGTCCATTTTACCATCAAAACAAACACCTCCCACAGATGCCCACACCAGCACCAACACAGGAATTGGAAAAAGATCTCCGACGACCAGCTCCCCGCCTCCCTCAGCAACTCCGCTCCCACCATCACAGACGAGGACCCTACCACTGCCACCTGTACCCTACACAACTGTATCACCAACTGCGCCAACACCATCGCTCCCCTCAAGAAAACTTCCAACCCACACACCAAGAGAGCCAGCTGGTTCTCCACCGAACTCCAAGAATCTAGACAAACCTGCAGACGCCTCGAAAAGCTATGGAGAAACTCCAAAACCCAAGCAGACCTCGACAACTTCAAAGCAGCCACCACCGCCCTCCACAAACTCATCAGACACTAAAGGAAGAAAAAACTCCAGGACAGAATCTCCACCCTGGCACACAACTGCAAGGAACTCTTCAGCATCATCAAAGAGTTTGCCCAACCCAACAGTGAGACTACCGACATTCCACCCTCCCAGAACCTCTGCGACAGACTCTGGCGCCTTCTTCCATCACAAAATCAAAACCATCTATGACAACTTCGACGACAACAACCTTCACAAAGAAACCACTCCCACCACCCCCTACACCACGCAGCCGACACTGGATAGCTGGACCGCCCTCAGCATCGAAGACACCCTAAAGACTATGAAGACAACACACTCCGGGACCCCCACGGACACCTGCCCCCACCACATCTACCACAGAGCCGCAGACATCATCGCCCCAAGCTTTAACGAATCATCAACTGCTCCTTCGAGACCTCCTCCTTCCCCAATGACTGGAAACATGCCGAGATCAACCCTCTCCTGGAAAAACCCTCAGCGGACCCCACCAACCTCAAAAACTTCAGACCGATCTCCTTACTCCTGTATCCGGCGAAAGTCATGGAAAAAGCCATCAACAGTCAACTCGCCTCCTTCATAGAAGAAAACGGCATCCTCAACTCCTCCCTGTCAGACTTCAGGAAGAATCACAGCACTGAAACCGCCCTTCTCGCAGCAACAGACGACATCTGCTCCCTCCTTGACAGAGAAGAGACTGTGACCCTCATCCTCCTGGACCTCTCTGCTACCTTCGACACAGTCTCACACCGCACCCTAGCCCGCAGACTCCACGATGCAGGAATCCGGAAAAAGGCCCTCGACTGGATCCACTCATTTCTCTCTGGTAGAACGCAGAGAGTCAGACTCCCTCCTTTCCACTCGGAACCCACACCTACCACCTGCGGAGTCCCCCAAGGATCCTCCATCAGCCCCACCCTGTTTAACGTCTACATGGCCCCGCTCGCATTGATCGTCAGATCTCACGGACTCAACATCGTATCGTATGCAGACGACACCCAACTCATCCTCTCACTATCCAACTAACCCAACATCTCCAAACACAAGTTTCAAGAAGGAATGGAAGCAGTCACCAGATGGATGAAGAACAGCTGCCTATAACTCAACACGGACAAAACCGAAGTACTCATCATGGGCTCGCACCCCGACTCCTGGAACGACACCTGGTGGCCCCCTGCCCTCAGGAACACTCCCTCCCACACGAACCACGCACGCAATCTCGGAATCATCCTGGACTCCGAACTCAAAATGGACCACCAGATCAATGCTGTCACCTCGTCCTGCTACCACACCCTCCTCCTACTCCGAAAGACCTTCAACTGGATTCCCCTCGAACACAGGAAAACCGGCACCCACGCCCTCAATAGCAGCAGACTGGACTACGGCAACGCACTCTATGCCGGATCAACAAGAACCTCACTAGCAAACTCCAGAACATCCAGAACACCACCGCCAGACTAGTCCCCAACCTACCATGCCACTGCCACATCAGCCAACACCTACGGACACTACACTGGCTCCCCGTCGAGAAGAGAATCACCTTCAAACTTCTCACCCACACCCACAAAGCCCTCCACAACACTGGACCCGCCGACATGAACCACCGCCTCTCGTTCCACGCACCCGAAAGATCCCTCTGCTCAGCCCAGCTCTCTCTCGCGATGGTACCACGCATATAGAAGACCAGTACAGGAGGACTCTCCTTCTCCCACCTCACAGCCAAGGCATGGAACACCCTCCCTCTCCACCTCCGACAGACACCAACACTCTCCAAGTTCTTGAAGGACCTCAAGACCTGGCTCTTCGGCAAATCCCCGTGAACATCCAGGAGCTGCGCACCCCCCCCCCCGCCCCCAGCGCCTTGAGACCCTCTCGGGTGAGTAGCTGTGCTTCACAAACCCTTGATTGATTGATTGAACCAGGTAATTAGACTGTGTATTCTGATTGTGAAAAAAGTCCATCCATTTTGTTGTACATAGCATTTGTCAAAATCAAATGAGAATTTGTTCATGTTTTGCACCTTAAACTTTGAGAGGTCTAGGAGAAACAGCCAACTTTCTGTCAAGTTAAATGATGGCAGGTGGAATTGCGGGGGAATCACTTACAACTTTTCTCTCGTCAGTGTAATTTGCCTGGGGTGAGTCCTGACTATCTTAATGGACTGTTCGCCTATATTTATAATATTGTTAGTTATGCTCCCAAGAGAGCTAGTACATCTGTTACAAATCTTCCTTTTTCCAGATTATGCCGCTCTTTTATGTAAATCACCATGGGGCTAACTAACCAGCTGAGCGGTTTCTCAAGTTTTTTGCTGAGAACATGGTCTTTTAATAAATAAGATGATCATTAAATATCTGGTGTATCACTAGCATTAATCATATAATGGCCAATTTGGCATTGACAGAGAGCAGCTCGAGAGAAACCATTCCTTTGTATTCCTGGGAACTTGATTTACTGTCAGTTTCAAGTGGGAACCCCATGTTCAGAAAGTGGTTTAACTTTGACACTGTACTGGGAACATAATAATATTCCTTGCTAATGACGGTATAGAATCAATCAATCAATCAATCAATCAATCAGGAGTTGGTAAAGCACAACTACTCACCAGTGAGGGTCTCAACGCACTGTATCATCTGTTCCAAATGTACACCGAGCAAAGACAGAAGCAGCTGTGTTGTATGGGTTGGAGTAATAATCTGTCTTCTTGGTGTAAGTCTTAGAATACATTTAAATCTTTGCATATTAGTTTCATCTCTATTCCCATCTGGTCCCCTTGCTAGCTGAACTGGTGTGATGATATTATCACTCTGTTCCAAATATGTTCCGATAAAACTTTGGCTTAGAATCTGTGCAAAACCCAACTCTAGAAAAGGTTATTGGGTGTCTTGGAGGAACCAAGGGTGACGGATTTTCATCAATTTAAGTTTGTCCTTCATAATTTACCGACTTTAGAATGTGAAAATGTT
Organism: Calotriton arnoldi; assembly: GCA_963921515.1. Taxonomy (NCBI): domain Eukaryota; kingdom Metazoa; phylum Chordata; class Amphibia; order Caudata; family Salamandridae; genus Calotriton; species Calotriton arnoldi. The sequence continues at coordinate 118,023 of CAWUFW010013042.1, forward strand.
TTGTCAAACCCTGAAACAAGTACAACTTTGGTAGCAAAATAGTTTAAAAACTTGCTATTTTGCAGGATCTTCTGCCCCAGAATTTGCTGGAAAAAACATGTTATTTCACTGTTATTGATTATAAATTGGGGTTTGCCGAAAGATTTATAACAGGCTGAACCTCAAATTGCTACGGTCTGATTTCTCAAGATTCACATATGCATTCTACCATTAGCTACAATAATTGGTAAATGGAAAGGTCATCATTCAGCTAATCCATACTGTTCATTCTGTGATGGTGTTTTAGAAATTGACATTGTTGTGCTCAAACTATGACTCCATAAGACTTTTTGGGTACTTCTGCTGTTACCCCACATGGGTATGAGGCATTTTCATGGAATATTAGTGTGTAATCAGAAAATAGAGGCTCATCTAGTTTTTTTCAATAATTAAATTAGCTGCCATTAGCTGCCAAATTGCTTCCAATGAGCTGACTTTTGAATGCACTTTGCAATGCGATAATTGCTTAATTCTACATTTTGGGCTCTATACTACTTTAAAAAAAAGCTTTGACAAGAGTCTTATGTTACAAATCTCCTGATCATTGTTGGTGATGCAAATGCATTTCTGTTCTGTATTTTGTTTTTATAGATAATGTGTTTCATTATTTTGCTATAATTTTTATGAGACCCTTTTTATTAGAAATAAGCCTTGTAAATAATTGGTTAGTTAAAAGTCGTATTTACAATGACATTTTCTTATGTAAAAAGTTATATTTCAACCAATCGAAATTAAAATATAATTTTGACAGTTTTGTATGTTCAAAATGTTTGCTTATATATTGAGAATAAAACAATATGTAAGTTTAAGTCTCTCTTCAACCTCAGCAGAACTGTAATCTGAAAGAACTGCAAAACCTTTTAGGTCGTAAGTAGAAATATATGTGTAGATTATTTCAGAGAGGTTGTCCAGTTGGTCAAAGACTTTTCCTAACACATAGGCTCTCAGTAAATGATACTGAACATTTCATTCTATCTTTACAGAGAATGTTAATGACATGATGGATAGAGTTTGACACTATTCTTACCCAAGCTCTATTAGATAACTTGCAAAGCCTTGGTAAATAAAGTCTGGGATCAACCATTGTACCATGAATCTGCCCATTAGTTATGATTTATATTCCTCTAACTTTCTCTGATTTTAAACATGTATCCGTGGGAAATTCTTAAGTTTGGGACATTTTCCCCTTTCTTAGATGTCTGAACCAACGAAATACCTTACATATCCCTGGCATCTCCAACAAATCCCTTGTTCAGGGATTTGTGCCACAAATTTTAAAACATGCAGTGGACTTTGCACTCATAAAAAGTGTCGGTGGAGCACTAAAATTTCAACCTAATTCAACTTAAACTTGAATCTTCCCTTTCGTTATCAAATCTTTTGCCTAAAAACTTTGAAACATTGCAAACTGTTTATCTTCATGGCAGTCCATGAGAAATAGAATTTCCTCTGTGCTTAGACAGGAATATAAAGTGGATGTTGGACATAGACCCATCCATCAGCAGTAGTGTTGGTAGATGAGTACACATGTGTCAACACATTTGACAGGGAATCATTAATTGCTTAGTGTAAAACCAGTGACACTTCACTGGCACTTCTCAGTCCATAGTACACTCTATAATTCAAGAAGCTAAATGCAGGATATGAAAAACTTACAGTGCTTGCAGAGGCTGTGGAATATCCTCACAAAGGGAGGAGATGAACCTGTGCTGTGGTAGAAATTGTACACCCTTCTTCTTCAAATAGTTTAAATTAAATGAATTTGACACCCAGATTTTCCACCTGTCCCACCGTTCCCAAAACCAATGATGTGCTAAGTCTCACAATTAACCCTGGGCATAAAAATCCGCTCCGCTCGCGGAGTTTGCGGATTTTCGGCAACTCCGCGTTCCGCGTAGAATGCGGAATTGTCAAAAACTCCGCAGTCCGTGGCGTAGCGGAGTTTTTTTCTTGGTCGCGCTTTCAAAATGCATTTTTGCGCACGCGGTAGTGACTTACCGGGATCCCTGCGTTCGCCGGCGAGTTTTCCTATCCATTCGCGTGCGCCACGAGATTTTGGTAGCCGGCCGTGCGATCCCGCAAGAGTGTGCGATCGCGAACACGTCATTCGGACGCGCCATCGGACTTCCGGCGGAAGTTTGGTGAAGCTCGCGATGCCGAACACACAAAATTTGCAATCTGGAGAATAATATCTTTCGAGCAGCATAAAACCTTCTCTAAAATGATGATTTGGATGAAAAAAACTCCTCAGATTGACATTTGGCTGTACTTTTTTTGTGCAAGGAGTCCTTTTTCTTTTTTTTGGAGAGGAAGGAAGTGCCCCAGAGTCTCCAACTTCCTGTTCCTGTCCAGCAGGCTCCTGCCAGTGCTTTGTCCATGTCCTGTTCACTTTTCATTTGGATTTGGAGCTGGAAGGATCACTCTTTGTGTCTGCTGCATCATCATATATCATTGGATTTGAGGACTTTTGGATTTGAGGATTTTTGGATTTGAGATTTTACAAGTGAGTTGGTGTTGTTTGTTTGATTGGGGCATTGCAGTTGCTGCAACTACATTTTTGTACTTTTCATCTTTAAAAAAAAAAAGTTATTGTGGGAAGCCAGTAGGCCCAGCGCTACTCATGGTGGGTGCATGTAGCTAACAACTGTTTCTGTGGTGTCTGTTGAATTTAAACATCAATTAGGGCATGGATGGCATTGGATTGAATTGCAAAATGTGTTTTTTGGGGGTATTTCACTTTTTTGGTGTGATTAAATAAATGCCTTTGTTGGATGTGTGTGTGTGGTGTGGTTGTTGTGTAACTTGCAAACCTTGTTTAGCCTTGTGGATTTTCGTTTTTGCATTTTTGCATTAAAGCTGTGTTTAGCATGCCTCCTTTGCCTGGCCACTATAGGCCTGCTTGAGTTCATTGTTTTCCAGGCCTCCTGCTTGTTGTGAACTTGTGACTGTGAGTGACCATGTGGCTGGTGGCCACCCATTTTGTGGTGGTAGTTTAGTAGTGTGCTGCTTTTGCCATAGATATAGGCCTGCATGTCTTTCCTTTTTGTTCCTCTTGGCTTACTGCTTACATCCCCTTTGCCAGCTGCAGCTCCCTGAATGACGTGATGCGCAAATTAATGCCAAACAGGTTCTACTTCCATTACATTTGTATTTTTGTTTTAGTTCTTCTTCTTTCCTATCCTTCCTGAGTGTACACAGTATACCATGAAAGTCCTTGTTGTCAAAGTCTCACAAATGGCTACACTGTTATGTTTTTTTTTAATAACTTAAACTGAGTTAATAAAATGTAATAATATAACACTAACAAGTGTGATCACCAAACACTAAGTTATATATTATATTTGTTTCTACTAGTAGTAACTGAACCACAACAACAAATGCAACATTTCACTGATGTTCTTCTGCCTTCTTTGCTTTTAGGTGCACAAAAAGACTGAGGAGGAGGTGTCATCATCACCCGTTGTACTGCCAGACAGAATTCCTGCTGCACACGACGTCACATGACGTGTGACCACAGACATCTCTGCAACTTGTGCACCTGCGTCCTGCTGACATCGGAAGAAGAAGATGGCCCCAAAGAAATGTACCAGGTCCTCCAGTACCAAGAAAGTTGCCAGTGAGAAGAAGGAACAGAAGAAGGAAGTTGCACTGCCACTTACCAAGACTGGTGTGCCGCCCACGATGTTTTTTGGGAAACAAAAAATTAAGCCTGCATCAGCGGTGTCCGGGGACCAAGCTGGGAGCAGCACCTCCGCATCAGCGGGCCCACCCCACCAACCTAGGCCCAAGCCCATGAGTGTCGCAGAGGTAGCCAGTCTACTTGTGCAAACGCCAACAAGCAGTGATGTTGAAATATCATTATTGCAAAGTAGTACACAATCAAAACAGGTGGAAACTCAGCAGATAAGTGGGAAACAACAGCCGGAACAGCAGCCAGAATAGCAGCCGGAACAGCAGCCGGAAGTGGAACAGCAGCCGCAACAGCAGCCGGAAGTGGCACAGCAGCCGGAACAGCAGCCGCAACAACAGCCCACAATAGTAGTTGTTCCTCCCGAAGTAGGGGCAGTTCAGGAAATCGAGCTTCCTGCAGAGGAAGAAGAGCAAGCCACTCTTTCAGAAGATCCATTGTCTTCCAGATCCCCAGCAAGGAAAAGGAGGGTTAATCCATCAACGTCTTCTTCAAGCCCCACTTCTGATGATCTAGATACCACTTGGAACCCACCAGCTGAGTCTGAGAGTGAGGCACGCCATGCGACAAGGCTAAGGAAAAGGAAGGTTCCAGAAAGCCTGAGAGTTATGGAGGAAGATGTAGAAGAGGAGGATGATGACGAGCCAGTCATCATGAAGATCACTCCCGCCCCAGTGGAGATGGAGACCGACATTATTATTACCCCATCCCAAATTGCTGTGAGGGATGTGGCATGGATACCACCAACACAGGTAACACCAACACCACCTCCAGCTTCCATATTTGCATTTGCAAAGGCCCGGCAGGGACCTACATCCAGCACAACCACCACCTCAGTAGGTAGTGGTGGTACTGCACAGAGTCAAATTGCAGGCATACCCTCCAGTTCATCCGGCATTGCAAGTGGCACCTCCAGCAGCGCAAGAAAGTACACCTCCCCAGTTTGGGACTTCTTTTCGGTTAGCAGTAAGGAGGAGAACGTTGCTATATGCTCAATTTGTCGACAAAGTGTTAGTTGGGGTAAGCTTGGTACAAAATATGGTACCGGAGGCCAAACAACCCATCTGAAAAAACACCACATGATCCAGTGGGAGGCGCACCTACTTAGCACACAAAAAGGTAAAACTGCACCCATTGCTGTTGGTGGGGATGAAGAAGTAGAAGAAGATATGATTGTGGTGGAAGGTGAACAAGAGGGAGACATTTTCTCTGGTACACAAAGTAGCCCTGCCCCCAGCAGTGTAGTGGTACCTCCCACATCCTCAGCAACATCTCAGTGGCACTGTAGTAAGAGTCAGGCTGAGTGTCAGACACCAAGGCAACAGAGTACCGCAATGAAAAAAAGTGCGTCGTTGAGCCTAACTGTTTTCAAGAAGTCGTATGCATCAGCTGCACCACAAAGGAAAACAATCCAGCCTACCATTTTCAGCATGCTTAGGTCGGAGGGGCAGTACGAACGCAACCACCCAACGGCACGTTTGTACAATGCGAAGCTGGCTAAAATGTTAGCGCTGGACCTTCTCCCTTTTTCTTTTGTGGAAGGGGTGGGTTTCCTTGAATTTGTGACAGCCATCTGCCCAAAATGGAAGGTTCCCAGCCGGTCCTATTTCGCCAGAGTTGCTGTTCCAGCACTACATAACGATGTGCTGGAATTGCTTGGACAAGCTATGCAGCAGAGTGCTGTTCACAATATCCACCTGACAACACACATGTGGACCAGTTGCCAAGCCACTGATTACATGTGCATCACTGCACACTGGATCTCTTTTGTGGGGGTTAGAGAAAAGATATCTGAAGCAGGTGTTGTTGACACTGCTGAGATTTTTAATGCTACTCATAAACATGCAACTGTAGCCATGTTCGCCATGGAGAAATCTCATACTGCTGAAAACATTTTGGAAGAGTTTAACAGCAAGGTCTTTGAATGGCTGCCCCTAAGAGGGCTTAACATTGGTTTTGTTGCCACGGATAATGGCAGTAATATAGTTGAGCCCATGAAGGTTGGTGGCTATTTCAGGGTCCTGTGTTTGGCGCACCTCATTAACATTATTGTTCAAGACTTTCTGAAAAAAGAAGCCCGAGTCAGCAACTTACTGACCACCTGCAGAAGAATATGCACACATTTCAGCCATTCTTTTAAAGCCCGGAAGCAGCTGAGGATCATTCAACGTGAGCATAGAATGCCAGTCAGAGCACTCATCCATGAGGTGCCAACATGTTGGAACTCAACTTATTACATGCTTGATCGTCTGTTTGATCAGTACAGACCAATCAATGAGTATGTCATGCAAAGAATAAGGGATGCGACAGTGAAAGGCATGACCCTACAGATGGACCAATGCCTGATAGAGATGCTACTTCCTTTCGAGCTCTTCACAAGTGAAGTCAGCAAGGAGGACTGTACTATGGGCCAAGCTATCCCATTGTTGCACATGCTAGAGCAACAGCTGAAGGAGGTGTCTGACACGTACACAGGTGTGGAGGAAAAAAATGAAGCATGTGAGTTGGTGGAGAGCTTATCCCGCCGCTTAGCTGAAAATACAATGGTGCAAGCTTGCATTGTTCCAGAAAAACATTACATTTGTGCCACAATTCTGGATCCACTGTACAAATCGGCACTGAAGACTAAGACATTAATTTTTTTTTCAGAAGTGGATGTTGCCGAGTACAAAACTTGGATAGCTGAGGCAGCCAGTGCTTTGGAAAAGGAACAGCTGATAATTAAAGGCCCGCTACTCAAACCCACAACAAGTACTGCAGCAGGGCTTCCGGCTTCAACTTCAGAACCTGAGGGCAGTGCGTTTGGCTCACAGCGGTCACCAACACTATCGACAACAGCAAGAACCGGAGCATCACCAGCCCCAGTAAAATCGGCACAGGATTGGTATTTACAGCAAGGGCTTGCTAGGTCAGGGCTGATGCAAAGACAAAAGAGGCCAAGCAAAGTGGAGCACCCCTGAACATTGAGCCTATCTGGATGACCCAACAGAGGTCTACATTGATCAAAGCCCATTGCTGTATTGGTATGGGAAAAGGGGCCAATGGCCAGTGCTCAGTAGGCTGGCGATAAACTATCTGTCTTGCCCTGTTGCAAGTGTCTCTTCTGAGCGTGTTTTCAGTGCTGCTGGTGCCATTGTAACAGTGAAAAGGACCAGTCTCTCGCCCAAAAACGTGGAGAGGTTAAGCATGATCAAAATGAATCAGCACTTTATACCACCGAATTACAAAGTACGTGAATCAATGCAGGAAGATGAGGACAGCGACTTAGGTGACGGAAGTAGTGTGTTAGATGATTCCCTACTTCTGGTTGAACCACCAGAGTATGAGGACGAGCTATACTTCCCTGACAACTAGGCTTTGAACTTCTTACTTTCTTTCTTCCTTATTTACTTTTATTTGTCTGTGTCTCTGTCTTTCTGGGTCGAAAGTTAAACTTCGAATAACAACAAATCCATCACCACCGTCTTCTACTCTTTCTTTTTATTATTACCATATTGGAGTTAATTAAAGCTGTGTGCATTTAACTTAAGTCCACTCCTCCGACTCCTGCTCCTCCATCCTCCTGACTTGCCCTAAATCCATTACCCTCAAGCCAGATGATGATAATTGGATGGAGAATACTAGTACAAGAAAATGTTGCCTCTGCGAGTCCCTCCAAAAGAAGTGGAACATGATGACTATTATAGCTATCCTCGTTTCCGAGCCAAGAGAGACTGCCCCTTAACTTAAGATGAGAAGGAACAGGTAATGATGCCATTCATTGGACGCTGACTCTGAGTGATTGGTGTTTGAGTTGTTGTTGTTTGTTGTGCATGAAGTGAATTAATTGTGTACTATTATTTAATCTACACACTAAAAGTGACTCAAGTCAATGTTTCCCTTCTTGTTTAATAACAAAAGTGTACTTCTACTGCAGGCGATCCATTGCATTTTTGAATATGGAATCTGGACTTACTCTGTACACTGCAGACTGAGTTGGACAACACCATGATGATGACCACAGTGACAAATATCTTCGCAGTCAGTCAGTAGGATCGGAGATGATTGATGGAATAACTCAGGGCGTTTCATGAGTGGCATAAAAGGTAATCAAGTCAACAGCAACCACAGCAGACCTACATGTCTGTGTAGTGGTGGAGTCAGTCGAGTCATGAGTGTAGTATTGGTGGTATGACTGACAGCTGTGCATGCCATTGATTTAGTTACTTACTTTGGAAAATGCTATGTTGCTGTATATGTGACATGTCTGCTCTGTCTTGCTCAGTCAAAATCTAAGCTAAGTGGAGGTTGGGTGGCTGCCGTGGGCCTGCTCTGTCCTGTTGCTGTTGTAGATTAATGCTGGAAACAGACAACAGAGTAGACATGATTTAGCCATGCCGCTCTGAAAGTGTTTGCACTCCTCCGTAATTTATGCTTTTTTTTCTCCTTGATTTTTAAAGATCCCTTTTGTTTTTCCATCTACACTTACAGGCCAGCCTTTACCCTGTGCTAAACAGAGAAAAACAACTCACACTCACCTACCAATCTGCATCCGCCAGACAGGCAGTGGCACCCAAGATTGACGGACGCAGCGTCCATGGAAGGGAGGACCAAGAGGAATGCCGAGATGCAACTCCCCAATTTGACCAGGATAACATACAGTAACACTTTAGTATCAACATTCATCATCTTTTAAATAATTTGATGCATTTTTTCTCTTCAATCATTACGACTGTGTGTTGTTGTTGTTTGCTCTCTGCTTATAATTGATCCCTACAGCTATTTTTTAATTTTCTTTGCTAGCTTTAAAAAGTAAGCTTGGTACAACAGAATTAAGATTTTTGTAATTTGGGTCTCTCTGAGGGCAGACAGGCATGGCACATTGCATAATAATTAATACTGCTGCCCTGTACTGTCTACTAGTCTAGTTAGTAAGTACTACTTATCATTAACCATCAAGTCATCATCATCATCATGCATGCATTTCCTTTTTCTCCCTTAACAGATTTATGGATATGATGGTCATCTGCCAAGATTGTGTTTTGTGTTGTTTTGTCCATGCGTAGTGTTTTTCTTTGTCAAACCTTTCCCCAAACCCCCTTCCCAACCATTCATCAAACCCTAACCCTCTTCCCCGGGCTGTGTGATTTATATTGAGGTGTGACTAAATTTAATGTACACCAATAATTGATCACACGCTTGCTGGGGCGGATGTGGTGAAAGCAACACTAATTCAATTTCAAGGCAGGGCGAGGATCTTCTTCTGCTTGCCCACCCATGCTCAGTATATATGAATGTCAATTTTTTTTTCCAAAGGAACCTAATCCATCATAATTAATTGCCGGCATCGATTGGATTCATCATCCTCCTACACAGCACTAAAGGTTACGCTTGTGTCGAGTGACTCGACACAATTACAGTTGTAACTTGTTGTACTAGGCTATCCCCGCCACCATTATGTTTTATTTTACTTTAGCATTGCTAATCTGCATTATTATTATTGTTTGGCAGTCTTCTTGTGTACTGTACTGTACTTCGTTCTACTACTCCTCCCAGAGTCTCTCTCAGGCGACTGACTGTCTCATTTTCTTTTTTTGAAAATGCTGCTGCCAGTGTCTACTACTACCACCACAACCATGGCATCTTGGGAAACCAAACCATCATCGCCATGCAGCCATCGCTGTGCCTAAGTTAAACATCAATCACAGGTAAGAGAAGAAGTTTGGGGGAGGTATAATTAATAATATTATTTAATTAATTCACACACCCCTTGAGTCCTCCTGTTGCCGAATGCATAGACTAGGAGGAGAGACTGACAGTACTAGTAGGACAAGTCACTCAGTGAGGGGTACCGCATCTATCTGTTTGTGTGTTACAAAATCGGCAGATTATTTAAATCAAACACTGGCTGCAGCCCTGCAGCAGCAAGGAAACCGTGTGACGTAAAACAGTAACCCCCCCACAAAACATTGACATCGTATGTAAAGTTTAAGTATAAATATAATTTAATCCCCTAACAAAAATAAACTATGTAAAAAATCCCACAACACCTGACCCACCCCTCTCCCTAACCCCAACCAATGTCCAACAAGAAAAAGTCCAACCAATGTCGGGTGAATAAATATAAAACCCCAACGCCCAATTCCCACCCACCAAAAAAAGGAATAACAAAGGGGCAATCCAGCAGGGTCTTTGGTTCCCTAACGGATTCGGCGGGCTCTCAGGTGCTTGTTCACCAAGATCTTTACCCGCTTCTCTAGGTGCTCCTCTAGGCGTGCCATTCGGAGGAGCATGCGGCGCTTGAATGCACAACAATTGCATCCACGGGGGCAGCAGTGTTGGATGTTGTAGTACGGCGGCGGGCGGCTGCCTGACCGCAGCGCCATACCACTGGAGGGGCCTGGGCCTGGGCCTGGCTGGGACCTGGGGCATTGGAGGAGGCTGCAGCTGCTGCCGCCTCCTCCTCCGCCAGAACCACCAGCCGCCGGTATTCTTTTTGTATGGCCTTCAGCTTCCGGCGCCGGGCCATGGCTGCCAACTCCTTCCTGTCCGGTTTCGATGATTTTGGTTGGGAAGGAGTAGCTATATCAAGAAGAAAAAAAAGACTATTGTAACAATATACTCAGCAAAACAGTAAGACAAATTAATTCTACACATAGTGGCACAGTAGCACTAGCAAGCACAGTACATAACATTTGTGGTATGTATCTATCCTCCCACTTCCTCGGCCTCTAACATTTGTGGGAGTTTCAGGCATTATACTAGCACTATGGACTCGAGTACACAGTACACCAGTCTTCTTCTTCTCTCTTGTTTAGCGAAATTACGTAACCTTGTTGTAGCCTGCACGCCAGCTCAGTCAGCTTGCGCCCAAGACAAACATACTCGTGAGGCAGACTCACGTTAGTTTTATTTACTACTGTCTGCAGGTGGGGAAGCTGAGTGACTACACAATCATCGTATTTTTCTATTACGGGTGGCACTGGCCATACTCTGTTACATCAAGGGCAAGTGCTCAGTTTCACTTTCACCCTGCCCTGACTACTCCAGAAAGGCAGATGATATATGATCCAAATGATCATTGCTTATATATGGGACGACATGAGGTACTTTGTTTTGATTGATTGTGTAAACAATAAACCTGCAGCCGATAGGCCACCCATGGCAGGCTGACACAGTCGAAAATAAATTAACATGGGTAGGGAGTGGGCCTCGGAGTCGGAGGGAGGCGCTTGATAACAACATACATACACAATATATATGCTGTGCTTGCAAACTACTGTGAGTCAAGGGTGTATTCTGAAAATACAACTTCTATTCTCCTTGGCTTTGCTACTCTGGTGCGGTTTCTTTTACATTCTCTTCAAACTAAGATTCTTATTCCAGTGACAGTCTCCACCTCTGCTATCTATGATGAATACCATCCAGGCATCCATCCATTCAAAGTAAACATGTCTATCATTCTTCTTAATCTCTCAACAAACCTTAGTTTGTTTCACCAACAACAAACATTTATTCTTTTTTTCTAACCCACCATCCATGCGTCCTTCCTTCCTTGCTTGCCTTGGCTTTGAGTTTGACCCATGAAACACCCCGGAGGATTCTTGCTATCCACCCATACAGTTTCACCCACCCACACAGGCATCTTTTCTTTCACCTTCCACCCATCCTTCAACCACCCATGCATCTGATTCCTATCACCTACCTATGCATGTATCCCGCGTATCCTTCTCTGCCAGTCATAAATATTACATCTCGCCCGTCCTTCCTCCTTGGCTTCCACCCTTCTTTCCCTTTTCGTTCAACCCATCCATCAAGGTCATCTGATCTGACTCTTAGTCTTCTCCATAACACTTTCACAGCTGAGTTGAAGTCAGATAGAAGAGGCCATTAGTTACTCAACTCCCGCCGCTAATGCTATTGCTAATGCTAAGTAAAGGGTGTCTTCTTCAACCGTTGTTCATAACAACTTAGTCTCTCTCAACAGTACAGTGTACACCCTTGCAGCGAGTGTAATGTTAATAAGTAAGGAATATAACTTACCACCGCCTGTCACTGCTGCTGGCTCACCCCGTGCAGCTGCCGCATCTTCTGCTCGCTCCTTACTGGCCGCGTCGCCTTCGCCGCTGGCCCCGGCACTGGTGGTTGGTACTCCTAGAAAAAACATTACACATTTTTTAGATGCCATATACACCTCCCCCTATTTATTCTTTTTCACTAGCAAGATTGAAAAAAAGTTAATACATACATATACAACATACATCACTAGTACAAATCGGGTACTAGAGTAGACTAGTAGTAGTATGTCCTATCCTATCGAAAATAGTAAAATATCTGGTTGGGCATTTTGTTGGTGGGAATTGTTGAAAACCCTCAAGATTAAGAAGACTAGAAGAGGACAACCCAAAGGACTGGACTCAGTGGCTACAGCTATTGGTGAATCTGAGTTTTAAAACCTTTTAAAAAAACAGTGGCCAACTGGGCAAGCTTAGCTACAGACAGACTAATAGTAGTAGTACAGAGAGTCATAGCAGAGGCAGTTAGAGGCAGGGATAACAAGAATTTAGAAACAGATAGTCTAGATCGAAGAATAATTGGTAAAAATTAGAATTAGGAAACGGAAATAATAGTTCGGAAAAAATAAGGTGCAGTAAAAGTTAGGGAAGTATAATTATTAATATTAACAACAGGAGGACTTACTGGGGCCAGCAGCAGAGCCCTCGGTAGAGGAGCGGTCCTGGCCGACTTCTGATGCTGCTCCCGCCAACTCCGACCCCGTCTTCTTGCCCCTGGGTGCTGCTGATCATGAAAGATATAAGAAAGAAAGAGACAAACATTGATGATTGGTGTGAAACAAATAAAAAAAAATAAAAAAGCTCCAAAAAACATTTATGGAAACAACAATTGCAATAAAATGGACCTATCTAATCTGGTCGACTAGTAGTATCGCGGGATTCGCGGACCGTCTAGTTATTATTTATGAACACAAATCCAGTGTTCCATTCTGATTCCAGAATACTAACTAAGCCTAAGTACCACCTGACCTAGCCCACCTATTCCAGATGAGCCAATTGTTCACTAAGTCTGCATTTCCATTTATTTTAGTCCTCAAAAAATGCATAGATGGAGGACACATGCATACATTTTTGCATACACCAAATTGTTGGTTGGTTGCTGCTGATGTTCTGCTAGTGCTAAGCCTATTACCACTCACTAAACAAACTACAAAAGGTTCTACTAAGGAATGGGGTAAGCAGCACTCAGCAGCATGTGACGTGACAGAGGATGCGTAACGCAGACCGCTAAAAAATTAACAACTAATACTAATAAGTAACTAAACCTATCAATCCACCACTATCTCTTAGTGACAGGAGGACAAAGGAAGGACTAGAGTCTCTCTAGCATTACCTAACTTAAGTTCTCTAAAGTAAACTCTTACATAATCAGCCCAAGCAAGCGCAAAGTTGCAAACAAGTAAGATTAGTAGCTCTGAGCACCTGTGGCATAACAATCACAGAAGATTTTTAAACGTAATTTACCTGCAATGTAAGCAGCAATATTCTTGATATTCGTAAAAAAATAATATTTGCAATATATAACACAGAGCAGAAGAACACAAAGTAGTAATATTAAATAGCTACTCACCAAGCCCCGGGACCTCAACTCCTAGCAGGTCCAGCAGGTCCTGATCCCGGTCCAGGATATTGGACCACCGGTGCATAAGCTGGTTATGGGTGCGCCGGACCCCAGAGCAGCAAAACACTGCCCGGCGCACCCTTCCCCACCGCTGGTGATGCTCCCGGAGCCCGTACCCGGACCCAGGCCTGCCGCCTGCTGCCGGGGTTAAGGGGAGGTGGCGCTGGACAAAAAAAGCAAGTGTGGCCACCTCCGCCTCGCCAAATAAGGACCGTGCCTGCACCCCTTGTGGGCGCCGCCTTCCGCAAGGAAGGCGGTCGCGGCTCTGGCTACGACTCCTCCGAGCCTTGCCCTTGGCCATGGTTCTGGTACTCGGGAGGGCGGAAAAGAAAAGGTAGGAATTAAAAAAGTAAGTAAAAGAAATGAAAAAAGAAAGTAATAGAAAAAGAGTGAAAAAGTAGTGGAAAAACACACAAAAAGTAGAAAAAAACTCAAAATATAGAATCAGGAAAATAGAGAGATAGATAATAAATAAAAAAAGATCCCAAAAAAGTTTGCAGAAACAAAGGATTGAAGAGATAGAGGGAGGATTGAAAAGCAGGACCAGAACCATAGCAAACAAGTGAAAAACAAGATGTCCGCGCCCATTGCGACCGCATGAGCAAGTTTGCGCGACATTTCCCCCCAGAGCACGCAAAAAGCATCGTGAACACGCAATACGCGTTCCCGAACAGAAAAAACGCATCGCGAACGGGCGGAACAAGCAACTCTGCGTGCTCGCGGAATTCCGCGTAGCTCGCAGAGTTTTTTTACAACTTCGCGGAACTCTGCGTAGCGCGGCTACGCGAACTCCGCCCACCCTTACTCACAATAACAAATTGTTGTTTTTCTCTTGTCTTATTGTTTGACTGGACAGCACTATCCTGCAGTTAGTGTTGTATTGTGGAATGATGGAGCATTGGTAAGGTGCTCCATGCCGCGGATAATGTTGCAATGTGTTCTGATTTTCATCATTTCCTGGGCACCCTGTTGGACATGTATGGTTCAAAGGGTTTCGAATGCCATAAGATCTATAAAGGAGATGTGGGTTGAGGTGTGTAGAAGTGAGCCCCCTCCTTGTAACGTAAAAGATACTTCTTCCAAATCTGAGGTTCAGAGATGTTTATTAAGAACTGCCTACACAGAGACCCCATCCATCAGACAGCCAGGTCCAACTGCCTTTCCCAGCACTCTAAATTCCAAACCAGCAACCACCCACATTCTTATGGCTTACATCGTCACTTAGAAACTAACTTTAATGAACATGGAAGAAAGGTAAAACACCACAACCCCTCCCTCCTTATAAAACAAAGTCAAAGAGAACATGAAAACAAGACAATAACTAGGGAAGGAAAACAAGACAGAAAAATTGCTGGTCACAGGTTAGATGACACAGTCTTGCAGTCAGAGTGGTATCCTTTTTATGTGTAGAGGTCTACCGTCATTCTTTGGACCACCCTGCCTGTTGGTGTCACCAACTTCCTTCCCTCGACACCTAGCCACCCTGTTAAGATTCCAAATTTTGTGATCATGGGTTTTCACTGCGTTCTTTAACAAATTAAGGACCTTGAATGGTTGACTGAGCTTGGTCTTTTCTCCATCTCTCTGTGGAGACTTAATCCTAACACAGTCCCCCACAGATACCACAGTTTTTTTTACTGCCTTCCTCGTATCATACCACACCTTCCTCTTTTCCATCTTGGCTCTCTCCTTTTCCCACCAACCTTCTGTGCTACCCACATCATCCACAATACTCCTTTTGGCTGTGACCCATGATGGAGTCACTTCATTATTGATAATACTGTACTTGAACAAACAAAATGGGGAACACCAGTGGTGGAATGCGGAGTAAATCTGGATTCACGTACCTTTCTTTTCATAGCCCCTCCCAATTTCCTTTAGATCCCACAGCCTTCTGCAAAGTTTCTTTAAGCACCTTAACAAACCTCTCAACAACACCATTACTTTCAGGATGGTACAAAGCTGCTTTCATATGTATAATACCCCTCTCTTTCAAAAAACTTTCCATCATTTTGGAGGTAAAGTGGACCCCATTGTCTGACAAAATGAACAACAGAAAGCCCTCCCTTTCAAAAAGTTCCTCCAGAAATTCGATGACCACCCCAGATTCAACAGAATTGACAATCTTAATCTCAGGCCACCTGAAAAACATATCTAAGCACACCAATACATACTTGTCTTGAGATTTCAACTTGGCAGGTCCCAAAATATCTATTGCAATGTCAAACCATGGGCCACTAGCTTGTTCCCTTACCACCATGGGTTGCGTCCTGCACTTCAAAATCCTGTCACTGCACAAGCATTCAGTACAATCTCAAACCATTCTCTCGATCTTCATGTCCATGGCAGGCCACCAGTAGGCTTCCCTGATTCTTTCCTTTGTCTTTGCAATACCCATGTGACTAGCATGAGCGCTCTTCACCAATTTGTCTCTGAAACAACAAGGAAGAATCAACTTGCTTCCCCTCATAAGAAGACCATCAACTACAGCCAGCTCCCCTCTGACTTAGGAATACCCTTTGATTTCATCCTCACAGTCCTTTTTCTCACCCCATCTTCCCAGAACATTCTTCATTACCTGTTGCAACCTTTGATCATCTGCCAGACAGTTCCTCCATTCCTCCTCCAGAATCAGACCTCCACTGACCGCACAAACATTGACCTCCTCATCAAATTGTTCTCCCCCAAACAAGTTGCTTTCTTCTGAGACTTCAGCTTCACTGCCACATAATCTGGACATGCAATCTTCTAAATTATTACTAGAACCAGATAAATATGAGACTGTGAACTCAAACCCCTGTAATGCCACACCCATTTCCTTATACGATGAGAAACAAAATCAATACCTTTCTTGTTAAAACCTCTCTCAAAGGTTTGTAATAAGTTAACCTCTTGCCCCACAGGAACTTCTTTAGCTTATGCACCGCCCAGAAAACACCTAGGGCCTCTTTTTCCACAATAGAATAATTCAATTCTGCCCCTCTAAAAGGTCTCGAGATGAATAATATAGTTTTGTCCATGCCATCTACTTTCTGTAACAGAACAGCTCCTAATACTTTCGAGCTGGCATCCGTCATGTCAAAGGAACATATTGATGGATTAAAACTTGCCAAATTGGGAGCTTCAGACACATACCTCTTAATGCATACAAACTCTTTGCCACAACTTTCACTCTATACAAATTCACATCCTTTCCTGAGCAATGCCCTCATACAGCAGGTCTTATCAGCAAACTTAGGAACAAACTTATTGTAAAATTCGGCCATCCCTAAAAACTTCAATAGTTCTTCCTTGGTGGGAGGCAAAAGATTACAAATAGAACTAACCAAAGAAGATTTGGGCCTGAAACCAGCTTCAGATACAAGATGACCCAAATACTCAATCTCGCTAACATCAAACTTACACTTATCTGATCTGAGAGTGAGACCTGCTTCTAGCAATTTCTTTAACACTGACCTCAACCTCTCATTATGTTCTTCAAGATCCACCCCAACAATCAGAACTTCATCCTAAGAAAACTTTGACTCCATCAATTCCCCGCAAAATACTCTCCATTGCTCTCTGAAATACAGAGGCTGCAGAGATGAGTCCAAAAGGCATCCTCAGAAATGTAAGGACCTAAACGGCGAGATAAATGTTGTTTGATCTTGAGAATGTGGGTGGAGCTTGACCTGATGGTAGGCTGAAGATAAGTCTAATGTTGAGAAATGCTGTGCACCTTCAAGAGAAAACAGCATTTCAATTATTTTGGGAAGTGGATAGTGGTCAACCACCATAGCCTTGTTAACCTCTCGCAAGTCAATGCAACGTCTAGCCTCTCCATTGACCTTTCAAGACATAACAACACAGAGACCCAATGTATGGTTTCCACCTCCTGAATTATACCATTCTCCAAGAGTTTGTCAAATTCAGCTCGCATGCTTTCCTTCACTAGTAGGGGCACCCCTCTTACTTTTGCTACCTTGGGAATGGCAGTTGACTTGAGCTTAATACAGTGCACATCATTTGTGAGACATCCCAGTTTTATTTCGAACACATTTGGGAATTCTTTGGTCCAATATTCGCTTCCTCATTCCACTGAGCTGACAGAAGGAATCTCTTTCAAACATACTGAGGGGTCTTCATTGGGATCCAAATACACACGCAGATCACGTTGATGAAACCAACCGATCAGAGAGTCTCCCTTCATTGAAACATATATTTTCTCAGGAATAATCCTTCCTTTAAAATCAATTGTGCCCCAAAAGTAGCCCAAGAGATCAATATTCTCTCACCATACCCCTTCGGTTTTATATCAGGTTTCAATAAAACTACCTTTCCCAATGAGTGTTTCTTATAAAATACCTTCGGGATGAGAGAAATTTCAGCCCCAGAATAAACAAGCATTGGTATAGCCAATAGGTCTCGCCTTTTGGATGTTATAAGTGTTTAGCCATGGAGCTCATCCTGGGTGCTGTGCTGCCAAGAATTGAAGAGCTATACAAATACTACACACTGGATGTGAAAGAAAGAGTGACTAGTTTTGTGCATGAAAATAGTGTGGGGTGAGTGTGTGTAAGAAACAGCAAAAGGGTTGCACCTTAAAGAATGTGCCCATCTTCTGTGCAGCATGCTGGTACCACTGCTTTTTGCACCAGTAAAGGTAGGCAAGTAAAAAAAAGTATAAAAGGACAACTCACAGTCAACCAATCCCTACATCCTTTATGTAGTGCCTTAACACTTACTAAAACAACGTTGTAATGTCATATAAGAAGCTCAAACAAAATAAGTGTATGAGAAGCATATCAGAGGCAAAGGCTTAAAAATTGTGAATATTTTGGCATACTGTTGCCTTACTTACACAAATAAGTGGCAGCTTGTGGTAACAACTTTGTACCATCTTTGCTGAGTCTTCGTCCTTGCTGATGAAATAACCACTTTTCTACACAGCTGTATATGATGCCTGCTGAAACATGCTCCCAATACATGGGACTGCACCGAAGCACGGTGCTTGTTAACACCTTCGCCGCGATCGGAATTCCGCCCAGGTGCTGGACATTCCGATCGCGGGCGTGGTCGTGACGAGCTCAGCTCGTCATGCGCACACGCCCACCGCGCAGCATGACGAGCTGAGCTCGTCATGAGCATCGAAGGGGTTAAAAGAAAAAATCATTAGCAATAATATTGCAATGGTTTTAAAAGCATTAACCAACAAAGATGTTAGCGCAGAAACACTGAAACAGGAAACTCCCACAAGAACAGGCACCTGTAGCTAAAATCTCAGAGCTTCTAAGGTGGCACTAAAATTAACAGTATGAAAGAAGAATATGTTAAGCCTGTTATTATGCCAGCCTGGCACAGGACCATCTAAAAAAATAAAAATAGTACAACAAACCCAGCATCTAACCAGCGTTCAATTTGGTGAGACCCTTTTGAATACTGGTGGCTTACAGAAGTGATGCGGGGATGACACCATTCCCTAAGCGAGAGCAAGGAAAAAGAAAACAAGAATTGGTAAAGCCAACGGGTACAGCACTGTCTGGCAGTCTTTTTTTGTTTTTGTCATGAATATTGTTACTACTGGGAAAGTTGTTTGGTGCTTGGAGTCCAATAAAAAAAAAAAGAGTGCAAGCACATTTTTGTTCTCTAAAAACACACATTATCTACTTTACAAACCATGGTTAAGAGTCTGACCTAGAAAAAACTGGTATAAAAATAAAATTTACTTCCCCGTTTTAGGCAACCATTCTAAGGCTGTGCACCATATTACTGAGCTGGTACAGGTTTGTCTCACTAGTCCCCTATGCAAATCCCTAACACGCATGCCGCTCTTACATGATTTCACAGGCACAGAAACGGCCAAAACATGCACGCAATGAGGTTACTACATTTGTGCACCTTCGTGACAAACATGGCTGTGCCAAGGTAAACAACGGCCTGCAGGGGAGTCAACGGTGGATAAAATATAGAGCTGGTCTCTGGGGCATAAAATGCTGTCTAACAAAAAGAGCAAAACAATACCAGAACTGTACCTTCGACGTGCGCCTCCTATAAGCAACTCTGTCTACAGAGGACATCTGTTGGCGGTAAGATGCACACCATTTCATACCCACTCATCTGAATATGTCAAGCACAGCAAACTCGATTTGATTCTTCACCGCACCCACTCGAGCAGCTGCTGCTGAGACAATGTTTGCATTTGCAGGAATTAGTGATTTGTGACAGCTAGAATCCCATCTGGAGGTCCACTGAAATCCTCGGCTTTTGCCCAACCAAAGTGCATGAAATAGGCACATCCCGTTGGTTACTTAAGTTGGAATTAAGCAGCAAATCAGGACTCATCTGGCCCCCAAACCTCAGTTCACTGCACACCCCTTCAGACCAACCAATTAAACTCGACAAATCTCATGGAATCAATCCTGCAGGTAAAGAGAAAAATACAGGTTTCCCCAGAAATAAGGCCTCCTAGCAACTATCAAATGAGAACATCTATGCAGCACCCTGCTACGCTGTGTGTGCAACATTAATATCAGCAGCTTATGTTGTAAAAGGCAACAACGTCCACCATGTCAGGAGCCCTGTCAGGAGCAGCAGTGCTTTAAACTCGACAGGACAGGCAGGAATGGACCATACAAAAACAAAACTCTATACCCACCCCTCCAACCAATTACAAGTTTTATGATCACACTAAGATTTAACATAACATGTTCTGTACTGAGGCGGTTGGGATTACAGCACAAGCGGAGTCACATAAGAATAGGATCTGATGACATATGCAGTCACAGCAAAATAATGTTCTGTATAATTGCAAGTTAAGTGGAACGCGCAGTGCATTGAGGCAACAACTTTACATAAAATAATTGGCTGCGCACCACAGGTTGACAGACCCCCGGCTCGTATCCTCACTTATGAAGCTGTCATTACGGACGCCAAGCATGAATATTTTACAGGGTTGGCGCATGCCTGGTTCTCCAACTTTACAGTGGGCTGGGCCGGGACATGCCTTACCCTCCCACACCATGGGATTGTTGGGGCCACTGTGCTCCTTCAGAGAACTTGTGGATGTGGGCATTCGCCACAGGAACCCACAAAGCCAGAAAGTAACTAACCGGACCAAACTAAGAGAAACGGAGGTCTGAGCGGGTTAGGCAGGACGGAGAGCTTTTTCTTAGCCTGCCCCATCTCGGAGAGCAGCGTCTCAGTCAGGCGAAAGTAGTCGCATGCTGAGCTTATGTTGTGAGATGCGAGGTCTCAGCTCAATGAACACTAGCTTTTTTAAGGGCATGGAAGTGGAAGGGCCAGGCAGCGGAGAGCAACGTAGGCTGAGAGATGTGCATGAGGAACGCAGCTCAATAACAAATGCAGTCTGCTTGAGTCCTAAATGGAGAGGATGTGGCGTAACATAAAGAGCTTGCGACTTAGGACCTGGGGAACCATGTTCGAGTCGCGGCGTTGGCTCTCCTGTGCCTACCATAAAAAATATAGATATAAATAAACAATGGCGATTTGAAACACATAAGGAACGGAAACAAAATTGCAAATGCCGATCCATACTACGGCAGTAGTCGAACTCCCTTCGAGTGAACATGTACGGGATCGGGTGAACGCGTACATGAAGAAAAGCCCACATTTTAATAAAACTGCCGGAAACAAAATAAAGCTCGTATTAGACGGCACGGGATTAACTCAAAGAAAAGAAGCGCGCGCCTCACGCTGAAAGAGGAGGAGACAGCAGGGGGAGGGGAGAGAGGAGGGGGGCTGCGCCTGTTTCCCTTGCGGGAGCGAGCAGGAACCATATGTTAATTAAAACCAAATGGTTTTAAAGCTCGCTCCCGCAAGGGAATCGTCAAACGTGCAAGCGTTGCCATTAAAAACAATGCAACGCGTGCACGTTTTTGGGACACAAACTGAATCGATTGCTAAAGGTCTTCCTAGGCAGCGCATGCGCGCTGCGTAGGCGAGACCTAAAAAGCATGTTCACAGATGCATCATTGACCCACACTTCTTCAAGAGGCCCTTCACCAGCATTTTCCTTAATTTGGAGAATATTAACTTCCTCAACAACTTCCTGATAGACTTCCACTTCTCTAACTTTCTTAGCTTCCTTACCGGATTTGCAGCATCTAGAGAAATGCCCTTTCTTCCCACAGGTACTGCAAGTGACCTTCCAGACTGGAGAGTCTTTAAAATTTGCCATGTGTCCCACATTGCCACATCTAAAACATTTCCCTTGAAAATTCCTGCGATTGGAATGTTTGATAATAGTGGTGGCAACAGCTTTGTTCTTAGTGGGTTTGTTGTCCACCTTATTGACTACATCCCCTTAATTTTTCCCTGCAGTTACATCTTTGTGTATTGTGTCTACTCAGACTTTAGAATGTTCATGCATCTTTAAAATAGTAAGAACCTCTTGTAATGATGGGTTGTTTTTTTGCCATAAACTATCACTAGCCCAACATCAACTGATCTCTCAAGCGTTCCTCTAAAGATGCACCAAAGTTGCACGTAGAAGCCAGCTTCCATAATACAGTGATGTACTGTTCTGCCGACTCTTCCTGTCTCTGCATTCTCCTCCCAAAATGATATCTTTCAATAACTGTGCTAATTTTTGGAAGGTAATGCAAGTCCATTTTTTTATACAATCCTCATATTTATTCAGAGCAGCGAAGTCACTGTCGGGAAGATCAGGAAGATGCTCAAAGACCTCTTGCCCTTCTGAGCCCAAGCAATGCATAAATAAAGATGTTTTCCTTTCTGCACTGAGAGACGTGCCACACACTCTAGCATAATGTGCAAAAACCTTCTTCCATCTGAGCCACGGTATGGGAGGATCTCCAGGGGATGAAAGAAAAAAAGGAGGAGTATTAACGTTTTGCATAGTTCCTAGAGCTCACACCCAGGCTACTCAGAAACTGTTTGTGTAATAAATAAGCTCATGAAAACCACCAGAATCAGAAAAGAGAAATACATCAACTACTCTGCGTCCTCTGCGCTCTCACGTCACTCAGCTTGCAGGCATCACCATTCAACCACAGAAGTGGCCGCATGCATGCAACTTGCGGTGGAGACCGTTCACTGACCTCGTGCTGGACTCGCGCTACCGGCTTCAAGATGGTCTCGTGACAGACTCACGCCAGCTGCTTCGAAGTGGTCTCATGGCCGACTCGCGCACAGCACCACCGGCTCCCCAAAGTAGGTTCAAAGTCTTAAGTTCTTGAAATTTTGGGGAGTCTTCAAACAGCTGCAGGTGCTCTGTCACTGATATGTGATGAAGGCTAATCTTCCATTAAGTGTTGGGATCTCTGTTTTGCCCTGCTCAGTTCCTCCTTTTTCCGATCGTCGGCAAAATGTAGAAGTGAGCCCCCTCCTTGTAACGTAAAAGATACTGCTTCCAAATCTGAGTTTCAGAGATGTTTATTAAGAACTGCGTACACAGAGACCCCATCCATCAGACAGCCAGGTCCAACTGCCTTTCCCAGCACTCTAAATTCCACCCCAGCAACCACCCACATTCTTATGGCTTACATCATCACTTAGAAACTAACTTTAATGAACATGGAAGAAAGGTGAAACACCACAAGGTGCTTGATGTTCTAAGACATTTTCCGAATACAATGCAGCGTGCGTCACTAAGAATCTGCATGAAGTGTTGTGAAGGGTGTGGGAAAATATGCAAAGCGCTACTAACCAATTGTCTGTATACCATCGTGCTCATCTTGTTTTACAGTGACAGAAAGAGAAATGTTTGTGATTCCTATCTGAACTGTAATTGGTTGTCAATACCTAATTACTTGAGAGGGGATTGAGTTTTAGTATTTAGCTGTCCCGACAGGGAATGGCGATCCACCAGTTTGGGTCTTAATTAAATGGAGTTACTGAGAATATTGCGGCAAACCTTGGGGACAGAGACCTTGGTTGAAGATGTACCTGGAGTTTTTATTGTGGGAAGCGAGGTCCAGGCCTACGGAGTGTCCAGTGAGTTTCTTTCAAACTAAATAAAGTGAATTGAAGGGATTGCTGTAGAGCAGTAATGTCACTTTGTAATTGAAATAATGTTCTGTATCTAGGAGGTAGTCAGAAATGTATTATACATAAATGGTTTCAGGCTTGAATACCATGTGTCAAATAAGAATCGTAAGCCTGTAGTAATAAAAAAAAATTGTTTCTATAAATGTCAGGTAATAGAAGAAGAATGATTTACTTCTTTCTCGCTTATGTTAATACATTTGCATTGTCAAAACTCACACAGAAGTACGCCTATGTTAAGCCTGTTAGCAAAAGCTGACGGTTAAAGGGCATGCTTTCTATGCATGAAAATATCACGAGAATCACTTAGTGCAGTTATCCTGCCCACGAGAATGTAACCCTGTTCATTTGTATTGCAGTGGATGCTGAGCGCTAGATGTACATTCCTAACAATATCATTTAAGAGAAAGAGATACTTTTTCCATGGCTGTTTGACAAAAAAACAACTAAAATGTATATATTTATCTTACCTGAGGATTTTTGCACAGCTATTTTATAGCTTTGCCGCCTTTTTGAGTGCTGAACAAGGGTGTTTTGTAGGTGGTGATGGAGGGTTGGTTCTTTGAAGTTTGTACTATGCGTACATAGGCCCAAATGGAGCCAAAACACCATTATGAAGTGGTGGGTTCTCTGTCCCATTCAAAATGAAAGACTTTTGGCCAGATGTTCCAACATAAGTTTCGGTTGCAAAGGCTCCAATTTGGAAAATTGGATTTTTTGCAACTGTACAAGAGGTTTTCCGTATGTACGTGACCCATTTTAGGAGTCAGTAAAGTTTTACCGACTTCTGAAATGGAATTGCGAATAAATACCCATTCAGTATTTGGAACTGACATCTTGTGGATGTCCCTTATTAATACTGAATACAAGGTATTAATGGTTTGTGACCACAGTTCTAGTCACAAACCATTGAGATGTTACCAACCTCACAGTTAGAGTGGTAACCCATTCGCACTTTGTGAATTAAAAAAACCTTTTATGATGAGTATGTAGTGGTCCACTGTCTGATCTCTGTGAAACTTTTAAAAAGTATTTTTTTATATTTAAAAGTAGCCGTATTTCCCTTAAGCAAAACTGCCTGCTTTAGAAAAAGAAATACTTTAGTGAATGACAAACACAGATGTGGTGGCATTCTGACCCTTACAGACCACCATCTCTCTAATTGTGGCCAATTAGAGTGAGTTGCAATTTGCGACCTACCTCATGAATATTACTGAGGAAGGTCAGATTAAGAACTGACTTATTATTACATAATAGTTCACAAACTTCACACTGGCCACCAGAATACTGATCGGAAATTTCTGCCAGTATAACGTGGAGAAATTAGAGCTGTGTAAACCTTTGGCTCCGTACGAAATTTGAGCATAACATGGATCTCAAATGTAGTCACAGGGTATTTGTGTGGAAGGAGGCCTGGATATTAAAGTTTCTCTAAGTTACCCTTTTATTTATTGACAGGAATCTGGCTGCTAGATTATCATTGAAACGTGAATATCTTGTCTTGTGGCTCATGGCCTCCTGGATGGTCTGGCCATGTTCCGCAGGCCTGGCTGCCATGATGACTCTTGCGCACGTTATTATTGGATGTTGTTCTTTCGCCCTCTGTTATTGCCAAGTGATTCTACAACAGTCTGCATATTCTGTTACTCACCTTTTCTCCTGTTCCCTTTTGGGCTCAGTCTGAACAACAGTTACAAGGTCGAATAACAACTCCCTGGTTTATGCTGATTTGGCCCGTCCCTCGCACCTAGACATAACACTTGTACAGCTGCCATTGAGAAATTAGTGTGCTTTTAATAATGCGCTTGCTTGCTCTAAGATAGCACTTGGAGACGACCTTTCCAGTGAGAAGAGCTGTGATTGTTTGCTGATGTAGTTTTGCGTCAAGAGACTGAGGTATGGGGGTTCGCTAGTCAAAGCCCAAAGGTCTTCTATTATTATAATAAACTGGCTTCCAGCACGGGGAGGGTGCTAATGTTAGTTAGACATATCTCCACTGCTTTATGAGATGCTTTCCCCGTTTGTATTCTATGGAGTAGTAACTATGCTGATTATATTGTTCTTATGTATTATGCTACTAGTACTGACACGTGTACTGTACCTTAGAGCACGTAAGTTGAAATAAACATTTTAACCTATACAGTGTCTCTTCATACGCATGTTGTGGACAGGTACGAATGTGACGAAAGAGTGTTCTTGCCTCTGCGAGTCCTGAGAGAGAGATACCGTGTTCTGGGTTGTCTAAGCATTGGTACATTGGTGCTAATGGGACGCTAAGGCTAGTTGGGTTGGGGTTTTGGGTGCTAAGGTTTATGGTTGGCTCACCACTATATTCCGAGGTCCTATTATCCTGTGCATAGCTCTGTATGTGCAGAAACCTTATGACATGGCGCAACCAACAAGTGGGGCAGCTTACTTGCGAGACGCTTGAGTAGTACTTGTGCTTGTCCACACAACCCTCACGTACGCTTCCGGAAGCGTGTGTGATGGTGATACCTCCTATATTACAGTTATTGTAGGTTCTTTCAAGCTTGAAGTTATTAGAAAAGGTTTTTCTTGATTAAAACCCTACTTGTGCTGCCTCCTGTTAGTTTGTCGAAGTATTTTAGCCGTAAATGGCTGTTCAAATTGCGGCGCATAGCCGCGGAGCACTCCGGACACACTTACGGGCGTATGGAGTGCCAGATGCTGGAGTCGAACTGATCTTTGTGGTACAAGCCGATCCGGCTTACCACTTTGAGGTGTTCTACTCATGGGTAACTTTTCCTGCAGTGGATGGGACTGACGATTTGTTCCATGAATATACAGCCACCGCAGTTCCTAATAATTATATACCTTATTCTTGTCTTGAGGTACCGCTCACGGCTTGGCAACACCGTGTTTGGTTTAATGGCGCCCTCCCACAACCGACTACCACGGTTCGTTTAGGCCCCTTATCTATTGATGGGGCCACTTGGCCTGTTTTGGCCGGGTACACCCCACATCCACGATATATGACGATACCAGTCGCGGAATTGCGCACCATGTATTCGGCTTTAGTACGAGTGCATCAAGCCTTAGTGCAATATGTTACTGGCAACATCCAGGGAGCCCCTCCTGGAGTTGCAGGCCATCCAGCTGGTGCAGCCGGAGTAACCATAAGTCCTGTCATGGTGAATTCTGTGATGGGCAAACGTCCACAACATAAGGATGATTTCCCTTATTGGCTTGCAGAAAAATTTGATCAGTTGGAGGCAGTTTTTCCACATACATCTCCAGTGGATAAACATCGTATTTTGACGATTAGTTTGCCAAAAGACTTAATTCCCGAGTTGACAGCATGTGACAACTGGGGTAGAGTATTCGCAGCAGTATATTCTAAATGTTTTGGTACGCCTTCCATGACAGTTCTCCCCTCTGTAATTAAAAAAGTACAGGATGAACACGGCCCTGAAGCGGCGGTGGAATTAGGGATGAGACTAGTGGGAGTGTTTGAAGTAGTAGCTGAACTGATCCTTGCGAATGTCAAGGGCGATGCAGTGAACTTTCAAGTAGCGAACGCCTTGGCTTTGGTCCCAGAATTGGACAAGCCTCGCGAATTACCGAAAATTATTACCCAGGCTTACAAAACTATTGGTAGAAACAGCCTGGGTAACAAGCCTTTTGCTAAACTGCAAACACAATCGCAACCACAACAGCAACAAACTAAATCTCAATCTGAGAAGGATGAGAAACCAGTCTTCACTAAAAAGAGCTGGAGGCTGAAAAAACAGGGTAAGCAACAGACAAAGCCGGGATCGCGAGGCGCATCCCCGGTTTCAGTTTCTTCTGAACGTACTTATGATTTACGCGATAGAGCGAGAATTAAGTCTCCGGATAGGTTTCAGATCCCTGATACGCGTTCTCCTCGTTCTTTACAGGCACAGACTTCGTCACAATACGGTGGAGGAGACCGCCAGGATAGAGGAAGGGCCCGTGAGGCCCCACAGGGACGAGACCAGCCTCGACAACAAGTCAGAGGAAAAGAAGAAGACGCTCAACGTTTTCAACCCCAATTTCAGAAGAAGAAAGTTGCCGCTGTAACAGCGAAATATGCCACAAACGGTGAGAACGAGACTCCTGAATTGGACGTGGGCAGTAACCCTCCTAGACAGCGCCGCGGAAGTAACCATAGTGCGGGAGGCGCTACGTCCTCATATGGAGGCGACAGCAACTGAAACATTCATTACTGTTGAAACAGCAGACACCAGAGTGGCACCCCCTGACAGACTATTTAAAATAGTCCTCCAAATTGAAGGTGATATACAGCGAGTAATTAAAGGTATTTTTTGGGAAAATCTGACCTCTTCATATGATATTTTATTAGCAGAGGCGGACTGGCCACCCCCATTCGTACTTACAGCGCGTAAAGGGGAGGAGGTAATCCTTCCGAGCTTTTCTAGACATGTCCCAAAGGACAAAGCAAAGGCTCTTGCAGCAGAATGGGCTGTGTCCCTGGCTCCAGCGTTATTCCGCAATCACGTGGGTTGGGACGAAGAATCTCCCCCCCATGAAATACCTTTGCGATCGTTGCCGCAGCCACAACCCCAATATCCCATAAAACGTGAAGCCAAAGGCCCCGTTTCCGAAATTCTGACACAGTTGGAATATCAGGGAGTGATTGAACCCTGTGTATCACCTATGAACAATCCCCTTTTCGCGGTTTCTAAACCCGATGGATCATACCGTTTAGTATTGGATTACCGGCATTTGAACTCTCATTGTCGGACCTTTGCGGTGCAAAATACCCATAGTTCTGCGCTTGTAGACAGTCTTGTTCGTAAAAAATACAAAACGACCCTTGACCTTTCAAATGGATTCTACACGCACAACTTAGCCCGGAGAGTGGCCAATGGTGTGCCTTTACTTCCGGTGGTAAAATGTTCAAATTCAGGCGTCTTCCTATGGGGTACAAAAATAGTCCAGGAGTGTTTGCCGCTCGTGTTGTCTCTTTATTAGACGGCATAGATCCAGACGCCTGTTCGTATGTGGATGACATTTATCTGACAGACGATGAATTGTTTCCGCATCTGACGCGAGTGGACCGCATTATTCTTGAATTTGCGGTTCAGGGATACA
Organism: Calotriton arnoldi; assembly: GCA_963921515.1. Classification (NCBI taxonomy): domain Eukaryota; kingdom Metazoa; phylum Chordata; class Amphibia; order Caudata; family Salamandridae; genus Calotriton; species Calotriton arnoldi. The sequence continues at coordinate 146,527 of CAWUFW010013042.1, forward strand.
AAATTAACTTTGCAAAATCCCATATTGCTGAGTTTACCGTTTTGTTCTTGGGCTATGAGCTCAACAATGAAGGTAAGGGTTTAGCCCCCATTTTCTGGAGAAATGTGCACTTCTGTGCCCTCCTACAAATCTGAAGAAGCTTCAGTCTTTGCTGGGTTTTCTGAATTTCGGACGTACATACATTCCCGAATATGCCCAGCGTATCAAGCCACTGTATGCCTTGATACAGCCTACTTTTTCGAAGTCTTGCTGGCTTCCGGAGCATACCTCCATTCTGCAATCACTGCAGACAGACCTTCTTGAGTCTAAATACCTTTTGACGCGTGATAACCACACAAACTTGGTGATTAGAATCATTCCAGGGGCAGTGGGTTTCACGTATTTAACCTTTAATGAAGGAGACACAGTACCTATCGCATACAAGTCACATCTATACACCTCTGCAGAAATGCGGTTCTCATCTGTGGAGAAAGTGCTAACAGCAGTGCAAATGGCGATCCTGAAGGAGCGCGCACTGGCACAGGGAAAACGCATTCTGGTGGTGACACCCTATCCTGCCCTAGAGGCAGTGACTAAAGCAAGTGTTCCGAACTCTAAAGCTTTGCACCCCCGTTGGATTCAATGGGCAACATCTTTGACGTCTCCGGATGTCACTTTCATTTTCGACTCTTCTCTTCAAACTCAGGAGTTTTTACAGTATGAATTTATTCATCCTCCTCCTTTGTCCTTATTGCCGCTTGAGGATTACGACTGTGTGATCTACACCGATGGCTCGGCACAACCTGCCACTGGGTCCAAGCATGCTTATTCAGCCGCATGTGCTATTGTTGCAGGTACGTTTGTGAATGGAAAGTTCAAATCCACTGTGGTGCATACGCAGGCACTCGGGGATAGTACCGCACAATTGGCCGAGTTGCGTGCTTTAGTGCTTGCACTTGAGTTCGTAAATCCTGATGTGACCACTTTAATCGTGTGCGATTCTTACTACTGTGTTCAATCATACCATGACAATCTGTTCTTTTGGTCGCAAAACGACTATAGAGACGCTAAAGGCAACACAATCAAGCATAAAATGCTTTGGGTTAGGGTGGCAGATTTACAAAGACGTCTGCCACTCACACAGGTGGTTCACACCCTAGGCCATCAGCGAGTGGCGCACACGCTGTTGGTAACAGTCTGGCGGATGAAGCTGCCAGATCAGCAGTACTCATGTGTTCAGTAGCAGCAGTTACTAGATCCATGTCTAGAATAGACACTGATATCTTGGCAGCTATTGCTGCAACAAAAGAAGGCATTAATTACCCTAGAGGTTTCCCTTCTAAATATTCTTACCAGATAGGTCCCGATCAGGCTCCTTATGTAACAATACCTAACGTTGGGGTTCGGCTGATCCCCAACGCGGACCGCAGACTTTCCTTGATGGCAGCAGCACACGAAGGCATGGCTTCGGCGCATGCTGGTGTGTCTGCGACAATTTCCATTTTGCAGCAGCGTTACTGGTGGCGTGGTTTATACAAAGATACACGTACTTATGTGCTTTCCTGTGACGTTTGTCAACAGATCAAGCCTTCAACAGTCACAAGACCACCGCAGACCTCGCTTGCGATTTCGAACAGACCCTTTGGGTGTGTTTACTTGGATCACTGCGGTCTATTTTCTTCAGACACTGCCTATAAATATATCTTAGTGGCAGTGGACTCGTGCACACGGTTCATCTGGGTCTGGCCACAACGGAGTGCTGACGCACGAAATGTCATTAGGGATTTGCGAGTCTTTGTGGGAATTTTTGCATGCGGCACCTTCCATTCTGACCAAGGTCCGGCGTTTGCCTCTAAGGCTTACAAGGACGCAATGGGCTCCTTAGGGGTGCGGGTGAAATTTTCGTCTCCGTATAGGCCTGAGGGCAACTCTATCGTTGAACGAATGAACCGTGACTTAAAGCAATCCTTGACAGCTAGAGTTATAGGTACTGGCAGGAACTGGCTGGCCCACTTGTATACTGTTCAACGTGCACTTAATAATCTCCCTAGAAGGCCTCTGGGTGGGCGGACCCCTTACGAAATGCTCTTTGGCATACGAATGTTTGTGCCTGACCTTGATGGTCTAGACATGGCGGCGCAATCCGCCAAGTTTGATGTAGATAATCATTCTACTATGTTACAGGACTTACAAGAAGCCCGAGACAAACTAGCAATTGCACATTTGCCTTCAGCCACAGACCCTGCTTTGCAGATTCCGGTTGCCGGCTGGCTTCCGAAGATTGGCGACCTGGTACGAGAGAAGGTGGAGAACAAAAAGAATTCGGCCCCTCTTTTCGTGCACCGGTTCCAGTGCTGGGCTTGAAGGGAACACGTACAGTCATCTTACCACCGCTTCCCGGTCGCAAGGAAAACAGATACATCTCAGTGGAAAATGTCAAGCTACAACATCTGGCCGATCCTAAATAGTGTCACACCAGCGGTCTCTTGTCCTGCCATTTATCGGACAAGCGTTCGAGGTACGCCTGCACGAACAATCAATGACGTTACCATGGAGATGGTTGATTTGCCTGACAATATATTTGAACCCCCTGCATCACCCTGCATAGACGAGGACGAATATACTTATCCCGCCACAGAGTCGGTGGCACACCAACCAACAACGCCACTGAGCCCGACACGTTATTCTTTTGACTCGGAATCCAATTCATCACAAGTCCCGTCCAAGTTTAGTCTTTTCGTATCGTGGTTTAGAGACAATTTTTTGATTCCACCTTGGACATACATTTGGATGGTACTTTTCTTGTTTTTTTTGTTCATGTCCATTGGCTTTGTCACAGTGTTTTTTCTACTCATCAATGGTCACTATTTACCTGAACGCTCTGCTGTGAACAGTGTTGCTGGAACTTTGGCTCCACATTCCTCTTCACACATCATGAAGCGTGACCACACATTTGTGAACATTTCAGCGTTTCCAGTTGCTGATGGCATCGTATGGGATGCGGTAAACTTTCAAATACATGGCCCGACAGAAATTATTAATGTACCAAATGTCCTTCGAGTCTCGATGGGTGATGTAGTAAAAAGTAATATTCATTCTGATGATTGGGATGTGCATGCAGTTGAAGCATTATTTGCTGATTTAAAATATTATGCCTCTTTTAATGCTGAAGACTTGTATATGAATTCTGCGAATTATGCCGATTTGTATTGTTACCAACATTGGGGAAATCATTTTCTCCACAAACCAAGTGCACTACGCAACCCTGTTACTTACACCCAATGGGAACACTGCCCAAACCCCGTACCAGGTAGTTCCCAAACTCTTCGAAATAAATTCACCTATTTTACTGATTTTAATCGATCGAACCCTGGGTCATATTATTTTAAATTAAAAACTCCATTGACTCAGAAAATAATGTTGACCCATACTAAATTATTATATTCGGGTTCCTTTTTGAGCGCCTTGGCGGTGGGTGGTTATGAATATTGGAAAGACACAGTGGATTTAAAATCAATTTGGGGTTCGAAGCCATGGCAGGTGCAGGGCACTGAGGCCCTGCACCGTGCTTGCCTTATCCCAGCCCAAATTCTATTTTTAAATGCTTCCATTTATCAGACCACGTGTTGGGGGTTGGCTACCGTTAAACAACTAAATGCGCCAACCATCCCATCCTTGTCGAGTCTTCCAAATGATAGTTTGCATTTTAATATATCCCTTATAGCGTTACAGGCTCAGTTTCATAACAATTCCTTTAACGTTTCTGAACTGATACAGTCACCCTGGTCGGCATGGCCCATATCATCTAATGCATGCCTACTGCGTTTTCATGGCACAGTTCCTGGATACATACAGGACAAGCCTGATCCAAGATTTACTGAAACTCGTACTGTGACCACGTATTCAGTTGGTAAATTATGTAAACAATGGTTACAACATTCGTCCTTAGACTCTGTTAAGAACCATTTATCCCTCCTATCAGGCACTATTGACTTATCTGACTTTATCTTGGGACCTCGTGGTCCCCGACCGAAGAGATTCATTTATGAAGCGTATAATGAGCTCTGGAAGCTATCACAAATGGAAGCTGCTTCCCGTCTTAGGGAAATAGACCAAGCCAATTTGGAAAAGGTGCTTGCTGTTGTTGACAATAGTATAAATACCCTGTCTTCCCGCATTTACACATTAGACAATATTGTATCCTCTGTTGTTGATATTGTACAAGATGATGTCTCTAAGTTGTATCATGGTCAGAATCAGTTGCGCTCAGTGATGCAGTTTGCATGGACTTTGCAAACTCTTAAGTTGGGTAAAGTTCCTTGGAATTTGTTAAACACCACTGCCCTCTTTCTGCCTTTTAATTTGACTGACAAACAGCAGTTCATGTCCATGAAAGATGCATCTTACACTTTGTTACATATTGAAAAAGTGGATCCTTTACCGTTCTCTGTAGCAGAACTAGATTCTGCGGTGTGGCTAATTCATGGGGTTATAGCTTTACCTTTTTCCCTATTTGAGTTCAGTTCGTGCATGAAGCATTATCCTGTGGGCCGTTTCCAGCCTTTGGGTGGTGCTTTCCTGCATGAGCTTTGGTCCTTGCCTTTCATGTATAAATGCCTTAGAGATGGCAAGGAAGTATTTCTCACGGGGGAGTCTTGTGATTCAACTGTGGGTCATTCGCTTATTTGTAAACATATTAAATTGCACGGGGCTTGTAGCGTTTCAGTTCCAAATCTTGCATGTGTCCTGAAGGGTATTCCTGCTCCTGCTATTTCTCCTACTTTTACTTTGCTTATCAACGGTAGCTATTTGCTTTTAAATAACGAAAATTGTTGTGGCCTGCAGGCCGGCATTCCGTTTATTGTTACAGTCTCGCACAGAGTTGTCTGCTGCAAGAATGTGCTTTTTCCTCCCCCTCACGACATCGTTGATAGCTCTATTTGGCCTTCCATTCCTACCATGGAGGCAGATTTCAATAAGTTGAGCAGAATAAAGGCCCTATTATTGAATGAGGAGGTTATGCTCACATCCGCCCGGGAGACATTCATTCTCCAGGTGGCGAGCACCCACAGTGAAATACAGGCCCTTTTGAACACTGACCTCCCCCAGCATTTTGGGGAGTTAATTCATCGTATTTTTAACGCATCAAACACTGAGGGTCTGGTGCACTTTTTTAAGGTTGTGGGGTCTGGCCTTGTGACCACCTTTCAAACTATTTTCGGTGTGATACCGGCATTCATTCATTCCATTTCTTCTAGCGTCTTTGGTGGATTTCCGTTAATCCTCGCTTTGGCGGCCGGTGTCTTGCTGTTGGTCTGTTTTCTGCGCAATGGCTGCACTCCACTGGGCCCTTCTCGATCCCGAACGCCTCCAGCTGCTCCGTGAGCGACTCCTGGTTGGCTTCGATGTTCTGCCCTTGGCAACTATCAGTGTGTCCTACACCCTTTCCTTTCGCTTTGCGTATTTCACTTGTGTGCAACCTGTGATGTCTTGCATCCGATGTCCGTTTACATGGACCATGGATTATTGCCTCTCCAATTCGTCATTATCGGTACCGGATTTTGTTCGGTTGGTGGGTCCCTTAGAGGCCCATGAACGGGACTGTTCCGCTGCTGGTTTTATGATGCGTGCGGCTGCACTGGGGATTTTGGCACAATGGGATATCTGGGCGGCTGCTCAGAACCTCCTACAACAAAGTTACATTGAATATCACGCAAGCTGTCCCGCATTGCTTTTGGATGCTCCATACTCTGAAGAACATTCCTGCAGCTTTGACCTGTTGGACTGGATGGCGTCTACATTTTTTGACGATTCCAATGATGTCCTGTTGGACGGTATAGCGTTTTTCTGCTCTTTCACATTTTTGGATTGATTGACTTGCCGTTAGTTCTCAGTAGACAGCCTCAATTCTGCTCAGGTGTTTGGAACTCCGTCTTCGTTTTTGTTTCGGCCGATGGACTGTCCAGGGGAGGGTGTCTTGTGGCTCATGGCCTCCTGGATGGTCTGGCCATGTTCCGCAGGCCTGGCTGCCATGATGACTCTTGCGCACGTTATTATTGGATGTTGTTCTTTCGCCCTCTGTTATTGCCAAGTGATTCTACAACAGTCTGCATATTCTGTTACTCACCTTTTCTCCTGTTCCCTTTTGGGCTCAGTCTGAACAACAGTTACAAGGTCGAATAACAACTCCCTGGTTTATGCTGATTTGGCCCGTCCCTCGCACCTAGACATAACACTTGTACAGCTGCCATTGAGAAATTAGTGTGCTTTTAATAATGCGCTTGCTTGCTCTAAGATAGCACTTGGAGACGACCTTTCCAGTGAGAAGAGCTGTGATTGTTTGCTGATGTAGTTTTGCGTCAAGAGACTGAGGTATGGGGGTTCGCTAGTCAAAGCCCAAAGGTCTTCTATTATTATAATAAACTGGCTTCCAGCACGGGGAGGGTGCTAATGTTAGTTAGACATATCTCCACTGCTTTATGAGATGCTTTCCCCGTTTGTATTCTATGGAGTAGTAACTATGCTGATTATATTGTTCTTATGTATTATGCTACTAGTACTGACACGTGTACTGTACCTTAGAGCACGTAAGTTGAAATAAACATTTTAACCTATACAGTGTCTCTTCATACGCATGTTGTGGACAGGTACGAATGTGACGAAAGAGTGTTCTTGCCTCTGCGAGTCCTGAGAGAGAGATACCGTGTTCTGGGTTGTCTAAGCATTGGTACATTGGTGCTAATGGGACGCTAAGGCTAGTTGGGTTAGGGTTTTGGGTGCTAAGGTTTATGGTTGGCTCACCACTATATTCCGAGGTCCTATTATCCTGTGCATAGCTCTGTATGTGCAGAAACCTTATGACAATCTAGAGGGCTTATAAACCTTGGCAATCCTGCCACTGCTGCTCTCTTGCACTGATTTCTGAAGAATGAAGAGATTTAAATTGAGTTATTTTCCTAAATAGGAGCCATGGGAGAGCATTTGAGGATTTGTTGCAGCATTGGAAACTGTAGGAATATGATTCAGATTGCTATTCCAATTAATTCCAAACCTAAGGAACATCACTGAACATGGTCATGAAGGTTTAATTGTATTCAGCAATTTTGACTCCACTAGAAGAGGTTATCAAGCTTACAACAAGGAAGCATACAGCAAAAGGGATACATTAGAATTTTATAAGTAGGAATATGGCCAACGGTATATACATATGGCCAACTGTATATACAGATACCACAGTAAATAGCAACAGTGACCATTTTTGCAGTTGATGTCTATTGTGATGAATGTTCAGTCCCATTCCCTTTTAAAGACATTGGGTCTGATTACAAGATAAGGTGTTATTTATTGCTACTGATAAATAATGATACCGCTGGGTACGTTATTTATCCGGTGCGATAAATAACACCTATTACTAGTTCATGGGGAACAACATGTGGATTTTGGTGTTTAACGTACCAAAATCTGCATGATACGGTAAATACCGTATGTTTTCCCCTGTTACATTTTGGCAGGTTTGACCTGCCGAAATTTAATGAAGGTTGAGTTATTCAATGCATTCGATAATTAACGGATTCAGTAAATATCTTCAAACTCATAATTCTGACCCATGCATAAACAGGAGTTTTGACATGGGTCGAAATATTACAAGGAACTCGTAGTCAGGCCCATTATGGGAAACATGATACTGAATACCTACCAACAGCTGTTCACTTTAAACAGTGCATTCATTACATAAAGCAAATTATCTTCAAGGTCCTTGAAGATGTTAAACCTTTATTGAGAAAAAATGACAGAGGTAAGATGATTTTGCTCTGTTTTTTTGTGTGAAAAGGCTTGACGTATTTTATACATAAGGACTTAATGAAAACATGTGATCCAGCACTACACTTTATCAGGGATCGATACTCATCAATATTTAATGCAAATGGCCCATACACATTCACCCACCTCATAAATCCCTGTTGTGCTGGAGGTCAAGCTTAAATGTCGTAAAAAATTATTTCCTTCACAGATTCACGTTTACCATTTCTAAATACATAACTAGACCTATATATGAACTCTCTTTCCTCTCGGTCGACAGACCAATTAGTTGAGTAGTTGATGGTAATAATAGAACTTCACTAACTATCTAACCAGCTAAATAATCACAGACTCTTGGTAAGATTAATAAAGTTTATCTCAGATAAATGTAATTGATAAATGCTCATCGCATACAGGTTGCAATGCAAACAATAAATCCCACAAAAGGAGAGAAAATCAATTAACAAATTGCAAACAGTGTCATACTCATCATCCATGTACGATATGCATATGAAGGAGTGTATAGATGAAGAGCCAAGTTTCAGCAAAATAATGCGAAACAATATAATACTTATGACGGAGTGGATAGATGAAGAGACATAAGTTTCAGCAAAATAATGCGAAACAATATAATACTTATGACAGAGTGGATAGATGAAGAGACATAAGTTTCAGCAAAATAATGCGAAACAATATAATACTTATGATGAAGTGGATAGATGAAGAGACATAAGTTTCAGAGACAAAAATACATTTGCAAATAATTATGCAAATTACGAGTCAGAAAATAATACAAACACAAAGATCAATGAAATACCACCCCCCTGGCCAAGGGCGTAGTGGGGGTCCCCTAAAATAGAGTCAGGAAACAAAGATTTCAGGAACGGGACAGGACAAGGACAGGAACAGCTAGGCCTCTCTGCAAACCAACGGACAGCGACGCATCTCCCCTCTCAATCTCCTACCGCTGCAGCTCTTCTAAACCACACCCCCAAAGGCACCCCAGTTATACCCTAAAACCTACATGTCCAACCCACATTAATTGAAACATTACACAGAATTCGACCGCTCATTGGATGCTTGGGGAGGTGGTGTATCACACCAGCGTGATTTCATTCAAAATTCTTCATGCCCATTGTTCTACTTCCTTTCCCATTACATGTTTATTGACCAGTCCATACAATTTTGTTCTTGCTACATTTCATTAATTTCATACACATTTCCCAGCCACGTCTTCGAAAGAAGTCTTGAGTCCCACGGCCAGTCTCATCTTTTTGGCAGGCAAACAATGTTCCCTGAGCTGATCAACCTTGAACTTTTATTCATCATCCGCAGCGCTCAGCACTTCTGTCTGTCTTGTTAGGTCATTTTTGCTAATTTTTCAGCCCCTCATCTATCCGGTCAATTTAAGAAAATACAGGCCCATTCGGCTCACTATGACAAAAAAAACACATACATTAATTAATTACAAGGAAATGCATCTTTCACTGTTTACCACCGACCTTTAAACTATTCCCTGTTAATATTTTCTTAGCATAAGCTTCATGCAAAGCGGCATTATTTATTATCGTTTTAAAGCAAGATGCGAAATGCTGCCTAAACGTGCATTCATTTTGTTTCTTTTGAAACGCAATGTAAAATGCGGCCTAGTTCTTTCATGCATTAGTTCACATTAGTGCACGCATGCGCAAATCGGTTTCCCATGTAGCTCATGTGATTTGCGTGTCAGTTTCACTGCACACTGTTAGTAAGTATTATGGGGTAGTTAATTCGAGCAGGTCTCTTTTTGCGAAACCCTGCTCCATCAATCCCCCCTCTGATGGCTTCCTGGAGCCATCATAAAATACCCACCATACCAAGTGCCATCTTTATTTATCTAAAGATCAGTATTCTTCTCTCTTTTCATCAACTTCTCATCTAACTACTTCATTTTGTCATAGTAATCTCTTTTCATATCTTCTAGTTCTATTTCATCTCTTTTTCTCTTTCTTGCTTTTCGTTTGTTATTTGATTCTGTCATCTCTTTTCTTTCACATTGACACTTACAACATTTATATATCGTTATTATCACTAAGGCTACTCCAGCTACTGAAATCATTGGCATTATTATGTTTCCTAATAAACTACTTCCAAAGGTAGTAAACCATTTACCTATAGAAGAGAAACTCTTTGCAAGTTTCTCCCAGACACCGTCAACCTCCAGTTGGGTCAAGTCTTCATGTAATTTCGTAATATTCTTAATATATCCCTCAATACCTTTACTTTTGTCAGGGATATAAGTACAGCAGTGTTGAATTTTCAACATGCCACAGACTCCACCCTCTTTTGCCAATAAGATATCAAGGGCAAGTCGATTTTGCAAAACCATAGATCTGATTGCAACCATTTTGGTGTCAATCATCAAGAACCAACCAGCAGTATCTGTCGATAAACGATCAACCACTGTGGACAATTTTCGAATTTTATGCGAATTTAGAACGACTCCAACTGATGGTATCAGTGCACCAAAAATATCACCTACTATTTCTGAGAAACTAGCTCTCTTCTTACGTGTTAGTCCTTGTTTTATTTCATTTATTCTGTTATTACTTTTGTCTACATGGTAGACCTTTGGGAAAACAATTGCATAATAATAACTACCATACCAATGTGCAGGTAACCTGTAATAGGCTTTCTTACCACACACATAATAGACTCCTGGGAAAACAGGATCAGGTCCACCCTTCAATCCCCAACCTCCAGTAATTTGGTAAGTATGCTCACATTCACTAGAACCAATGAAATAATTATTATAGTTAGTTTTCAGCTAAGCAAACAGATTTTCCCCTTTTTATACCAGTCCAGGGACACTGCAGCATATGTCTCGCCTTTCTCATAATTTCCTTCTCTAAACACCCATGGTAGTACCTGTGACTTCTGTTCAGCATTTTCCTTTGGAAACTTGCTCTTCTATATTCCACCATATCTATGAACACTTTTTCTTCAACCCGCAAACTACATGTTAGATTGTTTTTGAATGCATATCCTATATCTAGTGTCTTAGTAATATGGAAGAATTCTCCCATATAACGTGCATTTTTACTACTTAAAACCTTGTTTAGTTCCTTTATAATAGGTATCTCTGAAAATACTAAATCTATATTGGAATAATGATACTCCAGCTTCCCCATCACGTAGAATAGGCTGGTTAAAACACTGCAAGACACACCATATGTTAAAGGTAGGTGATGATAGGTCACCCCCTCTGAGACAGATGAAGGCATACATAACAATTACTCACATTCATTGTATTAACATACTCATACAACAATTTTGTAAAAACATTTAACGAGAAATCACTAATTGATTTATCATGATGGAAAATACTTCCATCTATCTGTTCTATGTTAGTATTAGGGGTTTCTTTAGTAACATCACTCACTCTTTCACTTATTATATCATTAGTTTTATTTCCATTATTAGTTACCATTAGAATACGTACAATGACAGTTAATAATATCAACATAAATGTCAGTAAAAAGACACTACATAAGCAAGCTTTAATACATCTACGTTTTAGGCTAGACTTTGGATGTTCAGTCACTTTTGCTTCGGCCATTTTTGTATTTTACTAAAATAAAAATCTAAATCTATAAAAACTCTAAATTTACTAAAAAAATTATTTTCTGAAAAATAGTGTAATCCTACACTTCAAGGCTTTCTTCTTTTACCCCTTTCTCTTATTTCTTTTTCTTTTAAATCTTCTGAGTCTTTCCATTCATTTCGTCTGGCAAGGTTTCACCTTAATTTTTCACAGTTCTTTTTAAGGTGGTTTTAATTTGCTTTCATCCACTTGCTCAGAGGCAGTACCGTCTTTTTCTTCACTTGGATCTGAGCTTTCAATTTCTTCCAAGATCACATACGTCCATTCCGGTGCTCTGTATTTCTTGCTTGGAATTCTTACTCTCTTTGTTTTTTGTACTGAATCTTCTCGGGACTCTTCTTGTTCGGTTTGACTTGAGACCTCATTAAGTTGCTCTGGTCTTCTTTTTGACCTTCTCCTCACAAGAGTGTATTTCAGTCTTTTCACTCCACTTAGCCAATTGCCACCTTTTCTCGGTCTTTTAGTTTGAACTACTTTTTCACCTTCTTCATCTGGTTCATGGGTTCTTTTATTTGGCCTTTCTTCTATCTGTTCTTCTTCTTGACTTTCAGTAACTTCCCTTTCTTCTGGTTCTACAGCAGTCACATGAGACTAGTAACTGGTGTCCACTCTACTTGACTTGTGCTTGGCAGTTCGTCATCTGTTTGCTCTTCAGAATCTGTTACTCTAGATTCTCCAGCTTCACACACTTCAGCCTTTGGTCTCTGGCTTTGGTTTACCAGTTGCTGCCCTTCTTGTCTTTCAAGTGGACTTGGGACTCGTCTGGTATGGCTCGCATGTATCCAATTTGGCAAACCACCACACTTCACTGCTGTCGTCGTCACCAGAATCACCTGGTAAGGTCTGTTCCACCTGGATTCTAAACACGATTTCCTAATGTGTTTCTTCACAAGAACCCACTCTCCAGGACTCAGATCATGAGCTTGATTCGGCAGTGTCGTAGTGGCATTTTCTCCCACCTGGTGAGACACAGAACGCACCAGATCAGCCAATCCTCTGCAATAGTCAAGCACTAGATCATCAGATATATTCATCAGTTTGGTCGCTGGTATAAATGCTTGTCTCATTGCTCTTCCCATTAGGATCTGGTGAGGAATCACACCCGTCTTTTTGTCAGGAATGCTTCTAAGACTCATCAATACAAGGAATAAAGCATCAGGCCATTTCAGTGTTGTGGATGCACACACCTTTCCTAACCTAGATTTTATTGTGCCATTTATCTGCTCAACCACTCCAGATGCTTCGGGTCAATAGGCACCATGAAACTTCTGCTCAATCTGCAATGCTGCACAAATCATCCGAATTATCTCATTGTTAAAATGGGTTCCTCTATCTGTTTCTAAAGTGACTGGAAAATTCGAATCTAGGGATCAATTCTCTTAGAAGCAGCTTTGCGACTGTTAGACTGTCATTCCTTCTTGTTGTATAGGCTTCCACCCAACGAGAGAACAAACAGATACAACCAACACATATTTCAGCCCATTGCACCGGGGGAGCTCAATAAAATCCAACTGGAGTTGGGTGAATGGTCCTGCTACTTTTCCAATTCGTCCCCAATTAACAACTGTCTTTCTACCTGGATTTTGTTGCTGACAGGTGACGCACCTCTGGCAGAGACTCTCTGCAATGGCTCTGAACTTTGGGTTGTACCATGATTGCTTGAAGAACCTGATTATAGCATCTCTTCCAACATGTGCAATTCCATGGTATACCCTTGCCATTTGGGATAGTAAACTGTCTGGCATGACTGGTCTTTCGTCTATATAGACCCACACTTTGTCCTCTGCTCTCTTTCTGCAGCCTGAATTTATCCAAATTCCCTTTTCCTCCTCACTTGCTTCTTCCTGTAGCTGTCTAATTTCATCCCAAGTTTCAAATGAAGAAGAAAACATTAGATGGCAATTGGTATTTTCTTTTTCCATCCCTCTGTTTAGAGCAATTAAATTTCGTGCACAGAAACGAGCTACTTGATCCGTGTATCTGTTGCCCTTCATCACATAATCATCTCCTGATTTATGTGCGGAACATTTGACCATTGCAATTCTTTTGGGCAATTGTAAAGCATCCAATAAATCTTTTACAATTTTGCTGTTTCTTATAGGGGAACCTGAAGAAGTCAGAAATCCCCTTTGCATTCATAGCTGTCCGAAATCATGGACAACCCCGAAACCATATTGACTATCAGTAAATATGGTTACCCTCAGGCTTTTGGAAATTTTGCACGCTCTAATCAGAGCTATCAATTCAGCAATTTGGGCAGAATTTACTCCTTTTAGACAGGATGCTTCTAAAACTCCCGCTATGGTGCAAACAGCATAGGCAGAACACAATTCTCCTTTCTCATTTCTTAAACATGATCCATCAACAAACATCTCACAGTCTGGTTCTTCTAATGGTACGTCCTCAATATCGGGCCTGGGTTTTGTGCACAACTCTGTCACATCCAAACAATCATGATCTGCCTCTTCTCTTACTTCCTCACAATATGAATTTGGCAACAGGGTTGCCGGATTTACGGTTGTGCACCCTACCACAGTCACATTTTCGGCACCCAAGATCATTCTTTCGTACTTAGTCAGCCGATTAGAGGTCATATACTGTGTCCTTGTACGTGTCAAAAGGATCTCAACTGAATGTGACACATACACCTTGACTGGATGTCCCATCACAATTGCTTCACTCTGTTCCAGACTCACACAAGTAGCTGCTTTTAAACAGCCTGGCAGCGCTGCGGCCACTGAATCCAAAGTAGCAGAAAAATATGCTACTGGACGTCGTGCCATTCCATGTTTTTGAGTTAAAACTGAAAGTGCACACCCATCTCTTTCACAACAATACAATGCAAAATCCTTTGCATAATCTGGCATTCCCAATGCAGGTGCTCGACAAAGACTGTTTCGCAATTTAGTAAAAGCTTCCATGCTTTCATCATCCAACACAATCGGATCTTTCACATCTTTTCGTGTCAACCTCTGTAGAGGTTTTGCAATCAGTGAGAATCCACTGATCCACTGCCTGCAGTATCCAACCATTCCCAAAAACATTCGAACTTCTCTCTGAGTTTTTGGTGGACTCATTTGTTTAATTACCCTAATTCTTTCTGGTGTCACCTTTCTGACTCCTTTTTCTATTTTGTGTCCTAGGTACTGGACTTACTGTTTACAAAATTGTAATTTTGCTGGTGACACTTTGTGTCCTCCTTCTGCTAAATGGTTCAGTAAGGCAATGGTATCTGTCACACATGCCTCTCTTGTCTTTGATGCCACCAGTAGGTCATCAATATACTGAACCAGAACTGAATTTCCTGGCATGACTAAAGTCTCCAAACATCTTTTCAGGATCTGATTAAAAATTGAAGGACTCTCTGTTACCCTTGAGGAACTCGGCACCATGCCAAAACACGGTCTCCGAACCGGAATGCAAACAAATACTGGCTTTCGGGATGTAAAGGAATCGAGAAAAATGCTTGGCACAGATCAATCACTGTGTACCATTCAGAATCACATGGGATTTGGTAAAGGATTACTGCTGGATTTGGCACCACTGGACAACAGGGTACTACAATTTTATTGATTTTTCTTAAATCCTGCACTATTCTATATTTTCCATTGGGCTTTTTAATTCCTATAATAGGCGAATTACAAGGACTACTCATTATTTCTTTCAGAATTCCCTGTTGAACCATTTGGTCAATCACAGGAGTGACTCCTGCAATTACTTCCGGACTCATTTTGTACTGAGGAGTGTTTGGATATATGGCACCCTCTTTCACCGTAATCTGTATCGGATCTACGTTTGTCATTAGGCCAATATCCTTTCCTGTAAAATTCCATACATCCATCCTTACTGCACTTTTTAATTCTTCGGGCAGACTCTCTTCTGTGAGAAGTGAAAATAACTCATCCACTTCTGTCCCTTGCTTCGCTAACATCATCTTGAATTCGACATCCTCATCAGGTGTCTGAAAAGCAATACCATCTGGCGTACAATAGATGGTACAATTCATTTTACACAATAAATCCCTTCCCAAGAGATTTACTGGACTTGAGTCACATACCATGAAACGATGCATGTCTCTGAAACTCCCAATATGGACTTCTATTGGATTGGTGACTGGTGTTCTAATATGCTTATTTGAGACTCCTACAACTTGGATAGTTTCTCCCGAGAGGGGTAGGTTCGGAATATCTGCTGATCTCACAGTAGAACGGGTAGCATCAGTGTCCACCAGGAATGTAATATCATTACCTTCCACCTTTCAGTCAACAAATGGACCTGACTGATCTACCGCCAAGGATGAGCCAAGTACGCACTCTTCCTCCCCCCTCAGGCACCGTCATTGAGATGAGTCTGAATCACTCTCATTGCACTGCAACCAGTATTGCGGAACTATTTGCACACTTTGATTCTTACCAATTTGATCACCTCCGTGAAATCCAGTGTTCGCACTGCACCTCTGCACTTGAGCATTCACATTATTGGGCATAGAAGCTTGTGGCACCTGTAACTGTGGAGCAACTACCTGCTGCTGCTGCTGTTGATTCACACCCACCTCATTGTGCATCTGTGGATTTAAATTTTGATTTACCCCATTATTCTTTTGAACAGATCTACACTCGTTCTTCCAATGTCCATACTATCCGCACGCATGACAAGGAAATTTCTTCTTAGCCTCTTCTTTGCTCAATTTACCTCTACCTCTACCTCCACTGGATATCTGACCAATTTGATTCTGACCATTCATTTGATTACCTGTTTGAGAACCATTGTTTACTTCCTGCTGCTCTGCTACCTTCACTTGTGCCCACATCATTTTCTCCTTTAATTTTTTATGTCTTGATTCATTGTCATCACTACAATACTTCACATACCTCAAAATGTCATCAATGGTTTTGCTCTGCCAACAAATCAAGTGCTGTTGAATCATATTACTAATCTCCAATTTCAAACCAAACACAAAATGATACACAAAATGTCCCATATCTTTGTCTCCAATATTCTCGAATCCGCTATACTGTTAAATACCTGCAACAACCTTTCATAATAGGCATGCACTGACTCCTTCGGTTCTTGGGTCGTCCTATCTATCTTAACCCAATCTGTTTCCTTTGGAGACATTTTTCCTTTCAAAAAGGTGATTACCTGATTATACTTTCTCATCACCTCATCAGATGGTGCACCTGTTTTAGGATCTCTAGGATATTCTTCTTTTGGCCAATCAACAGTAATTTTATATTCTGTCCACAAATCAGCTGTTACGACAATCTCAAACAAACCATCTAAATCTTTTAACAAAACCTTTGAAACTTTCACAAACCTCTCTACCTGTTTGTACCACTCAACTGGTTTCTCTCTTAATCTGGGAAAATCATTCGTAAAGGACAATATATCCTGTCTTGTCCAGGGAACATGCACATATCCACCACCTGGGACTTCTCTCATCGGACACGCCCTTTCAACTTGTTCTGTCTCTCTTAACGGAAACATTGATGTTCCTTTGCCAGCTGCCTCTTCTTTCTTTTTCATCCATCTACCTTTCCACCGTTCTACATCTCCCCATTTTTTCAGAATATTCATCAACTCTTTTATCTGTAATCTTTTTCAAGACGCATTCAAACTCTCCAAATCTTTTTCGGTAAAGGCCAATCTGTACGATTTCTGTAGCACCTTTGACTTCTCTATATCTATTCCATAATCACTAGCAGCCTCTGCTATTTTCTCATGAAGATTCCTCGCGCTCCAAGTTATACTTTTACATAAAAACAACAGCTCTTCATCTCGGTAAGTCCCTAATATATCTGGACTTATAGTACCAATAATCATCTCTTCCAAATCCACTTTCAATTGGCTCACATTTATACTCTGTGGTTGAGGTTTTTGCTTTTCCATTCCCTTTATCCAATCATTCAATTCCTCTGGTGAAGGACCTGCTGAACTCCCTGTCGTTGGAATGACGTTTGTCCCTATTCTCCTTGGATCTATTTGTATACCTCTTCTAGAGGTTTCTGTTATCATCTCACAAACCGGAAGATCTAACAATGTAGTATTCGTGTCAGCCTGTCCATCCTCATCTACTACCATCACCATTCCACTCCTGTCACTACTCCTTGGAACTGCCAATGTATGTACTTTTGATATATTCTGTTTTTCTCCATACAATGGAACTACAGGACCAATTGTTACCGGTATCGTCAAGGCTTCTGTATTTAGAGTCAACTGATTTATGTTCTGGATCTGCTCTACTCTTGCCTTATTTAATATGTCCAATTCTTTTTCTCGCACTATTCTAGCCATGTCCGCAATCTGTGGAGTTAATGGTGCACTCGGAGTCACCTCAACTGAATTTTCTTGATATGGCGGAGGTCTTTTGGTCATAATGTCTTTTAACAACTCATCATCAGATTTGTTTGGGTCCTGTCTTAAACTTGAAGTTTCTATATTTTTCTTTTTCTCCTTACACTTGCCTCCTGTCTGATCTTCGAAGGTAAAGAAGGAAAAATGGCAGCAGGAAAGATATATTTATATCTACTTACATAGGGAACTTCATATTACCCTATTAACAGTACATAGTCCTGTCGTTAGTTCATATTCCTTATTCCAAACAACAAATCACATACCAAAGACACATTTTACGCAATTTTAATTATCATAGTATTGATTTTCATCATCTTAATTTTGAAATTATCTTTTCAAACACACAAACATATATATAAACAACAACAGTAATATACAAATCACAAAACAACACAATTCATGGATTCCTTCTACCCACTTGATAGAAAAAACAGTGTTCGCCTCTTAAATAAAGGGAATACACTTTGAGGTCGTCTTATATGCACATGAGGTTATTGCTCCTCTAAAGACCTTAATTTCACAAATGTGCATTCAATCGTCACAAGATTAATCAATTATAGTTGGACTCCTCTTGTCAACACCTGTCGACGCGACGCTCGGCCTTCTTATAGTCTTGGCCTCCTCAGGACAAGGGTGAAGAAACAAACTTGATGGACAAAATCAGATGCCATGCAGTCAGAACCCAGTTTAAGTCCTGCATAAATATTCAGGGTATATCACTTCACTACTTGCTTCAAGTCAAAGTCACTGATGGGACGCCAATTCCTTTCTTAATACCCACTCCGGGGCCTCTACAACGTTCCCCGCTCTCTCTGCTTCAATACGTGTGTGGTCATGAATCTCCTTCCGTACTATCGGCACTGGGCCAGTGCCGATAGTACCAGAGTGGGTATTAAGAAAGGAATTGGCGTCCCATCAGTGACTTTTGACTTGAAAGCAAGTAGTGAAGTGATATACCCTGAATATTTATGCAGGACTTAAACTGGGTTCTGACTGCATGGCATCTGGATTTTGTCAATCAAGTTTGTTTCCTCACCCTTGTCCTGAGGAGGCCAAGACTTATATGAAGGCCGAAACGCATCCGCGTCGACAGGTGTTGACAAGAGAAGTCCAACTATAATTGATTAATCTTGTGACGATTGAATGCACATTTGTGAAATTAAGGTCTTTAGAGGAGCAATAACCTCATCTGCATATAAGACGACTTCAAAGTGTATTCCCTTTATTTAAGATGCGAACACTGTTTTTTCTATCAAGTGGGTAGAAGGAATCCATTAATTGTGTTGTTTTGTGATTTGTATATCACTGTTGTTGTTTATATATATGTTTGTGTGTTTGAAAAGATAATTTCAAAATTAAAATGATGAAAATCAATACTATGATAGTTAAAATTACGTAAAAATGTGTCTTTGGTATGTGATTTGTTGTTTGGAATAAGGAATATGAACTAACGACAGGACTAAGTACTGTTAATAGGGTAATATGAAGTTCCCTATGTAAGTAGATATAAATATATCTTTTCCTCCTTGCCATTTTTTCCTTCTTTACCTTTGTATTTTATCTTTGCCCAGGTATAAGAGGGTAATTTGGGTAAACCCCTACATATTTTTTGATCCTGTCTGGTCTTCAGCAACTAAAACTGGGTACAAGCCCTCAGTTACCACAGCTCTCCTCCATCTTTTCATTGTATCTTCTCTTCTCTCAAAAGGATATCTAGTCATTAAAGTTCTATATCTCCTACCACCTCGATATTTCTCTCTTTCGAATGCTTCTACTTCCCATTCCTCTAGCGCTTCATACTGGGTAGGTCTGGGAATTGGCTCTAATGAATTCATTCGATTTCTCAAATTCTGCAGAATCCTTACATTAAACGAACCATGCTGTGGGAAAGCTATAACACCATCATCCCTTGTGTATTCCACCCAATTCTCTAACCAAGTACACGTATGGTATCCTCGCTCTAACATCATATAGGAAGCAGGCGTTCTAGGTGGTGGAATAGGAAATCCCTCTCTAGTCACTATTGATTTGTCCTTTTTAAAGATATTCTTTATTTTCTTAAGCAACTTCATTTTCTGACTTTTTACGCTAATGTATCTCAGCAAAACAAACAAGGAAACCTTTCCGTCACCTTAATTTTATTTGTCAGTTCTCGTCCAATACCAGCGCGACTCACACCAACCGTCCAATCACAGCTCTCTACATATTTGCTTTCTCATCCAATACCAGCGCGGCTAATACCAACCGGCCAATCAGACCTTACTTCACGCTCGCCGCCGAACCAATGCCAGCGCGGCCTTTTTGTGACGTCAGTATTACTCCTTCTACTGACCCTCCCTTTACAAAATAATACGGCGATGTATTTCTAAGTTTTCTTAATCAAAATTCTTGTTAGTAACAACACAAAACAATACTATCTTGTCTGTTCCTCTAAATAAAGAGATAGTTCTTCACTTCAAAACGAGAAATTCTTTCACTTCCAGTAAAACAACGACCAGCGTTATTTTACACCCAAACAAGCTACAGCTGGACTTGGTACTCCTCTAGGGATAAGGCCAAAGTTTTGCAAGAGGACTTTTTGGTGTAAAAGAGGTCTTGGTACTCCTCTGGGGATAAGGCCAGAGTTGAGGAAGTGGACCCTTTGCTATTTTCAGACACTCTTCTCATATACGAAATTTTCCCTAAATATAACACCTACAGCCTTCCGCCGTACAGTATTATAACAACAGACAAAGTACTTCTGCAGTGTGATATCTTATCCACACTCTTCTTCTGCCTACTTCAGGCTAAATTTCCATCCCGGGATTTCTCAGGTACCGCCGTACCTGTACTTCTAGACAACATAGAACAGGACACTAACTTTTCTTGTTAAGAACATATAATCAATAATCAATAACTATTACCAAACTAATCAATAATTAAGCCGGCCTCTGCTACCAGAAAACCTGATCCAGTGCTACACTTTATCAGAGATCGATACTCATCAATATTACATGCAAATGGCCCGTACACATTCACCCAACTCATAAATACCTGTTGCGCTGGAGGTCAAGCTTAAATGTCGTAAAAAATTCTTTCCTTCACAGATTCACGTTTATCATTTCTAAATACATAACTAGACCTATATATGAACTCTCTTTCCTCTCGGTCGACGGACCAATTAATTGAGTAGTTGATGGTAATAATAGAACTTAACTAACTATCTAACCAGCTAAATAATCACAGACTCTTGGAAAGATTAATAAAGTTTATCTCAGATAAATGTAATTGATAAATGCTCATCGCATACAGGTTGCAATGCAAACAAAGAATCCCACAAAAGGAGAGAAAATCAATTAACAAATTGCAAACAGTGTCATACTCATCATCCATGTACGATATGCATATGAAGGAGTGGATAGATGAAGAGACATAAGTTTCAGCAAAATAATGCGAAACAATATAATACTTATGACGGAGTGGATAGATGAAGAGACATACGTTTCAGCAAAATAATGCGAAACAATATAATACTTATGACGGAGTGGATAGATGAAGAGACATAAGTTTCAGCAAAATAATGCGAAACAATATAATACTTATGACGGAGTGGATAGATGAAGAGACATAAGTTTCAGCACAATAATACGAAACAATATAATACTTATGACGCAGTGGATAGATGAAGAGACATAAGTTTCAGAGACAAAATTACATTTGCAAATAATTATGCAAATTATGAGTCAGAAGATAATACAAACCCAAAGATCAATGAAATACCACCCCCCTGGCCAAGGGAGTAGTGAGGGTCCCCTGAAAAAGAGTCAGGAAACAAAGATTTCAGGAACGGGACAGGACAAGGACAGGAACAGCTAGGCCTCTCTGCAAACCAACGGACAGCGATGCATCTCCCCTCTCAATCTCCTGCCGCTGCAGCTCTTCTAAACCACACCCCCAAAGGCACCCCAGTTATACCCTAAAACCTACATGTCCAACCCACATTAATTGAAACATTACATAGAATTCGACCGCTCATTGGATGCTTGGGGAGGTGGTGTATCACACCACCGTGATTTCATTCAAAATTCTTCATGCCCATTGTTCTACTTCCTTTCCCATTACATGTTTATTGACCAGTCCATACAATTTTGTTCTTGCTACTGATCCAGCGCAACACTTTAATCAGGGATCAATACTCATCAATATTTCATACAATGGCCCACACACATTCACCCAAATCTCTGATGCGCTGGGGGTCAAGTTTAAAAGACGTGAAAAATTGTTTTCTTCACAGATTCATGTTTAACAACCCTAAATACATAACTAGACCTGTAAATCAACTCTCTTTCCTCTCGGTCAATGGACCAATTAGTTGAGAAGTTGATGGTAATAATAAACTAACTAACTATCTAAACAGCTAAATAACTACAAACTCTAAGTAAGTTATGACGGAGTGGATAGATGAAGAGACATAAGTTTCAGCAAAAATAATGCGAAATCAATATACTTATGACGGAGTGGATAGATGAAGAGACATAAGTTTCAGAGATGAAAAATACATTTGCAAATAATTATGCAAAGTACAAGTCAGAATAATACAAACCCAAAGGATCTGTGAAATACCACCCCCTTGGCCGAGGAGACAGTGGGGGTTCCCTGAACTAGAGCCAGGGAACAAAGATTTCAGAGACAGGAACGCGACAGGGACAAGAACAGCTAGGCCTCTCTGCAAACCGACGTACAGTGACGCGTCTCCCCACTCAATCTCCTAGCGCTGCAGCCACCAACACCTTCCTTCCTTCACCACACCCCCAAAGGCACCCCAGTTATACCCTAAAACCTACATGTCCAACCCACATTAATTGAAACATTTCACGAAACTCGACAGTTCATTGGATGCTCGGGGAGGTGGTACATCACACCACTGTGATTTCATTCATTAGTTGTTCATGAATATAATTCAACATCCTTTCTCATGACTTAATACTGACTCGTTCACATGGTTATTATATGATACAATTAATACATTTTCACACATCTTTTCTAACGATATCCGCAGAAGCAGTCTTTGGTCCCACAGTCGCTCACATCCTTTTGGCAGGCAAACAATGTTCTCTGTGCTGCATTAGCCTTGAACTGATGTTCATCATCCGCAGCGCTCAGCACTTCTAGCTGCTCTGCTATGACATTTTCACTCTCACTCCAACCCCTCCTCTATCTGGCCAACTTAAGAATAATGGAAGCTAATTTCAGCTCACTACAGCAAAGAGAACATAAGCATTCATTAATTACATAGAAATACACTTTTCACTGTTTACCACCCACCTTTGCACTATCCCTTGTTACATGTTTTCCTAGCAGAAGCTTAAGGCAAAAGCGGCATTATACATTATTTTTAAAGCAAGATGCAAGATGCGAAATATAAAATGCAGCTTAAACATGCATTAATTCTGTTTCTTTCAAAACGCATTTTCGTATGCGGCCTAGTTCTTTCATGCATTAGTTTTGTTTCTTTAGAGGCGCTATGTAAAGTGCGGCCTAGTTGTTTCATGCATTAGTTCATATTAGTACACGTATCCGCAAAGCGGTTTCCCACTTGTTTATGTAATGTGTATATTAAACTGTTACTGCACACTGTTAGTACGTATTATGGGGGTGTTAATTCGAGCAGGTTTCTTTTTGCAAAATCCTGCTCCATCAATCCCCCCTCTGATGGCTTCCTGGAGCCATCAAAAAAAAATACCTACCATACCATGTGCCATCTTCATCTATCTAAAATTCAGTAATATCTTCTCTTTTCATCATCTTCTCATCTAACTCCTTCATCTCATCATATTAATCTCCTTTCATATCTTCTAGTTCTATTTCATCCCTTTTTCTCTTCTTTGCTTTTCGTTTGTTGTTTGATCCTGTCATCTCTTTTCTTCCACACTTACAACATTTATATATCGTTATTATCACTAAGGTTACTCCAGCTACTGAAACGATTGGCATTATTATTTTTCCTAATAAACTACTTCCAAAGGTAGAAAACCATTTACCTACAGATGAGAAACTCTTACCAAGTCTCTCCCAGACACCGTCAACCTCCAGTTGGGTCAAGTCTTCATGTAATTTCATAATATTCTTAATATATCCCTCAATACCTTTACTTTTGTCAGGTATATAAGTACACCAGTGTTGAATTTTCAACTTACCAGACTCCACCCTCTTTTGCCAATAAGATATGTAGGGCAAGTCAATTTTGCAAAACCATTGATCTGATTGCAACCATTTCGGTGTCAATCATCAAGAAGCCACCAGCAGTATCTGTCGATAAACGATCAATCAATGTGGACAACTTTCGAATTTTTGGGGAATTCAGAACGACTCCAACTGAGGGTATTAGTGCACCAAAAATATCACCTACTATTTCCGAGAAACTAGCTCTCTTCTTACGTGTTAGTCCTTGTCTTATTTCATTGAATCTGTTGTGGCTTTTGTCTATGTGGTAGACCTTTGGGAAAACAATTGCAAAATAACAACTACCATACCAATGTGCAGGTAACCTGTAATAGGCTTTCTTACCACACACATAATAGACTCCTGGGAAAACAGGATCAGTTCCACCCTTCAATCCCCAACCTCCAGTAATTTGGTAAGTATGTTCACATTCACTAGAACCAATGAAATAATTATTATAGTTAGTTTTCGTTCTAAGCAAAGAAAATTTCCCCTTTTTATACCAGTCCAGGGACATTGCAGCATATGTCTCGCCTTTCTCATAATTTCCTTCTCCAAATGCCCATGGTGGTATCTGTGACTTCTGTTCAGCAGCTTTCTTTTGGAAACTTTCTCTTCTATACTCTACCATATCTATGATCACGTTTTCTTCAACCCGGAAACTACATGTTAGATTGTTTTTATAAGCATATTCTATATCTAGTGTCTTATTAATATGGAAAAATTCTCCCATATATTGTGCATTTTTACTACTCAAAACCTTATTCAGCTCCTTTATAATAGGTATCTCTGAAAATACTAAATCTATTTTAGAATAATGATACTCCAGTCTTCCTGTCACATAGAATAGGCTGGTTAAGACACTACAAGACACATCATATGTTAAAGGAAGGTGGTGATAAGTCACCCCTTCTGAGACAGACAAAGGTAATTGCATGCACATATAACAATCACTCACATTCATTGTATTCACATATTCATACAACAATTTAGTAAAGACATTTAACGAGAAATCACTAATTGATTTATCATTATGGAGAATGCTTCCATCCATTCTTTCTATGTTAGTATTAGGGGTTTCTTTAGTAACATCATTCACTCTTTCACTTATTACGTTATTAGTTTTGTTTTCATTATTAGTTACCATTAGAATAGGTACAATGACAGTTAACATTATCCACATATATGTTAGTAAAAAGACACTACATAAGCAAGCTTTGATACATCTACGTTTTAGACTAGATTTTGGATGTTCAGTCACTTCTGCTTCGGCCATTTTTGTATTCTACAAAAATATAAAAAAATATATAAACCTATAAAAAACTCTAAAAATACTTAAAACAATTTTCTGAAAGGCAGTGTAATCCTACACTTCAAGGCTTTCTTTCTTTACCCCTTTCTTTCATTCACTTTTTGGTTAAATCTTCTGAGTCTTTCCATTCATTTCGTCTGACAAAGTTTCACCTTAAAGTTTTCATAGTTCTTTTAAGGTGGTCTTAATTTGCTTTCATCCACTTGCTCAGTGTCAGTACTGTCTTTTTCTTCACTTGGATCTGAGCTTTCAATTTCTTCCAAGATCACGTACGTCCATTCTGGTTCTGTGTACTTTCTGCTTGGAATTCTTACTCTCCTTGTTTTTCGTACTGACTCTTCTTCTGACTCTTCTTGTTCTGTTTGACTTGTGACCTCATTGATTTGCTCTGGTCTTCTTTTTGACTTTCTCCTTACAAGAGTGTATTTCAGTCTTTTCACTCCACCTGGCTAATTGTCACCTTTTCTTGGCCTTTTAACTTGAACTACTTTTTCACCTTCTCCATCTGGTTCACAAGTTCTCTTGTTTGACCTTTCTTCTATCTGTTCTACTTCTTGACTTTCTGTGACTTCTCTTTCTTCTGGTTCAACAGCAGTCTCATGAGACCCAGTAACTGGTGCTCACTCTACTTGACTTGTGCTTGGCTGTTCATCATCCGTTTGTTCTTCAGAATCTGTTATTCTAGATTCTTCTAGACTTAGGTAGGAGGATGTAATCCAGTTGGGTGTATGCCCTATTCATGTCAGAGAAGAAAGTAAAGCCCTTTTCTTTTGGGTGGAGGAGTTGTCAGGGGTCCATCAGGAATATGGTTGTCAGGAGCTTGGCAGGAGTGTTGGACCTGCATGTTTCCCTGACGACGCAGTTGATCAGTCCCTTAACTGATCTCCCACTCCATTTAAACGCCCCCCCAGCACCCAGGGCCCCATGGGCAGCTGCAGCAGCAGGTTCGCTCATAGTTTGCAGAGGTTCTACAGACAGTGGAGCTGGACCAGAAACACTGACCAGGGATAGAGTGTGACCGGGAAGGAGTACAGTAACTGCTCCGTACCTGCCCATTTTGTTGTACAATGTCAGAGTAGCCTTAAAGCGATTCCGAATCAAGATGGACACTCCCTGGGAGCCCATAGTGAACCCATGATATACTTGTGTGAAACCCATCCGGGGCAGAAAGGGGCCTCTGTTGCCCATTAAGTGGGTCTCCTGGAAAAGAGTATATCTGGTCCCATATGTCGGACTGCCCTCAGAACTGCCCCTATCTTCACTCTATCCAGTAAGCCATTAACCTTTCAAGTGAGAAATAGCCCTGGATGGTTTCATCATGTCATTCAGCCATCAATGTGGGCTGTGGAGCAACTGATAGGGATGTGTGTGTTGTGTCTATGTGTTAGACATATTTTAGGTCTATGTGTGAATCTGCTTGTTGTAAACTTTACTATGATTAGTGTTTGAAACCCACCCACTCCTCGCCCTATACTTCCACAATGAGAAGTACCTGTTGTGGTGTAAACTGGAGACAATTTCCAACAGGGGAATCGAGTAACATCCTCGCCCTTTGCCCCAAAAGCCATTTGCCCCATGGTATGATTTAACCCCTGTAAACTAAGAAGGGTGCCAGGCCGGGCCCTGTTCATTAGATCCCCCCTCACCATCAGTGGAGAACATAAGAGTAAAACACAGATGACCAGATCATGTGTCTAAGAGTAATTTTTAGCTTTTGAGTATGTAATACCTGGAGCGGAGGTCTGTGAGCTGTTCCTCCTGATAATGTGTGTCTGTGTTTGGGACTGTTTCTGCCAGCATCTGAGGAGCGAAACCTACATCTGTTTCTCCTGCTCCTTCTCTGTAGTTGTCTCCAATTCTTAGGATCATCTCCACTCACCGGGATATTACTCAAGGAGGTGGGGGGGACCCAGATTACAGAGGCCAGGATGCTCCTGAACCCAGTCCTGAGCACTCTCGGGTGTGTCAAAGAAGAGGGTCTTGTCTCCAAATAGGACCTTGAGGAAGGTAGGCAAAAGCAGCATGTATTTCATATGCATGGTCCTCAACTTTTGTTTGATGTCCAGGAAGAAGCAACGTTGCGGTTGTACTTTCAGTATATAGTCAGAGAAAGCTGTGACCTGTAAATACCCATATGTAAGAGTGCCAAGTTTGCAAGAAGGTCTCAGGTTTGCATTTCTGTCAGTGAAGTAAACAATGCGAGCTGTGAAAAACCCTGGTGGTGGGGGTGGGGTGCCTGGCAGTTGCCATGAGATCAACAATCTATAGGCCCATTCAACAGGGAAGCACAATGAAAGCACCTCCGCCAGTATCCAAGACTTCAACCACTTGGTGATGAACTGTGTTGGGGCAGTGTCCTCCGAGCCTTCTGGTATGCCCATTATAGGGATGCTGTCACACCATCAGCGGTCTTCTGCATCTTCTGCTCAGCCTTCTAATTGGTGCAGTGTTGTTGAAGTTTGGCAATCTGGGTCTGAAATCCACCTGCGATTCTTCTGTTGTCGATATTCACCCCTTGGCTTCAGTGACCTGATCAGAGGTATTCCGCAGATTTTGGCAGACCAAGAAGAGTTCAAGACTGAGTTCTGCAATTTTCTCTTCCAGGGAAGAGCTAGATTCCTAGATCACCTGCAGGACAGAAGAAGTGTGCACCGCAATTGGACCCTTGGTAGTCGGCAGGGGCCAGGAGGCACCATTTTCTGGAGCCTGGACTGGTTTAGTAAATTTGTTGATCTTGCCCTGTGCTGCCTGGGCTGACTGCCTATCTTTGCCTATGGTTGCTGCTTGAGTGTCTGCGCAACTCCTCAGGAAGACCAAGCAGCTGTAGGTCAGGGCGGACACTTCCAAGGGCAGCAGGGCCAAAGATCCCAGCCCCGGAAAGGGTTTCCTCTCCAGTTCCTTGGGGGTCAAGGGTAATCTCAACATCTGTGACAGACCCTGCTTGGGTGAATATTATGTGGCCCCGGGGTGAGGCTTAGGTCACGGTGTCCTCAGAAAACAGTGATCACCCACACCACAAGCTCCCACATCATACATCAAAGGAGAAAGGTGGTCCCAGGGCAAAGTCGGGATTGCAACAAGAGGGCCAACGGCCTCAGACTAAAGGCAGAAGAATCCTCCCCAGGTTTGTCTCCACCAGGCCTGTCTGAAGCAGCATTTCCCAGGCTCTGTTGATAGCGGTCCCTCCCCAGAGTCAAGGTCGGCTCAGGGTTCAAATGTAGGGGGCTCAGCTATTCTCTTGGCCCCTTGGCCATAGTCTCTTCCATCCCAAGCAGGGCCTTGAGGTTCCCAGCCACAGAGGTGCACCTCCGTTCAACCCAGCCAGTTCTGTTGCCGCCTCTCCTCACTAGGTAAATGTGTAACCTGCCCCCAGTGGGAGGTGGCAAAGACAGTAAGATTACACCCCCTGGGTCTCATCTCAGGCCATGACCCCCAACAACACAGCCAAACCAGGTTTGTCTCCTCCCTCCTGGGTGCAGCAGCATGGGCAGCAAAGGTGCAAAGGGCCAGAAGTAACATTAAGCAGGGGCTTTAAACATATGTCAGGAGAAGGGGCACCACCAGTGAGGTCCATGGCCTCCGGGATTCTGCTGGTCTCCCCGGCATATTTAGGGGCCGTCAGCATGGTCAGCACATGGGTGGTGCTACTTCCAGGGGTGCTATGCTCCTTTGCTACACCACAAGACCACACTCTCCCACAGTCACAGGCCTCCTTCGCCACAGCAGGACACACGGTCCACAGGTTGATGGTGCTCAAGGCCTTGGAGGACACTATGATGGTGGACCTTCCCCATGGATCCCCATGGATCCATCCTGAGCACTGCCGAGTTTGCCCACCAGCCGACGGCAATGTGTTATGGTCGCCTTGTCTACTCCCAATCTTAGCTCTGCTCAACAGCTGCGAATAAGCCCCATGGCAGTCAGGAATTCCTCAACAGACTAGGCCCCCACTGTGGAATCGGTTGGGCCACCTGTGAATGGATCAAACCACATTTAGGTAGGTTTAATAGTAGAGCTCAACAAACTGCGACCCACCCTTTTCGGTGGCTTAATCACCCTCCCTAACATTGGATTTTTAATAAACATTTAAAAAAGTAGTTGAATCATTTCTATAGTTGATCGGAAACCAGAATTGGCAAAGATAGCATTTTAATTGCCCTATTGTTTACCTCATAGGATCATGTACAGTCCATGACAGTGAAAATAGCTTTTGGGGGCTTCTCACTGTAGGGATACATCAATGTTAAATTATTAATGTAATACTTTTAAAAACTAAGCTCCCTACTTTGTGGGCTAAAAAGCCAACTTATGGGTGATGTATAATTTATTTGAAAGTAGTGTTTTATTCCTGTCAGAACAGAGTATTTTGATAGAATTGTCAGCAGGTTTAAAAGCTGCAGCAGTCAGGCTGCACAGGTTGACTTGAAGCCATGTTTTTTGTCAACCTACTGGATGGCAGAACATGTGCTGCATTCCACAGGTCAGATTTACCTTTTCATGCTTTCATTCACCATATAGTATGGCCTTACTCGAAAGTTAAATATGTCAATTAGGAGTTAGCAAATTCTGTCATGTTTTTAGGGGTCCCAGCTACCTGTGGACCCAACATTGAAAGGGAAGCCTTACCAGTAGTCTGGGCACTGATTATGTTGAGAACATACTTAAAAAAAAAAATATCTGC
Organism: Calotriton arnoldi; assembly: GCA_963921515.1. Taxonomy (NCBI): domain Eukaryota; kingdom Metazoa; phylum Chordata; class Amphibia; order Caudata; family Salamandridae; genus Calotriton; species Calotriton arnoldi. The sequence goes on from CAWUFW010013042.1 coordinate 176,497, forward strand.
TTATTAAACATAACAGCAAGACATTGCATCAGTATTGCATAGACACAACTCACTGGGCATAACAAATGATTACAGCCTCTAAGACATCTTATACGCTCATAGATTAAGATTCCCTCATCCATTCTCATCCGGCATCCCCACCTCACCGTTCGTTCCATGGATGTTGAAACCCCTAACATATGGCGGACTACAAATAATCCCCCTGAACAGGTTCCACTTGCCCCAGACCTTGTCCCATTTCCGAGGACACCCTCTATTCTTATAGACCTCTGCCCCGACGACCATGCACCAGTCCATGTCTTGCTCCCAATCCATTAGGGTTGGTGATTCCGCTGCCACCCACCTCCTGGCAATGTTGCATTTTGCAATCATGAGGCCCATAGTAGTCCAAAGATGTTCAGTCCGATTCATGTCCATTGCCTCCCATACGTTCAACAGGCACAGTTTCGGGGATAGTGGGATGACCTCGCCACATGCATTTGTCATACATTTGATTATTGTGTCCCAGTATGCCTGGATCAAGTGACACTCCCAGATCGTATGGAAAAAGGTACTTATACTACCACATAGTCTTTTGCACCGAGCCTCGTCCGACTTACCCATTTTGACCAGTGTGGTGCATGTAATGTAAGATCTGTGTAGTATTCTTAACTGAATGAGACGCAGTCGTGATGAGACTGCTACTTCGCGGGGTGATGCGAGTGCCTCCCTCCAGTCTTCCTCCTCTAAGAGCCCTATGTCCGCCTGCCAGCATTCACGAAGAATGAGGAGCGGGTCAGGTAAGTTGTTGATGATTTTTTTATAGGTTAGGGATATGGCCTTACATTGCATATGATCTGAAAGGAGTCTGTCTTCTAATGGTGACGTTTCCGGTATATCCTCCCCCCCTGGGGACCATCCCCATGAGGACATGCCGTATTTAGGAGTACCTGCAAAATAATATTCACTGCACTCTAGAATCTCGCCCCATAATGCTTTGCTGGGCCTTTGGTTGGCATTGTATTTTTGCCCATAACTTTGCTTGGGGTGGTCCTAGGGGGATGGGACCGCCACCGAATCGTTCAGCATGATATGCTCTTTGTGTTCAAGGCATCTGCTTGGTCCTCCACCTAGGTTAGGGGGGACCCCAAAATCATCACCTCTCTCATTGCCTGATATTTTTCAAAGCTCACTTTTGTGAATTGGTTATATGCTTTTTAGCATGTAAAGGTAAAGTTGTTTTATCAAAGGGTTGTGGGTGCAGTAGCTAACTCTGCTATGTGGCGGAGTTGGAGTTTTTGCATGAATTCCGTGTTTTCAATGTAATGCGTAGTTAGCAAATCTCCACAACCTCTGCTAGCGGAGCGGAGTTTATTGCCCACGGTTACTGAGGATATGAGGTGTCACCTTAGTGGTGGGCAACTTGAGGAGCTCAATTGGGATTCCGTTGGGTCCCATGGCTTTACCGGACTGTATACTGTTGATAGTTGCGACTATTTTCTCTGCCGCGAGATCTTCTTCGAGCGATTCCTTATCATCTATTGAAAGGGCCCGAATTGGGATATCAGCTAATAGCTTTCTAGAGTCCTCAATCTTGCCTGAAAGCCTCTGCAATTTCTTGTGGATCATATAGCCAATCCCCTTCCGCTCCCCGAATTGCCATAATCCATCTGTCTGCCTTTTTTTTTTTGCTTTTGTTGAGCCAGGCTAACAACTTGCCCGCTCTGTCTCTCAATTCGTAGATTCTGTGCTGCGTTGAATGGAGTTTACCCCTGGCCGTTTCCATCACTAGATTCTTATATTCCTGGTGTTTTACCTCTAGGGCATGCTTGGTGTCTTCATGCAGGGGGGGTGAGGGATCGCTCCAGTGCCAGTATATCTCGCTCCAGGGTCTCTAGCTTTGCCCTCTTCTCCTTCCCTTGGGCAACCATAAGGGAGAGCACTTGTCCCTTCAGGACCGCCTTATACGCCTCCCAAATGGTCTGAGAAGACAGGACTGACCCCACATTTTCCCTAAAGTAGCAGTCTGTGACTTTAATAATGTCGGCCTTGATGTGTGGTATTGTAAGGAACCAAGGACTAATTGATATGGATCCACGCGTCGATCTCTTACCCAAGCTAAATTTTGTCCACAACGGTGCATAATCCGAGATCCCCCTAGCTAAGTGTTTGACGTCTGTGAAGTATTATTTATCGTCTGCGACGATTAGGATGTGATCGATTCGGGACAGGCAATTGTGTGTCCCTGAGTGGAATGTGAACTGTCTTACCTCAGGGTGGGCTTCTCACCATACGTCCACGTGGCCGAGTGCGGTCAGGAACTCTGCCATTGTGTTATGAGTGCGAGAGGTGGCTCTTGGCGGGAGTCAATCTATTCGGTCGTCAAGGGTCATATTAAGGTCACCCCCTATCACTAGTGCCCCTTCAGGGAAGTCCAGAATCATTTTATTTAAGTCTGGTAGTGCCACGTTATGTAGTGCCAGGGGTACATATGCTGATAGTAAGTTGATCCTTTTACCTTCCCAGGAGCCCGTTGCTCCTGCAAATCTACCTTGCGTGTCTGCGTGTATATTTGCAACGGTGAAAGGGAATGACTTCTGTACTAGGATCCCTGCCCCCCTGGAGCCTGAGGTAAACCCGGAATGCCCAATGAGTTTGTATCCCCATCTATTGAGCTCCGCACAGGTATTCCTGACCAGATGAGTCTCCTGGAGCAGAATCACATCCGGGGCCTGCCTTCTAATATATTGGAGCACTATCGTTCTCTTGAGTTTGTCCCCAAGACCATTGACGTTCCAGGAGAGTACTCGGAATGATGTTTCAGCCCTCCCATCTGTCGCGGGCACGCGAGTTCCCTGTGTTTCGTTGGAGGTCACCTGTGTAGCCATTGTGTGGGGTACTTGAGGGGGCCCTGCCCGGTGTGTGGGGTTGGGTGATGTGTGTCTTGTGCTGCATTTGTGATTCTCTAGCCTTTGGTACGCAGTGAGGTCTCTGATGTGTCTTGAGTGAATTATAATGTAGCAAAAAAACAGTAATATAACAAACTTTACAATACTCCCCATAAGAACAGTATCCCCCCTTCCCTGCCTTCCTGCATGACGGTATCAACAATACCCACCTCCCCAACTTAGCAGAGTGCCTGTCGCCCACCCATCCCTGATATAGAGTAGTCATGTGCCAGCCACCCCACCCACCCCTTCGCTCTAACTGGACAATTTGTTACCATATTTACGTGTACATAGTTGATGGTATATTAACGTCACATCTTCAGCATTATCCCGGTTGCCGTCCCAGCCCCTGTCACTGCACCATACCCCCAGCCACCTACCCGGTTCCATTGCTGCCAATCAGGCCTCACCGGCGTTTCCAGAGATTGTGCCACCTTGTCTATGTGAGGTCTATCAGCATTCTCTGGGCACCCAGGGGGTCAAGCCCTCCGTCGCCGTTCCGTCTGTGTTGGGTTATTTGCCGCTTTTCCCATTGGAAAGGTTCCCTTCCTCCTGGTTCGGTTCCTGTCGCTTTTGGGTCTTCCCTTGTCGCCGCTCTTGCCGATCTGTAATGCCCCAATCCCCAACGCTTCGCCAACCCTCCAGCCAGTCCCAGGCCTCTCCCGGCTCGGTGAAGAACCAGCTTTTACCCTCTGCCTCGACTCTGAGCTTTGCTGGAAAGAGCATTGCGTATTTTAGCTACTTTTCTCTAAGAGCGTTTTTGACTTCCAGAAAACTGCGCCTCAATTTCTGTACCTTCACAGTAAAGTCGGGGAAGAAAGTTATGGTACTGTTCTCATACTTGAGAGGTGGTGCGTTGCGGGCAGTTTGAAGATTAGTGTCCCGGTCTCTGAAATTAAACACTCGAGCCAGGATTGGTCGAGGGGGTGCTCCCGGCCTAGGTTTGCCTCTCGGTACACGATGTGCCTTTTCAATTGAAAAGTAGTTGGAGAGGCTGCGGGGCTGTAGATGTTTCGTGATTAGTTCCTCTACAAAGAGGTCCACAGCTGGACCCTCTGCTCGTTCCGGTACCCCCAGAATCCTGACGTTGTGTCTCCTTGATCTGCCCACGTAGTCGTCGAGCTGCTCTGCTAATGCGTCACTTGTCAAGGCAGAGACCAGACCATGGGTCACCCCCTCCACTTCTTTGACCTGTGTGTCCATTTTTCTCAGGTCTGCCCACAGCAGGGAGATGTCCGTGGATACTGCGTCCAAACTTCCCTCAAGGGATGTACGTACACTGGTAATGGCTGCCATTATGTCTTGCAGTGTGGGGGATTCTTTTTCAGCCTGTTTCAGTTGTGACTCCTGCTCTGGGTCTATCTTCCCCGTCGCTCCCTCTTGCACTTTCTGCCTTGAGAATTTATCAAGTTTGGGTTGATGTGAGCCATGCCGCCTCTACTGCCCGACATTATTATGTTGGAAAAGGCACCTCGATGAATTTGCTAGGGTGTTCTCAGGGTACTTGCCGCCTCCTGCCAGGGTTCTCCCCCTCGGCCTGTCGGTTTCCCCTTTACCCGCTTATATGTCCTTGTAGTATGTGCCTGCGCAGCTTGCACCACTGATGCCCAACTTCACCGCTTGACTATGGCTTGGCGGCAATTAGGGGTTACTGTGTACTTTCGCCACAAGCGGATTCTGCCGTCCGCACCTGCCGCGTTGTCTCCTGTGCCCTGATGTCTTTCGCAGGGCCTGTGGCGCTTTCTAATGGCAGATTAGTTCGTAGCCACTCACACGGGGAACACTGCCCACTATCGGCCGATTCAGCCGGATGAGTCCCTCCCTAAGAGTTGGCTTCTTTCTCGTTAGCGTTGCACCTTTGGTCAATCTTGCCCGTTTGCGGGGTCGCTTCTGGCATTGCAGCAATGTGGGCTGTATACGGGCCTCACTCGTTAGAAATGGCGCCAGTCATTAAGATTCGCTGCAACACTCCCCACATTCTCACAGCCGATTCATATTTTTTTACCTCTCGCCCCTGGCTACAGGCGTAGAGCAGTTCCGCCGGTCCCGGGGGGCCTGCACACTCCTCACCGGTCTCGCCCTTTCCTGCTCGATCGCCAGTCGCAGTTTTCAGCAGGCCTGCAGCGCCACTCCCGGCCTCTCGGCAGGTCCCCGCTCGGCCCACAGCTCAGTCACTGCCCCCCAGCGGCGGCCCTCCTCCAGCGCAGTACCACCACATCTGCCGCGCCCGCGCCTCTGGGCCCGGTCCGTCGAGCTGAGCACACGTCCAGGGAACTCCAAGGCTTCCCGGTGCTCACAGGCCTCTTCGTGCACGGGCTTCCGACAGCCCGCTCGCCGCCGATGGTCATCCAGATCGTCGGTCTGCAGCTCGCTGGTGTTCGGGCACCCTGATAAGTGCCCAGTTAGCACGGATATGTGTAGGATATTTGAGATTAATGAGCGGAGGAAGCCGGAGCCACGCTAGTGTGTGGCCATTTTCTCCGACTGCTGGCCACGCCCCCCTCTGTTGAGAACATACTTGTTTGGGACTCGGTTCCGGGTTCAGCCAGACCACAGACCCCTCAGATGTCTAATGCAGATGAGGGATGAGAATCCCAAACTGCTTAGGTGGTCCTTCTTTCTACAGGGAATGGACTTCATGGTGGATCATAGCCCTAGGACTGACTACGCCAACGAAGATCGTCTTTACAGGTTTTCCCACCTTAACGATGAGAACTCCCATGAGAGTGGATAGTTCTCCCTGCTTTCAGCTGGGTGGTCACACAAATCATTCTTGGCTTGGTACTCCCACCAAACGTTTTGCACTCACTACCTGAATTGTGTTGAACTTGTTTTTGTTGGAGTAAGGAGTTGTGTACACTTTCTCCTTGTTAACTAATGCTAACATGCTTTTTTTCTCTCTCCTTAACACATTGTAAAATTGGAATACATTGAATTGACATATTTATTTTACTTGTAGGTCCCTGTTCAATTAAAACTTTAAAACTCCATATCTCTGGTTCTACTGATTGAAGTTTGCTCATTTTGGTGTCTTTTTTTGTTAAAATTTACTCTATTGTTCTAAGTTTGCTTGGGATTTTTCTTGTGTTAGGCATTCACTTTATTACAGCTTGTGTGCTGTATAAATATTTTACAAATTGCCTCTAAGTTGAACCAGTCTGTTTATGTGCCAAGCTACCAGAAGGTTAAGCACAGATTAATTTAGTGACTTTTGTGGTTGACCTCGACGAGGACTGTGGTTGTTGTCTCGGTGGTGATTCCACCCCCCTCAACCAATAACCCTATTTCTTACAGTATGGAAGGGAATGCATTTATGCAAAAGAATGATCTTTCATCTTTGGAGAACAAAAATGCATCTCACACTTTTACACAAAATCTACACATTTCCTTTGTCTTGTTTAAAGTTTAAACTTCTGCTGCTCAAAAACTTACACCTGCCGTTGCTTACCAGTCCTATAAATGGAAAAAACCCAGGTTTGCAATTACCTAAAAAATTTAAATCTAGGTATTCCGACACTAACAGCTGCAGAGAAAATACAATGTTTTAGTGTAGCATTAATATGTGTTGGAATTATTGCCTGTGAAGAATGGAATTGTCGCCTGCCTTCTAGCAGTATGTATGTACGCTGGGAATGTGGGGATGCGAAGGATCCAGCTGTAGAAGTTGGAGTTTGAAGCTGAAGTTGGAAACTGCTCTAAGGGGTTGGAGCCTAACTACCACTCAAAAAATCTTCAAGGCACTTACTGTCACTTGTGTCTTTTCTGGAGTGACCATCATAACGCTGGCGACAAACTGCCTGGGAGGAGACAGGCATCCAAAACCACCAACCTCTGCTAAGCTCATGAAACCACCTGCTTATGTTGCATTCATGAGGGAAGTCGTTTTAATCAGCCTACGATTCTAGTGAACGCCTGCTGCACTGGAAGGTACTGTGCGGTTTGGCATTGGAGGCAACTTTATTTTAAGGGCACTTGAGCTGCTTCAAAGGTGTGCTGTAGCACAACATGTAACGCTACTATGGAGACAGCACCACCCTTTTTTTTTGGGAGTCGTGTCACTGACACTCAAAGTCAGTGCTATTGAGTCAAGAACAAAGCACAACTTTGGGGTTCATTTTGATTTGGAAATCGCATCACTGACGACATGCAAAATTCGCCACCATTTTAAATTGGGGAGTCGCATTAACCACCATCTTTAGTTGGGCAATCGCGCTTGGAATGACACGCACCGTTTAGTGTCTTTGTTTTCTAGTAGAAATCTAGTCCTATCCACAACCTCTCAGTTTGGCGCAAAATCCAGATAATTCTTCAAATTTATTCTTCATATTGCTGGGATACCTTTGCTGCTTGACTACACCATCTGGTAGCTGTATATTGATATTCCTACCTGTCACAAATTTCTTAGTATGTCTCCTCATTTGTACATTGTACACTTATCCTGTGTTTTTTTAATCTTTACAATCACTGAGGGAAACATGGCTCCATCCAGAGTTTTCTTATCCAATAAAGGAGAACCACTGCTGACTTGGGGAGATGGAATTTTTTTTTCGGTTCGTACCTCAGAGCAATTGGTGGAGAAATGTTTTCTACGGCTAGGAAGCAAGGAGTACTGTTACAGAAGCTGGGGGGGTGGAAGGCCGTCATATATATGACAGTCTAGAGACCATACCATTAGGAAATGCGGAAGGTGAAAAAGGGACATTTTTGATATGCCGTTATTAATGCTGGAAAAATATTTCGATGCAAGGATCAATGTACTTTTAGAACGACATAACTTTCTCTTGTAGATACAGGGAAAAAATGATAGTGTCAGGAACTATGTGACATGTTTTAGAACACTTGCACGTACATTTGACTTTGATCTCTTAACAGAGTCTTCAATCAGACATCAGTTAGTACGGTGTTCAAACAACATAAGGATCTAAGAGAAATTGTTGGCAAAGAATCCTGACCTTAAGTAGACAATTATCATTGTTGAGATTGTGGAAAGCATGAGCGCTTGGGTGCTTGAGATGCCTAATGATCCCATTGCTGTAGTTACTAGTGAGATTGGGGGATGTAATGATGATCAGATTCCAAGAGTTATATCTGAAGGGAAACTATTGGTTTTCAATAGGGATACCAGTAACATCAATATGAAATGTTGCCAATGTGGTAATCCTGATCATTCTGTGAGTAGTTTCCAATGCTACACCAAGAATTCTGTATGCAGGAAGTGTGGGACAAGAGGCTAATATGCCAAAGTCTGCAAAGGTGACTTGGGTCAAGGTATTGATGTAGTAAATGAAGATCTGACTAAAATGATTTCAAATATCAAACCTAATCTGAGTGATGTAGATGTGGGCCCAATCACTATGCTTGAGTGTCACGTCAAACTTGATGTTAAGGAGATTATGGTGTTGGTGAATTCTGGATCCCCCTATACGATGGTGGGAGATAAGATTTGGGAAAAGGTGTCTGGTAGTGAGCACATTTCTCTTCTTCCTCCTGACATAAGCCACTGAGTTACAGGGGGTCGAAGATTGATGTTTTGGTTTATACCATCATGAGAATTGAGTTTAAGGGTAAAGAAATGTTAGGAGAGCTATATATTGCCAGACATGGTGACAACTTGTTGAGGTGGCAACACCAGCGGGACATGGGAATCACATTATACGCAAATGTGCTGCAGCAAGTCTGTATCGGGTGATGGTGAACATGAAGACACAGTGATAGTGTTCACAGGTTTTTAGCTGAATACTGGGTCTCCTTAAGGACTTTGAACACAAGATAACTTTAAAAGGTAATGCGGTTCCATGTGTTCACAAAGTCAGGAAGGTTCCCAATCTTATCCTGGAAAATTTGGAAAATGAGATCCAGAGAATGACAGCTGAAGGTATAATAGAGAAAATTGAATCTTCAGAGTGGTCTGCTCCAGTAGTGTTGGCACCTAAAGATGCGGCAAGCAAATCAGTATGTGTGTGGATATTGGGGACTTGAACAAAAATATATATGTGTTGACCGTCAACCTCTTCCCAACCTTTCCAAAGCCTTGACCATGCTTGGTGGTGCGAGTATGTATAGTGTACTGGATCTTTCAAAAGTGTACCATCAGGTCAAATTGCATGATGATTCAAGACATCCTACATCATTTGTTACCTTGCTAGGTGTTACCATTTTATCAGGATGCCCTTTGGGTTGGCATCAGTGACTGCACGTTTTCAGAGAGTAATGAAAAAAGAGCTAGAGGGAATATTACATGTCCTTTTATTTCAGGATGATATTTTGATTTATGGGAAAAACTTGGATGAACATGACAAAATGCTCAAACAGTTTTTGAGAAAAATGGCTGAGGGTGGCCTTACCCTAAAAAAAGAGAAAAACAAGTTGAATGTTTCTTCTGACTCCTATTTGGGTCGCGCTATCTCTATAAAAGGGATCAGGCCAAAATTAGATTTGGTAGAATACATTTTGAAAGCTCCGGCTCAAGTCAGGTCGTTCCATGGGTTGGCAGATTTTTACGCCAAGTTCATCCCAAATTTCTCAAGTGAGGTTATTTATTTATTCAGTGTTTTATACAGCGCAAACATGACCCAATCGGGTTTCAGAGCGCTTCACAATTCTATAGCATTATAATTCCGACATAGAGTTTGACGAGTCCTTTAAGCAAACTACCAAGCATATATATTCACTTTTAAATGGAAAGAATTTGTACTTACAAATAATATATGTCCTAAAGATTACTAGAAATCAACTTGCATTACAATAGTATATGTCCTAAATATTACAACATGTGACATTTTAGAAATACATGTCCTCATATCATTTAGTACAGGGACAGTATGTAGCAAAAAAGACTGTTTATAGAATATAAAGCTAAATCTAGGAGTGTGATCTGGGATGAGCGATCAGATAGTTTCACTCCTATAAATTGGAGGGTCTGTTATCCTGCATTTTGTAATCTTCTGGAGAGAGCAGATTGTAGAAAACCGAGAGATTGTCTGTTAGTCTCTAATTAGACCATAGATGTGTTCGGTCTGCTGTTAGTTATGGGAGGAATTTGCTCATTAGAAAGGTCTTAGCTTCCTTTTTGAATACTGAAGTGGTCGGGATTCTTCTCATGTTCAGGGGAAGTAAATTCCATGTTCTTGGTGCAGCTCCATAGAACGCTCTATCATATGTTCTCTTCTTACAGAAGAATGAGGGTTTCAGTAAAAGATCTCCGGTGCTCCAAGAGAATCTGCTGCTTCCAAATATCGTAATTTTCTGGGCTAGGTATAGTAATGTTTTGTAGTGTATCACTTTGTGTGTGATACATGCCACCTTTAATTGGATTATTGCTTCGTATGGCATCCAATTAAGCTCTTTCAGATGCGGAGTGATGTGGTCAAATTTTCTAGAGCCTGTTATGTGTCTTGCAGCTGCATTGAGACAAGCTTTTAGCGGAGCTGTTGAGATCTTGGGTAGTCCTGATAACGTTGTGCATCCGTACCCAATCCTCGAGATGACTAATGCCTGGACTGCTGTTTTAAGGTCTGATGTATCGATGAATGGTTTCAGTTTTCTAAGATAGCTCAGATGGAAGTGGGCATTTTTGGCCATTGTGTTGATGTGGGTTCGCATGTTTAGGTTCTTATCCAGCATAATTACTGGAGACTTGTTTGAGTCCACTAGGATTTGAGTACAATTTAGCGCGTGATCATCTTGGTCCATTCCTTTATCATCGCAGAGCTTTTAGAGGGGGAAATCAAAAGGAATTCTGTTTTCTGTGAGTATAGCTTAAGATGATTGTTTGTTAGCCATTGAACAGTCCTCATAATGCCCGGTTCATCGTCTTGATCTCCTCCAGCGATGTGATCTTAATATACATCTGTGTGTCATCTGCATACATGTGGAAGGAGACGTTCGCCTGCTGTAATATTTCGGTTACTGGTTCGAGATACAGATTAAATAGTGATGGGGATAGTGTTAAGCCCTGTGGCACTCCAATTTGATTCGGGGATGGTAAAGATGGTTTTTGATTCACCAGAAATCTTTGCGATCTGTTTTCTAAGAAAGATCTAAACCATTCTAGGACTGTTCCCGATAATCCCATCCTTTTCTCAAGTCACTCTAGCATTTTGACATGGTTTACAGTGTTGAATGCGGACAAAAGGTCAAGAAGAACTAGAAGACAAGTTTCTTTGTGGTCTAGTGCAAGAAGGGCGTCATCTACTATGTGCAGAATTGCAGTTTATGTACTGTGATCTGGCCTGAACCCCGATTGGCAGTCATCTAGTAGCTTGAATTCAGTAATGTGTTGGCTCAGTTGTTGTTGTACACATTTTGCCAGTACTTTGGCTAGCATGGGAATGTTGGTTACAGTTCAAACGTTGTTTGGGTCTGAGGGGTTCTCAGTTGTTTTTTTTAAGATGGGGATGACTTGGACAGTTTTTAGGCAGTCTGGTAAGGATACTTGAGATAGCGAAGCATTAATAATCTTAGTTTAAATTGGGATGACAGTATGGTTGATTGTGGAGAAACATTTTGAGGTGAGAGGCTCATTGTAGTTGTTCGGTTTTATGGTCAATAAGGTTTTGGCAATATCTTTGTGATCATATAGCTTGAAGGTTGACCACTGAGCTTTATTTTTGGGCATAGACTGAGCGGGTTGGAATGGATGATCAGCTAGTGAACTCTTTAGGTTCAAGGGGTTATCCGCAACCTTCTTGAGCTCGTTCTCCAGGTAGTTAGCTTTAGCTGTAAAGAAGGATGAGAATTCCTCACAGCTTATTTGCGATTTTGATGTTATTAGAGAGGATTTGGCCATTTTGTTAGATTGTTGTTTTAACAATTGGAAAAGTTTACTTGGTCTATTTTTGCCATTATCAAGTTCCCTTCTAAAGAAGTCTTTTTTTGATTTTAGTATACTTTTATTGTAGGCATTTCTGGTCTTTCTTAGTAGTTTTAGTTGGGGGGATGATGGGTGTTGTTTCCATTTCCATTCTGTAAGTCTAAGTTTCCGTCCTTCTTCATTAAGGGATCCGTTAAACCATGGGTTTCTATCTTTATACGGTATTCTTTTGAGTTTTATTGAATCAATTATTTTTGTCATCATGGAGTTGTAGTGTTCTGTGAGTTCGCTGACATTTGCCATGTTATTAGGAGGTTGATGTTCTTTCTCACAGCGTACTGCTAGTTTCTCCAAGTTTAGGCCTTTAGTGTCTCGAACCCATTGTCTGGGTTTGACTGATTGTGAGGCTGGTTTCTTTTTTATGGCTGGTATTTAAAAGGTAATAATATGGTCATCTGACTAATCGCAAGGAACGATCGAGATTGTTTTAGCAGCTTTTTCTTTGGAGATGATCCAGTCTAGTGTAGAGCCTTTAGTATGGGCTGGTAGAGTACAGGCTTGAACCAGGGATTGGTCTGTTAGGAAATCTTTAACAACATTGACCTGATTATCATTGAGGTCGTCCCAATGAAGATTGAACTCCCCTAGGAATATATCATTGGAACGAGGGGCAGAATTTGCTGTAATGATTTCCATTAGTTGGTCTATGAACATGACGCTTTTGCCAGGGGGATGGTAAAACGCGTTTAGTTTGCAAAGTTGGTTACTGTAGATCTTAAAGAGAGTCTGAGGTATTCACATGATTCAAGGGGGTTAGGGTGTAGTTTAGTGATGGAGATGTCAGATCTATGGATACAGGCAATACCTCCACTCATTTTGTTTAGCCTGTCTAGTCTCACAATGTTGTAGTTTGGTGGAACCAGAAGATGATTCAGTTAGTTTTGATTCCTTTTGGATAGTCACGTCAACTTCCTGGCTTAAGATAAGGTCAGCGATGTCTGGGGCATGCTTCTTTGCTGAGTGGCAGTTGAGTAGTAGGCAAGAGATCGGTTTCAATGAGTTATCCAGGTTTATGTCTTGTTTTTCAGAGGTTAGAGTTACTTTTTTCAGGTTATTGAGGTTTAGCTTTCTATGATTCGGCTGTGTTCTATTTGCATTGACAGGGACTGATCTGATTTTATGTTCATCTACATTAAGGGGAGACTGGGTGTCAGTAGGGTTTGCGCTTCAGTGACTGTCAAAAATCAAAGGTGTTTGCAAGGTCGGTATTGCCTATTTGTCAGAGACAAGGGAGTAGTATTTAGCTTGCTGTGGAGTACGTGTACTGATTTTTTAATATGATTGATTTTTGAGAGATAACTTTCTGAGAGGTGTAAAATATTCTTCATTTCTATGATATTGATTTGCATGTCCATATATATCCTGTCCGTTTGGGATCTGAGTGTTTCTAGCTCCATTTGTGATGAAGGAGAAGGATATGGTTGTTGTGGAGTGCATGCTAGTCTGGGATTGGTTTGCTGGATGATTCGAAATCCGTGTGATTGGGGCTACATTTTGTTTCATCTGTAGTTTTTTTTCACGTTCAGTGGGGTTAGCCCGGGATCTTTAGCCTTATTATGATTTAACCTCCGGTTGTCCAGGGCGGTGGCTGCTGGATCCGATGGACAAGAGTTTTGTATGGTTTGAGGTGTATTAGCCAATGACATGTGCGGTTTAGCTGGATGGTTAAATTTTTGCCGGTTTGCTTCTAGGGGCTTGTTACTACGGGTTCCGTGTGTGCCCAATACCGGATTAAGGAATATAGGGCATGGCATTGTACTGGGGCTTAGAGTTAGGAGGCTATTGGAGATAGGTAACTATTCGACTTCTATGTGCTGAGGGCTGCTGTTCCGAGCTTTGGTGTTTCTAGACATAGGTTTTGACTGCTGGGACTCCTGAGCAATCACGTATTCTATCTTAGCAGATTGACTCTTGGGTTGTGTATCAGCTTGCGAGACAGTGCATTGATGGTGTTTTGAGTAGGTGTTATTATTAACGAGATCTTTTAAAGTGGCAAAATAGTCGTCAAATTGTTCGATGATCCTTATTGGCTGCTTGTATAAGTACTGTGGCATTTTTATAGTATGTTATATTCAGCATAGCTCTTAGATTTTGTGAGGGTGTTATCAGTATCTTGGTGCCTTATGGAATGTTTCTTTTTTTCTGGATGTTTAACAACTTAGTCAAGGTAGTGCGCCATTTTGCCATTTTTCTAGTGAAAAATATTAGGTCGTTGATAATGATGCCTGTTTTTATGTTGAAGGGAGGGTCTGAAATTTGTGTTTCTGGGTTTTTTACGAGCAGGTTGTGTTTAAAGGTTTTGGGTGCATTTCTAGAGAGATTAGAGAGGTATAATATAGTGTAGGAATTACTTCCTGCAGGTTTCAGATTGGCTTCTGCCATATATGTTGGTGTTGTGTTCACTCCCTATCTATTCTTATAAATTATTAACTATATATGTATATGTATGGTAATATATAAATATATATAGCACATATAAAAACACATGAATCACATACAAAATACATGTAAAATATTATATTATATATATATATACGAAATATGTAAAAAGTATATAAGCTATACACTATAAGCAAATTAGGTACACTTGCCTATAGATTAGTCTGTAGCCATCACACAGCTCATTGCAGTAATAGAGTGTATAGCTGTTCCAAGATGGCTGCCTACTTGCAGAAGAAAATGCTCAACAACTCAGCCCTTTGTTTATTTCCATAATCAAAAGACGTGTTGGTCCTCTCTCCATTTCTGTTGTGTTTGTGCTATGTTACATATAGGTACCCCAATATATAGGCTCAGGTAGTCACCTAACCTTTCACCTATATTCTCCCCTACCATTACACTACATAACGGTTTTAGTACTGACCTTTTACCTAGTTACGGTAATGCCTAAATGACATGGGGTTTTCTCTGAAAACTAGCCTCATTTATTATGCATGAGAATTCTTGGAATCACAGCAGGACACATCAGGACACCATCTCCTGCATTATAACTATGTACAAGGGTCATTCCTTCCGTCATCCTAGTCCGACATGACACAGAAAGGTATATCCCCTGAGGGTACCACTTTGGGTATATATACACCATATCTTGCTGAGGTAGTCAGAGGAGAAAAGGACTTCCATACCGACACACTGACGCGAGACGCTGAGGTCCCTGCATGCAGACATTCCAGCTCGCAGTGGTCTGACATCCCTTGCGGGGTGTCCATCTCGAGACCAAGACGGGGTCCCACAGTCTCTCACTTCAGGTAGTGGGATTGACTTTATCCTAGAAGGATTCTTGGCTTTACACCCACATACATGCTAGGTATACTTAGGTACATCTAGTTAGGGTCGCATCGCAGAAGTACGCATTTATTACTGTCATGTATTTTATATACTTGCCTGTATTCATTGTTTTAGCACGATGGTAGAAATCTACCATCCTTTTACTCTGTTAGCGCTTATAATCATTTTTATCTGTTACTGTCTAATGGTTGTTTCAGCTCACCTATTTTACACTAGAATGACGCTGGTTCAATAAATGCTTATTGAAAAACATCCCCACCGTTTATTCTGCGTAACTCTCTGAGACAAAGTGAGCATGAGTGACTGAGCGAAAACTATCGCACTGTTTCCATGATCCTGAGGGACCAAGGTTGTCATGTTCGATAGTTGCCAAGAACTATTCTCTCCTTAGAGAGAATAGAGGGGTAAGAGGGGTTTCTAGTGGCACTGTGAGCTAGCTGGTATACAGGCTAACATACCCGGTGGGGGTGTCTAGAATCAGTCCGGACACCAATCCTACAGTGTATGTTGTCTAAACGCGCAGATCCTATATAGGTTTATAGGAACTACACGACATGGCGCCGTCAACGTTGGTTTGGTACTTATTTAACAGTCAAATCTGAGTAGTTCAGTCGTGCTATTCTCAGAGACCCCTACTCACATTTCCCCAGAGACGTCTGGAGTGAGAAGGGAACAATCCGCCACAGCTGAGTAGGCATATCCTACATAGTGGCTGTAGGTTTATCAAGCTTGAAGGACAAACAGTTCCTATTGTGTATAAAACCTTATCTTTGTTTCCTTGAAACTCTCCCTTGAAACTTTTTCAACAATGACTGAAGAAGACGCCGCTGTGCGAGCACAATGTGCGGTAGTTGAGGAAGAACTAGAAGGGGAAATTAACATTTCAGAAAATGTTAGAACTGCCCTTACCATAAAACTAGCAGACTATGGAGTCTCAGCTCGGGGTGGGACAGTCGTATTCGTGATTGAGGCTCACGAATCATATATAACAGAGGTATTCTATTCATGGGTTAAATTCCCACCAGCAGATGCAATATCAAAGACATTTCATTCTTACACTGAAGATGAAACACCAGATGAATACTGTCCGTATGAGGACATTGAAGTTCCGCTCACCTTCCAGGAGCACGTAAACTGGTTTAAAGGTGCCCTCCCCCACACAAAAGACAAAGTAAGACTAGGTCTGCTCGGAAGAGACGGAGCCACTTGGGCAGTCCTTGCGGCTTACACACCGCATCCAGACATTGCCTCAATGCCAGTAGCTAGCTGGTATACAGGCTAACATACCCGGTGGGGGTGTCTAGAATCAGTGCGGACACCAATTCTATAGTGTATGTTGTCTAAACTCGCAGATCCTATATAGGTTTATAGGAACTACACAACATTTGGGCATCCACCATTTTGTCCACGAGTGGCAAGGAGAGAGAGGAAGAAGGCTGGGGCAATAAAAATTAAAGAAAGAAAGCAGCTACGTGGCCTGTTTCAAGGGCCCACGAGCACCAGGAATGACCAAAAGGTTCAACCGCCTAGGTCTTTACCTAAGCAGGGTATCAGGTTTGATTGGACTAATCAATGTGATGTGGTGTTTGAGACTATGAAAAACATATTAAGTGGAATGCCCACATTCTGGCACTTTGATGTAAAAAAGAAAAGCATTTTGACCATTTACGCCAGTCTCCAGGGTCTGGTGCTATGTTGTTGCAGGTTGTGGATGGCGAAGAAAGAGTGATGACATTTGCTTCACGTTCACTCAGAGGTGTGGAATAATATTATTCGGTAATTGTAAGGGAGGCTTTAGCGTGTGTGTGTGTGGGTGATTAAAGATTTGAAGTTATACTTGTGGGTGATGCCTTTTGTGGTTAAAACTGCTCACAAACAGTAGATTCAGATATTCTCCACTAAGAAGGATGATGAAGTCACCCCAAGTATTAAGAGGTGGATGGAAGGTCTGAGTGTATTTAATTTTAAAGTTGAACCTCTTGCTGGTATTATGAACAGAGTTACAGATTGCTTGTCCAGGTTACAAATGGACAGTGGTATTGAAGTGCCAGACACATTATTTGGATTTGAGAGAGCGCAATCCAAGAGCATGAGTGGAGGAGGGCCCGAGAGGAGGACATTGGAGCCAAAGACCTCAGGGAATTTATTGTGAAAGGATGGTCAGAGTATAAAACCATCCCTGGAAATGTGAAGGGTTTTTGGAAATGTGAAAGAAAAATTGAATTGGACAGGAGATGATCTATTTGAGGGGGCAAGAGTAATTCCGCCACAAAATCCTAAGAGACGAAGTGGTATATTTGGCGTATGAGGGCCATCTTGGGAGGAGTCTCACCAAACTTAGAGTAAGAGAGCTGCACTGGTGGCCAGGGTCGGACCGTCAAGTCGAAGGGGTTGTCAAGGATTGTATTTCTTATGTATTTATTGTGCCAGAAATTACAAGAACAAAGTAGTGCTAAATGCTCCCATGTCTTCTGATGAAGATCTGGTGGTACCCTGGAAGAAGCTGGGTTTGGATTTTGCTGGTCCTTTCCATCTTTTGCCTGCGGAAGATGTTATGTGATACTACTGGTTGATTATATGTCTACATGGGTTTTCACAAAATGTGCGAGTTCCATTGATACCAGGGTGGTGATAGATGTCTTTAAGGAGGAGTTCACCCTGGAAGGGATACCCAATCACATTGTGAAAGACAATGGGATCCAATTGATTTCACAAGAGATGCAAGAATTTTCAAGGAGCCTTTCCATTGTCCACCTGAAAACAGCGCTATATTCTTCATGGGCAAATGGGTTTGCTGAGAATATGGATAGGCTGGTTAAATCATGTGTGCAAAAGACTCTTGACTTGAAGTTGTCTTTGGCAAATGTTTTGTATGAATTGTGGTGGGCACACTGCAGCACTCCTAATTCTGTAACTTTCAAGTTACCTTTCTTTTGGGTGAGAGGAAGGGTAGAAAATAACATGTTGAATCCTGCTTGGATGAATGGAGACATCCAGTCGGTGCAACTGTATAATTAGAAGAACTTGAGTGAATGGAGAAGGAGGTGTACATTTTTAAGAGATGAATATAAAGCCAGTTACAAGGAAAGACATGACCAGAAAAATTGTGTCAAATCTGTGGCTTGGTTGTCCAGTGATATGTTATTGGTGAAAAGACCTGGATTTGTTTAACCAAAAAAAGGCAGGTCAATTTTCATGGGTCCGTTGGTGATTGAAAATGTTGTTAAACTAGTAAATGGAGATGTTTGGTGTATGTCCAGGTTGGTGAAGTTGAATGGTACAGATCCTGTTCTAGCTAACAATCTACCACATGGGAGTGGTGGAAGGACACAGAGAGACCACAGCCATGGCCATGAAATTAGGCTTTCTCATAGACATGCCTGATGGAAAGATTTTGTGATGTCTTGATGTAATGACTTTATTCCACAATTCATGATAATACGGTTGCAATTTGTGGACCTTTTTTTTAACCCCAGGTTACAAGATTGTTACTTTTTTCACTTTATGTTCAGTTCTTGTTGCACTTGTATATTAGGAAGTTATAGTTTAATCATATATATATATTTATATATATATATACATACATACATACATATATAAATATATATATATATATATATCCAAAGAGAAATTCTTCAACAAAAGGGAGCCCCCATCCCTGCAGGGCGGCTTCACGGGCATGGAGCATCCCGTGATTTTGAGGACCAAAGAGAAAAGGAAGTGAAGCCCAACTTGTAAATCACTGGCTTTATTGCGTCTCAAGGGTAGCAGGACATCAATCCTTACGCGTTTCGGCCGTTGGTCATGGCCTTGCTCACAGGTGAGGAAAATCTAATTAAGCAAACTTGCACTATTTAAACCACAATGATCACGTGACCCGGTGCACACCTACAATTCCCATAATGCACCCGGGTTGTTGTTGCAAAGTGAGGTAGATATGCAATAAAGCTTAATAGCGTCTTGTTACCACAGTCTGATTAAAATCATTGCCCAGTGCTTGAATCAGAAAGTCTGAGTGCACTTTAATGTTCAAAATTAAGTGTCACGTATTTGTGCAACGTTTACTTTTAATGTTAAAAGCCCTCATGATGTACTGCATATACTATCACCATGTCTTTGAACACAATGCCAGGAAATCCAAGTTGGCAAATGGAGACGTAACTCCTCTTGTGCTCCCTTTCGTGTTGACGTGCAAAAATACCTGTGAAATCCTTTTCGTCTGCACGTTAGCGCGCAGGACATGCTCCCTACTTAAATCCAAAGAGAAATTCTCCAACAAAAGGGAGCCCCCATCCCTGCAGGGCGGCTTCACGGACACGGGCATGGAGCATCCTGTGATTTTGAGCACCAAAGATAAAAGGAAGTGAAGCCCAACTCGTAAATCACTGGCTTTATTGCGACTCAAGGGTAGCAGGACATCAATCCTTATGCGTTTCGGACGTTGGTCATGGCCTTGCTCACAGGGGAGGAAAATCTCATTTAGCAAACTCGCACTATTTAAACCACAATGATCACGTGACCCGGTGCAAACCTACAATTCCCATAATGCACCCGGGTTGTTGTTGCAAACTGCTGTAGATGTACAATAAAGCTTAATAGCGTCTTGTTACCACAGTCTGATTAAAATCATTGCCCAGTGCTTGAATCAGAAAATCCGAGTGCACTGTAATGTTCAAAATGAAGTGTCACGTATTTGTGCAACGTTTACCTTTAATGTTAAAAGCCCTCATGATGTACTGCATATACTATCACCATGTCTTTGAACACAATGCCAGGAAATCCAAGTTGGCAAATGGAGACGTAACTCCTCTTGTGCTCCCTTTCGTGTTGACGTGCAAAAATACCTGTGAAATCCTTTTCGTCTGCACGTTAGCGCGCAGGACATGCTCCCTACTTAAATCCAAAGAGAAATTCTCCAACAAAAGGGAGCCCCCATCCCTGCAGGGCGGCTTCACGGGCATGGAGCATCCTGTGATTTTGAGCACCAAAGATAAAAGGAAGTGAAGCCCAACTCGTAAATCACTGGCTTTATTGCGACTCAAGGGTAGCAGGACATCAATCCTTATGCGTTTCGGACGTTGGTCATGGCCTTGCTCACAGGGGAGGAAAATCTCATTTAGAAAACTCGCACTATTTAAACCACAATGATCACGTGACCCGGTGCAAACCTACAATTCCCATAATGCACCCGGGTTGTTGTTGCAAACTGATGTAGATGTACAATAAAGCTTAATAGCGTCTTGTTACCACAGTCTGATTAAAATCATTGCCCAGTGCTTGAATCAGAAAATCCAAGTGCACTGTAATGTTCAAAATGAAGTGTCACGTATTTGTGCAACGTTTACCTTCGAAGTTAAAAGTCCTCATGATGTATTACATATAATATCACCATGTCTTTGAACACAATGCCAAGAAATCCAAGTTGGCAAAAGGAGACGTAACTCCTCTTGTGCTCCCTTTCGGTAGTCATGCAGAAATACCTGGGAAATCCTTTTCGTCTGCAAGTTAGCGCGCGGGACATGCTTCCTATTTAAATCCAAAGAGAAATTCTCCAACAAAAGGGAGCCCCTATCCCTGCAGGGTGGCTTCACGGATATGGGCATGGAGCATCCCGTGATTTTGAGCACCAAAGAGAAAAGGAAGTGAAGCCCAACTCGTAAATCACTGGCTTTATTGCGTCTCAAGGGTAGCAGGACATCAATCCTTACGCGTTTCGACCGTTGGTCATGGCCTTGCTCACAGGTGAGGAAAATCTCATTTAGCAAACTCGCACTATTTAAACCACAATGATCACGTGACCCGGTGCAAACCTACAATTCCCATAATGCACCCGGGTTGTTGTTGCAAACTGAGGTAGATGTACAATAAAGCTTAATAGCGTCTTGTTACCACAGTCTGATTAAAATCATTGCCCAGTGCTTGAATCAGAAAGTCCGAGTGCACTGTAATGTTCAAAATGAAGTGTCACGTATTTGTGCAACGTTTACCTTCAATGTTAAAAGTCCTCATGATGTACTGCATATAATATAAACCTCATAAAATAAACATCGTCATTGGCCCAACAGTCTCATTATAAATCTCAGAGACAAAACCCAAATAATTAAATTAAGACAATAAGGAATTTCACAAAGGAAGGGCAGATTTGGTACAATTTTTTGCCTTCAAACCAGGTCACCAGGAGCATTTGGGGTGGTGACAGAGTTCAAAACCTCAGGAGTTTGGAATCTCGGTACATTATAGTGTTCAATACACAGCATCCACTGGGACTGAACACAGATGAAGAATTAGTAGTACATTAGGGCTAACTGGGTCATCGCATGAGTCTGGTTATATGTACCAAAGATATTTCACTCAAGTATTCTTAATTTCACTACAGTCGTCCTTGTCATAGTTGTAATATTTTTGCTGTTTGGCATTGTTGTTCAATACATTGAACCACATCGTGATTTATGACTACTCACTGTTTAACACTGCTTCTTACATGCTGGTTTAACTTACCTGATATTAGCAACTTATTGCATGGCCAATTATGTTGCTTAGATTTACTAAGCTGTTCATCGCTTCACTCCTTTTCTCATTATACCATGTGATAGTCATTATATTAAAGAATTTTGTTACATGTTCTCACTTTGCTCTCCTTTTGTGATTGGCTTTACTTATCTGTTTAGTGCTCTTGTGCCCACCTAAGCCTTGTTACCACTATATAAAACTACAAAAACAAATAAATAAACTCAAATAATATATCAATGATATCTAATGCAGCCCAATATCCCACTGCCGAGGACTGTACCAGCTGTTAAAGACCCTGAAGCGAGTTATAAGCCTGAGCCGCAGAAGAGGGCCTATAGCAATGGAGAGGATCTTTAACAACCAATATAGTCCATGGCAGAATGGCTTTCAGGTTATTAAAACATTTTACCCACTGAGGGTTACATGTTCTAAATTATTAAGGGAGAAACAGAGAAGCGTTGATATGTTGAAGCAGAAGGCTTATACCAACTATTATTAGGCCTGACGCACTTCATTGTCTTCAATGGAGCTCCCAGCATTCTAATCTTCTAATATAGCCTTAGAGCCTGACCTAGCGGGCTCTGCCGCCATTTAAGGCCCGCTCCAGCGTTCGTCAAGGGCCTTTAACAGGGGAATGGGCCTTTAATGGCCGGTAGAGCCCACTAGGAGGGCTCTAAGGCTATTAGAACATTCCGCCCCTAATGGGCAGTATATTCTAATTGCTAAAATCAAAGGCCTCTCGGGCCTGAGGGGGTTTAAATCCCCTCGGGCTCCGAGAGGCCTTTGGTCACAGCAGCAGCTGTGAACAAAAACAACATTGGAATATTGCTCTGCAGGCTTCTACCGGCCCGTAGAAACCCTGGGCACTCCATTGTAGTCAATGGAGTGCTCCACATTCCAATGTTCTAATGATACATGACGAGCTCTAAAATATAAACAATGAGGAAAAGGATTTAGACAAAAACTCCTTGGGCTCCTTATTATGTTTCAGCCTATAGTGAGAAACAAACATGGAATGACTGGGCCAAATCCTTCATTACTCCACATGGGAAGCCTCGTGAAACCCTAGTGAAGAGTAATGATCCCAGTCAATATACTTCTAACTCCACTCTTCAGTTTCATGCAAGAGACAACATAGAACATGGATGTAGTCATTTGCATGCTTCTGCAAGGGTGGAAATGGCAGGGATGCAAGACTTTGTGTGCAGCCTGACAATTTCAATAGGCAACAAACTTGATGAAAGATGTTGATCTAGATCTAAGTCTTGAATGCTTAATACTAGACCAAAGTGTGATGCATCAATTGGTTGATGACCTGATTCAAAATCACCAAAACCTGTGTGCATAATATTGGACATTGTGTATACTTTTATGTACCAGGCACTCAATTTGTGAAAATAATAAGTGCAGGGCTTCAAACCTTTTCTTAAGACACTGCCACTGCCAAATACGAAGTGTGAGACATTGGATTGCTGGTTGAGTGGAGTGTGAGCCCTGGTCAAGCAGCAACCACAATCCTTGTCAGGGTCAAGCATCAACCACAATCGTTGTCAGGGTGAGGCACAAACCAAATATCTGAGACAAATAGCAAAGCACATATATTTATACCCTTGTCCAGAATTGGAAATTTACACAACAGCTCAATTTGCACGGAAAATTAAATTAACCTGTGCTCAGCCCTTTGGTAGCTTGGCACAGACCAGTCAGGCTTAACTTAGAGACAATGTGTAAAGTATTTGAGCAACACTTCAGACAGTAATAAAGTGAAAAACACCACACAAAAAGAATCCCACATCACATTAGAAAATTAGAACTTTCTTAAAAAAATAAGCAAGACCAAAATGACAAAAATGAAATCAGTAGAACCGGAGATAAGCAATTTTAGAGGTTTTAGTGAAAAAAGCACCAAAAGCACAAAGCACCAACTGGATATCTGGTCACAACAGACTGGGACAAAGTCACAAGTTCAGGCTGACTCTGATGTAGTGCGGGCCGGCAATAGGGACCCAGTTAGGCCTGCTGAACAAAGTCCCATAAATCTTGGTTTGCAGAGCATTGTGAGGATCCACGTCAAAGATGTGTCATCCAGCTGAAGCGATGCATCGTTACCAAGATGCAGCAAGGCTGCAATGTGAGGGCCTGTGTCATCATCGAGGATCCCTTCGATGGGGCTTGTGATGTGAAGGTCGGCATCAATGATGCGGTGCGCAGGTGGAGCGATGTGTCAGATCTGAAGAACTGCAAGGCTGTGATGTGGAGTCTGGTGTCATCATCGAAGCTGCCACTGACAGGGGATGCAAGGGCCTGTGCTGAGGATGTGTCACGCAGTAGCAGTTCCAAAGACGTTGTGGGCTTTGGAGGTGATGCATGTCTTTACAACCTGTCCAATCCACGTGGCAGCGGAGATGCATCAGTTCTGCTCGGGGTTGCACTGCACAGCAGAGGAGATGCATCAGTTCTGCTAGATCCACACGGGCTGGCAAAACACCTTAAGCCCACCTCCAAGGGTCCAAGACTGGGGTAACACCACTTGGCAGGGTAGACTCACAGATGGCAGAGTCAAAGTGCAGGAGCAAAGCTGTTGGAAGCCTGTCATGTCCCTGAGGCTTCAGATCAGGAGGCCAGCCAACTAGCCTTTGTAGTCACTCTAGGTTCTGTGTTCAAGAGATGTAGGTCCAGTCCTTGGGCAGCGGGCAGCAGAGCAGGGCAGCACTTCCTTCAGAGCAGCAGTCCAGCAGAGTGGCATTCCTTTCAGCAGCACAGCAGTCCTTCTTCCTGGCAGAGTATCCACAGGTCCAGAAGTGTACTGAAGTGGTGGTGTCTGAGGTCCAGTATTTATACCCAGTTGTGCCTTTGAATTGAGGCGAAGCTTTTAGAGGCATGTCTTTGATGTGCACAGGTGCCCTGCCTTCCAGGCTCTGGCTCCAGACTAACTACGGTGGGTATACAGCACTTTGTGTGGAGGCAGGACACAGCCTATTCAAGTGTAAATGGGGCTAGGCCCAACCCCTCCCTCCTATCCTGCTAATGATTGCCATCCAGTCGCAACTAAGTTCTCTATTATGTGTGGCTGTCTAGGAGGAGTACACAAAGCCCAGCTGTGAACTATACCCAGTCATGTGACCCAGAGACAGGTTGCAGGCACAAAAGGGCAAAAGCAAGAAAATGCTAACTTTTTAAAAGTGGCATTTTCAAAATTGTAATTTAAAATCCAACTACACCATAAGTTAGGATTTTAAATTGCAATTCAAGGACACCAAATATGATCTGGTTCCCTGTTCCCATTTGGAAATTAA
Organism: Calotriton arnoldi; assembly: GCA_963921515.1. Taxonomy (NCBI): domain Eukaryota; kingdom Metazoa; phylum Chordata; class Amphibia; order Caudata; family Salamandridae; genus Calotriton; species Calotriton arnoldi. The sequence goes on from CAWUFW010013042.1 coordinate 201,390, forward strand.
ACTTATAGAATGTAATAAGGTGACACCAATATTATCCTGAGCGAGAGTAGTGAAAAACGACTCTACCCAGCATATCCGCATTACAAACAGCGGAGGCTACTCCTTCTCCCACCTGGCGGCTAAGACCTGGAACACCCTCTCCCTGCACCTCAGAGCCTCAACATCACTCCAACAGTTCAGGCAGGACCTCAAGATCTGGATGTTCAACCAATAGGAACAGGCAGTGTGATTCCGCAGCATGACCCCACAGCACCTTGAGACCCTCATGGGTGAAGCAGCCAAGCTATACAAATCCTGATTGATTGACTTCAGTAGTTTTTCACTACCATGACATGTAAAAATTAATAGTAAATGTCTAACTTTTTAAATATCCTGCACCCTGCCTTCTGGACAGTCCAGGGCCTACCCTAGTGGCTACTTATATGCATTTAAAAGGAAGGTTTGGGCCTGGCAAAAGTTTTATTTTGCCAGGTCGAAATGGCTGATTAAAACAGTACACCCTGGCTGCAATGGCAGGCCTGAGACATGTTTAAAATGCTATTTAAGTGGGTGGCACAATCAATGTTGGAGGCCCACTAGCAACATTTCATTTACAGTCCCTGGGCACTGGTCGTGCCACTCTACTATGGACTTGCAAGTAAATTAAAGTTGCCAATTGAGTATAAGCCAATTCTACCATGTTTTAAGGGGAGAGCACAAGCACCTTCACACTGGTTAGGGGAGGGGGGGGGGGTAAAGTGTGCAGAGTCCTAATACAAACAAAAATAAATTCAACAGAAAGTGGAGGACAAAGGCAAAACGTTTGGGGATGACCCTGCTGAAAGGGCCAAGTCCAACACGAATGTTCCATAGATTTGATTCCACCTGAGGCCTCTTTCTTCCACCACTGTAAAATGTCTGCTTCCTTCTCTCTCTCTTGCAGCTTATTTTACATTTGTGCCTTTTCCTTTTGCCACAGTTTTCCTATTTTTCTCTACCACATTTTTCTCTAATTTCTTTCTCTCTTGCTCTAGGCCAAAGTATGATGATGACAAAGAAGTCCCGATCTCCAGAAATGAGTGCCATTGCCCATCACCGGCACAAATTAAGCACTACCCCTCGCAAAGGAAATGTGGCCTAGCAGCTAGAGCTGCAGAATCCAGCCCTCGGAGCTGGACTCAACATCATGTGATTCTAAGCAAATCACGTAATTTCCCCTTGCTCTACCTAAACAATTGTGACATTTAATGTGTGAATTGTCTTTGTGTAATCCCCACTTGATGCACACAGTATTGTAGATCATTTTCCATTCCCCTCAAGTAATATACAGTGCTCCATTGATTCCTGCCTAGGTTTGCGCTGTATGAATGCCATTACATACATTCATGCTGTCTATACTGTCTATACTGTATGGATTATAGGCCAAATGTGCTAAACACTGTTGGTAACACTGTTCGCAAAACACTGGCCGCAATTATGCAGTCTTTTGCGGACCGACCTATATACTAATAGGTCAGTTAGCAAAATACTAAATCGCAGTGGGTCATAATACAACCTACCTCATAAATAATAAGGAGGTATGTTGCAAATTTGCGACCCACTTTGATTCGCAGCCATCTAAGTGATGGTGGCCTGCTGTTGTGTTATGTTATGAGGATTTGTAAAGCATGGCTTATCACCCGCAAGGGTATCCAAGTGCTGAGCAGATGCGTGGGTTGGAAGTCTGACTCAGAGGTCAGGCTGAACAGGCTGATTCTGGGGTTTCCGTGGAGTAGATAGGAAGAGCCGGGTCTTGAGCTTATACCTGAACTCGAGCAGTGATTTGGGGCCCTGATGTGATGCAGGAGACCGCTTACAGGACTTGGCTGCGATGTGTGAGAATGAGCGGCCTACAGTTCTGCTTCTGGGGATGTGGGGAATGTGTGCTAGGGAGAGTGCTGAGGTCAGCAGACCACCAAGTCTGCGATTAGTTTTAAATTATGCAATATTCTTTTATAAATGCAGCCCAATTTCTTTAATAAATATTGATTGATATGTACTGTCTTCACATGATGTGTTTAAACATACTCAAGCATGTTTAGGATAACAGACAAAGATGTGCTTGACAAAACAGTCCTAAAAAATGTAATCATCATTTTTGCAACAGTATTGGGATATATTAATACAAGTAGGAAGCAAGGATAATGTTGTACATGTGACAAGCAGTAAAATAAACAATATAAACATGTGTAGCCATTACTTTGATACTTTATTAGGTGGAGAGACCTTGGGCCTGATTCACAAAGGTAAACTTACTTTTGTGTAATTTTATGATTTTGTACAATTCACAAAGTAATTTTACAAGTAATATTTTTACAACTGGCTATCTTTTTATGTACGGAGACTTCGCCATGAGTGTGGAGACTTCGCAGTCATAAAGTTACTACTAGGTACAGTCCCGGGCACACGTAACGAGGATATAATATCAGGAGAAATGTCTCATACTGCAGAAATGTAGAGGGTCTACACCAGAATGATAGTCATAGGTGTTTAATATAGTAACAGAGCATAAGCAACCAGCCAAAACAAAAGCAACCAGCCGACACGTGTTTCGTCACAAAGGGTAGTAACCCGTGACTCTTCAGAGCTGAAAGGCGGTGCCAACAAGGTGGATTCAAGTGACCATTCAAGAATCCAAAACGGCAATGAAGAGCAGTGCGAACCACGGTAGGTGGACTACTGCCAAATGTAAGGAAAGGAAGACGGATATCGCCGGGCGGCGGATAAGCCAATGAGGACTATTGACCTTCAGAAAAGTCGATGCAGTCTGTGGCGACGAGATTAACCAAGTGCTAGGTAGCACAGGGGGGAATATAGAATTAGGCGTGCCAGGTCAGTAGTCCAGGACGACAACGGCGGATGCGCCGGAGTACAGGAAACTGGGAGAAGTGTTGTTCAGGAAGGAAAATGGTTCCGGAAGATGGCCATCTTTCCTTACATTTGGCAGTAGTCCACCTACCGTGGTTCGCACTGCTCTTCATTGCCGTTTTGGATTCTTGAACGGTCACTTGAATCCACCTTGTTGGCACCGCCTTTCAGCCCTGAAGAGTCACGGGTTACTACCCTTTGTGACGAAACACGTGTCGGCTGGTTGCTTTTGTTTTGGCTGGTTGCTTATGCTCTGTTACTATATTAAACACCTATGACTATCATTCTGGTGTAGACCCTCTACATTTCTGCAGTATGAGACATTTCTCCTGATATTATATCCTCATTACGTGTGCCCGGGACTGTACCTACTTCATTTGTGTGGATTTCTATCCATACCATCACGGGGTTTTAGGGCATATCCCCTGACCTGGTTTGCACCGCTCACACTCCTAGTATAATATAAACTCAGCGCGAATTAGCTTGAGCGCCATTATTCCTGTCAATACTAAAAACCCCACACTGATACATACTATAAAGTTACTACTCATAACATTTCTTTGTGAACTGCAAACAATGGTAAACTTACACAAAAGTGTAAGTTTACCTTTGTGAATCAGGACCCATGTGTCTAATGAGAAAGGGTAGTGAATTAGTTGACAGCGATTGTGGGGGCATGACACACCACTTCAGTGATCTCATGAGACATGCTCCCCTGCGTAACAAACTGTGTTTGCTCAAAACAAAAACTACATACACTTTACATAACACAAGCATGAAAATGTCCTAGTAAATGAAATATATGTCACACTTAACATAGCATATATGCGATTTAATTTAATCATAGACAAGTTCAACAACAAAACCTTGACAATGATTGTCCTTTGGTAGTGTTAAAAGATCAAGTGGGTATCACAACTGGCCAAGCGAAAGATACCTTTGACCCAAAGATGGGCAAGTGCAGCAAAGTAGGGCGAGAAGGAGAGTGATCCCCTACCTCTGAGAACCCACACATCATCCTGCAAACGTCTGGACTCTTCTAGACTCTTGTATGATATTGGCATCACCACCAATGTTCAGAAGTAACTATTGCATGAAGAATGTCCAGGGCAAGTGGACAGTGCAAGTCCTCCCTCCATCCTTCTCACCTGACCATCCGAACACCTGCACACCTTACTAAGGCCCAAGAAAGGCCATTATTGTCTTTTGTCCCTATTATCTCCTCACCTATTTTACCTCCCTGAAGCATTGTAAGTGGCCAGCCGGCGGTTTTAAAATGTACATGAGATTATGATGAAGGGCCAAACAGAGCTGGGCTATATAATCCAAGATTGCTTTGCTGAGTTTTGCGGGCAATTTGGTTTTCACTACAGGGTAATTAACTCTTTGCTGTTTCCAGAACTGCTGGCATTTCCTAATCCAGACTGTGTATCCAGCAGTGACCCAGCTCTTTACTTTTGTGCATCTGACAGGAGAAATAGAGGTGCTAATGATCTGTATTGGTATATATGAACAATATCAGGAGCCTTCTGGGAGTACTGAAACCACAAATCTGCTACAGAAACTGTGGACTTGTTAGACTCATATATGTTTTTATTTTTTTACATTCTTGGGGTATATGTTACTTTTTTGCAATTATGATTGTTTCTGGTTTTATCACACTGTAGTCCGCATGGTGTTTTCCTATTAATCTTTATTCGAGCCATCCATTCTGCTTATGTTTTTTTAAATAAACAATCATGTTGTGTGGGCGCCTAAGCCGCAAACACAAACAATAAATGGACCTCATCATGCTTCTGTCATGTGAGCACATTGATACAGCAGTAATGCACACATAAGGTTCAACGATTAATAATGAAGGGTATTTTGCAGAGCTCATCTTTGGATCATATTTGCAGGCAGACTCAAGGTTGCAGCTGCAGTGGGAAGAATGCACTGTTTAACAAATGTTATTAATGTACCAGGAAGAGGTTTTTACACATATCATGAATATACATCTGTTTGCCATGCGAATTGAACTGTTGACTAAATTTCCATTTCTGGATGAGGGTATAAATATCTGTGCTTAGTTGTTTTTTGTCAGACATTTTGATGGCTCTCTAGAAGCTCCCATGTCATTCTGCTAAATAAGACTTCACTCTCAAAGAACAATCCTTCTTACAAATTCTATTTAGGTTTCAGGCGTTCAAAGTTGCACTTCTTCTTTTATACACTTGCAACACTCTATGCAATGCTTCATGTGTGATTGCAGGCAATCAATCTGCATAAATAGGAGACTATAGTATGCTTGTTGCTAACATTTTGCTAACGTAAAACATGTAGACTTTTTGAAATGTGTCATCTTGAGGTTGAAAAATAATCTGCCATCAAAAGCAACACACAGGCTATATTTTTCCAAGAGAAAGAAATACATGAGTCGGATATTTCAGGTATGTAATGTGTATGTGTATATATATATATCTACACACACACACACAAGGTTGCCAGGTAGTTATAGTTATGAAAATGTTTCTGCAGGACAAATGTACTTTTACTTGACTATAACTTTGGCATAGTTTGACAAATCTTCACGAACGTTTCCAAATAAAGTGTCATAGTGGGACTTGTTGCACATGGAAAGTTTCGGGGTGATCTGTCAAGCAGCGGCCAAGAAAAAGGGGTGTCAAAAAAGTACATTTTTCCATGTTAATTTCCGTAGGACCTTTGAACACGACCACAGCCCGAACTGCTAGACAGAATTACACCAAATTTGGCAGAAAGCTAGCTTTTGGTCTGCAGATTGTGATTTTTGTTATTTGGTGGAAATCCGTTCAGTACTTGAGAATTTTAAGAGAATCCAGTTAGTGATATCTGTGGCCGCGGATCTTTCTTGATTAATCGTAAAAAAATGACAAGCTTGTGCAGGGAAATACAGAGCTCTGATTGGCTGCCAACACTTCAACCAAGAAGTGTCGGCAGCCATCTTGGGACTCAGGTTCAGCCGAGTCCCATAAAAAAATGTAAAAAAAAGAAAAGCCTTGGGAACCTGCAAGTCCAAAAAAGCATTATTTAAAAAAATAAAATTCCAGCGAAATCGTGATATTCGCGGGCATGTTTTTTATAAAAAAAGCAAGGACGGGTCCCTCACTTGCTTTTAAAGAACCCATGGGCCTGGTCCCGGGGGCATATCATAAAAATAGGATCAAGGTGCATGTCGCCCCCCTCCTAGAGCTTATGTAAGCCTAGAGGAACGCCCCCTCCCCGGGGCATTGTTTGTATGTATGCGGGGGTGTCCTTGCGGCATCCCCGCACCTCAGGGACTGCCACCTCTAGGGGCACTGTATAAAATGTAAAATAAATGCAAGAAGCCCTGCATGGCCCCCCTCACAGTCCCGGGGAAGTCCAACTCCCCGGGGCACTGTATAATATGTATGTGGGCAGGCTCAGAGCCTGGGGACCACCACCTTCCTGGGGCAAACAATGTAAAATAAATGCGGGGGGCCCCGAGGATTGCTACCTCCCCGGGGCTCAAAGAAAATAATGAAGAGGTCCATCTCAGAACACCGGCCCGCGGACCACCACCTCCCTGGGGCTTAAAAAAACATTGAACAGGGGCCACGCAGCCCCCCTCGTGGAGTCATGGATGACCCTGGGGCCTGCATTCCCCAGGGCCAGCTCCTGCCACCTCCAGAGGTGCTCACCATCTAGATGCAGCTGTTAGCTTTTGCTTGGTGGGAGCTGAGAGCTTCCACCAAGCAACAGCACACATAAATCCACTTTCTGCAAGCAGGAGCTGTCAAACAGCTGCGGCTTGCAGAAAGCAGAGTTTTCATCTGTTTCCCTCCACGCAAATATGCGTGCAGGGAAACAGATGAAAACATTGCTCTGACAGACTCAGACTGCCTTCCAGCAGCCCCCTGTCTGTCCGAGCAATGCCGGCTCCAGCAGGAGTCGGGAGCCATCTGGGACTGCGGGGACCTTGAGGCTCCCCTTGCGGTCCCGAAGGAGAAAGATTAAAAATAAAGGTCAGAAACGAGCAGTAAGAGGTAGCATAAAGGTCAGAAATTAGCAGAACAAGGCAAATTAAAGGTCAGTAACTAGCAGAAAGAGCCAAAAAAGAGGTCAAGAGCGAACAGAAAGAGGCAAAATAAACATGAGAAACGAGCCAAAAGAGACAGAATAAAGGTCAGAAATGAGCAGAAAGAGGCAAAATAGAGGCCTGAAATAGGCAGCAAGAGGCAGACTAAAGGTCAGAAACAAGCAGAAAGAGGCAGAATAAAGGTCAGCAATTAGCAGAAAGGGGCAAGATAAGGGTCAGAAACGAGCAGAAAGAGGCAGAATAAAGGTCAGAAATGAGCAGAAAGATGGAAAATAAAGGTCAGCAATGAGCAGAAAGAGGCGAAATAGAGGCCAGCAATGAGCAGAAAGAAGGAAAATAAAGGTCAGCTACGAGCAGAGAGAGGCAAAATAGAGGCCAGCAATGAGCACAGAGAGGCAAAATACAGGTCAGCAACGAGCGGAAAGAGGCAAAATGAAGGTCAGCAACGAGAAGAGGCAAAATAGAGATCAGAAATTAGCAGAAATGAAGGTCAGCAACGAGAAGAGGCAAAATAGAGATCAGAAATTAGCAGAAAGAGGGAAAATAAAGGTCTGCAATGAGCAAAAAGAGGTACACTAGAGGCCAGCAACGAGCAGAAGGAGGCAAAATAGAGATCAGCAACGAGAAGAAAGAGGCAAAATAAAGGTCAGAAACGAATAGAAAGAGGCAAAATAGAGATCAGCAATGAGCAGAAAGAGGCAAAATAAAGACAAGAAACTAGCAGAAAGAGGCAAAATAGAGATAAGAAACAAGAAGAAAGAGGCAAGATAGAGGTCAGAAACGAGCTGAAAGAGGCAAAATAAAGGCCAGTTATGAGCAGAAAGAGGCAAAATAGAGCTCAGAAAGAGGCAACATAAAGGTCAGTAACGATAAGAGGCAAAATAGAGATAAAAAATGAGCAGATAGAGGTAAAAGAGGATGTGGCTTAATGGCTAGAGCGGTGGACCTCGATGCTAGGGAACTGGCTTCGAGTCTCGGCAGGGACGCTCAACATCCTGTGATTCTGGGCAAATCACTTAATCTCCCTGTGCCTAACAAAATTAATGTGTCCGTCTGTAACACAACTGGTGCTCATGTAAAGCTCTCTGATACCTTCGGGTCAAGTTTGCGCTATATAAAACTCCGGGAAAAAAAGAGGTCAGAAACGAGCAGAATGAGGCAAAATAGTGGTCAGCAATGAGCAGAAAGAGGCAAAATAACGGCCAGCAACGAGCAGAGAGGAGCAAACCAGAGATCAGAAATTAGTAGAGTGAGACAAAATAGAAGTCAGAAACTAGCAGAAAGAGGCAAAATAGAGGTCAGAAACGACCAGAAAGAGGCAAAATAAAGGTCAGAAATTAGCAGAAAAGTCAAAATAAAGACTAGCAACAAACAGAAAGAGGCATAATAAAGGTCAGAAGTGAGTAGAAAATAGGCAGAAAACAAGCAGAGAATGAGCAGAACCCACTCAGACACTCATGCACCCACACACAGAACAACTCAGACATTCTCACACCCACTCAGACCGAGTCAGATACCATTGCACCCACTTAAACCGTCACTCATGCTCTCTCTTACCCACTCACAGATATGCTCAGAGACTCATGCCCCAAATCACAGACCCACTCAGAGACTCACACACCCAGTCACAGACGCACTAAGAGACTCAAGCAGCCTCTCATAAACCCACTTAGACACTCATGCAGTCACTCACAGACTGAGTGTCACACTCATGAAGGTATGCGCAAACCCACTCAGACACTCTCAGACCCACTCACAGACCCATTCAGACACTCACACACCCACTCACAGACCCACTCAGAGACTCATGCACCCACTCACACACCCAGTGAGACACTCACTCACCCACTCGCAGACCCTTTTAGACATTCAGGCACTCACTCACAGACTGACTCACACACACATGGAGGCACTCACAAACCCACGCAGACACTCTCACTCCCACGCACAGACCCACTAAGATACTCACTCAGACACTCATGCAGCCACTCAGACACTCATGCACCTACTCAGAGACATACTCTTACACTTATACACTGGTATGGGTCTGTGAATGAGTATGTGAGGGGTTGTGTGGCAGTGGGAGTGGGTGTATGAGAGGTTCTATGGTGGTGTGAATAGGTGACTGAGTGATTCTATGGAGGATGTCATTTGAGATGTCATGAGTGATGTCATCAGTGATGTCACTGACCATGTCATGAGTGATGTAATATGTAAAGTCATAAGCAGTGCATTGCAAACGCCACTCCTGATGCACTACTGGTTGGAGGATGAAGTCCTGTTGGATTCTGAGGGACCTTGGGGGCCAGGAAGCCCTTCTGGGACCTCCAGTAAGCCCTTCACAGCAGGATTCCTGTGAGTTGGTAGGAGGCCACGCCCCCTTTCTACACCACTCTGCAAGGTTACAGGGATGTTATAGTTAGAAATTAGCCTTTAAAAAACCTTAGAAACTCACTGAAAAAAACCCGAAGGTTACAGGGACGTCATAGTTAGGAAATGGAATTTAAAAAACCTTAGAAATTCACAGAAAAAACAAAGGTTGCAGGGACCTTATAGTTAGGTTAGGTTTCACTTGTACCAAACCAGTGAAATTCAGCAGTTATAGGTAGCTGAGCTAAATATAACACGCACCCCTACAATGCACTGCTAATGACCTGACATATTACATCACTCATTACAAGGTCAGTGACATCACTCATGACATCACTAATGACATCTCAAATTACATCACTGATGGCATCATCCAGAGAATCACAGACACACCCACTCACATCCCCATAGAACCTTTCATACACCCACACCCACACAACCATTCACAGAGTCATACCAGTACTTACACACCCACTCACTGATTCATAGATCTTCACACACATCCACTCACTCACCCATACAGCCACTCATACTCCCACTCACTCACTAATACAGCCTCTGACATATCTACTGATATACCCATACACCCACTCAAAAAGCTACTTACTCATCCATACAGATACACACACACCCACTCACGTATTCAAACAGATACTAACACATACTCACTCACATATACAGACACTGACACAACCACACACTCACCCATACAGCCACTCTCACATTCACTCACCCATACAGGCACTCTTATACCCACCACTCACCTATACTGCCTTTCACATACCCAGTTACTCACCCATATACCACTGACACATCCACTCAGTCACTCACACAGTCATATACAACCTCACTCACCCATACAGCCCCTCACACATGCTTTCACTAACCCATACAGCCACTGACTCACCTACTCACTCCTCCATACAGGACGTCACACACATACTCACCCACCCACACAGACACTCAGACACCAATACAGGTACTCAGACAACCAATCACCCACCCATACAGCCACTCACATACCCACTCACAAACCCATACAGCCACTTAGTCACCAACTGACAGACTGATACAGACATTCACACAACCAGTCACTCACCCATACATTCACTGAGACACCTAATCACTCACTTATACAGTCAATCACACACCCACTGAATAATCCATACAGGCACTCATACACCCACTGATTCACCAATACACCTTGGTCTATATATTTAACACTCATAAACTGTTAAAGACACTCACAGTCACTGGATGACGTCATCAGTGAAGTCATTTGAGATGTCATCAGTGATGTCACTGATCATGTCATGAGTGATGTAATATGTGAGGTCATAAGCAGTGCATTGAGGGGGTGTAAGTTATATTTAGCTCAGGTAACTATAACTGCTGAATTTCACTGGTTTTGTACAAGTGAAACATGAGCCTAACTATAACGTCCCTGTAACCTTAGTTTTTTTCTGTGAATTTCTAAGGTTTTTTTAATTCCATTTCCTAACTATAACGTCCCTGTAACCTTTGTTTTTTTCTGTGAACTTCTAAGGTTTTTTAAATGCTAATTTCTAACTATAACATCCCTGTAACCTTTGTTTTTTTTCAGTGCATTTCTATGGTTTTTTGAGTAGTAATCACGTTTGCAGAGTGGTGGAGAAAGGGGACGTGGCCTCTGACCAACTCACAGGAATTCGACCTTGTAGGACTTTCTGGAGGTCCCAGGGGGGCTTTCAGTGATATATATATTACCTACTGACGGTCACCAGTAAGTAGTTATAGTTACAAGCTCATTTCCATACCAAGAGCTTTTTTTTGTTTTGCCTATAACTTTGCCGTCGTTTGACGAATCCTCGCACATTTTCAAAGCTAATGCAATGCACACTTCAGCTGCTGTCTTGAAAGTTTTGTGGTGATCTGTCAAGTGGGGGTCGAGCAATAGGGAGGGTCCCAAAATGCATTTCCTCCATGTTAATTGCTTTAGAGATTTTAGATACAACTACAGCCTGAACGGCTGAATGGAATTATACCAAATTTGGGAGAAAGGCAGCTGTTGGTCTAGAAAGCAACCTTTTTGTAAATTGGCATAAATCGGTTCAGTAAGTTTGGACATATTAAGGGAAAACCAAATTTGTATGTATAGAGACGCAGATCCTCTGAGGATCGGACAGTCCCCATGTTGAAATCTGATTGTCTGCCAACACTTTAACAAGTAAATGTTAGCAGCCATCTTGGGACTCGGCTTCAGCCAAGTCCCAGAAAAAGTTTTTAAAAAAGAACAGGGGGCAGGGTAGGAATCTTCTGACTCCCTAGATATGGTCCCAGGGGACCCCGCCATGGCAAAAAAACTTTTTTTTTTAAATAGTTGGGCGGGAGCTGCTCTTGAATTCACGGTTCCTGCCAAAATATTTTAAAAAAAGATGTGCAGGCTTCCGCTCTTCATAAATGTTTAGCCCCCGGGTGGGCCAGGTCCTGGGGTCACAAGCACATATATGCAGGAGTGGGGTGTGCAGGGCCCCCTTCCTAAGGCTTATAAAAAGCACCAGGGACTGCCACCTCCCGGGGCACTGGTTTTAATGTATGCAGAGGTGCCCTCCATGCCCTGGGGACCACCACCTCCCCAGGGCAAATGTTAAATACATGTGGGGGACCCTCATGGCCCCCCTGCAGCTCTGGGGACTGCCACCTCCCTGGGGATCTTAAACTCATGTATGCAGGAGGGCCCACAGGGCCCACCTGCGCCCCGGGGACTATCACCTTCCCAGGGCTACAGAAAAAGTTAATGTGGGGGGCTTGTGGGGCCTCTCCCGTAGCCCCAGGCACTGCCACCTCCCTGGGGGTAAAGATAAAATGAATGTGGGGAGGCTGTACTCCCTCCCCCATAGCTCCAGGGACTGCCACCTCCCGGGGGGTAAAGAAAAAATTAATGTGGGGGGCCCTACCGCCTCCCCACAGCCCTGGGGACGGCCACCTCCCTGGGACTAAAGATAAAATGTATTGCGGGGGCCGTATGGCCTCCCCCGCTGCCCTGCTGACTGCCACCTCACCGGGCCTAAAGATAAAATTAATGCGGGGGCCCATGTGGCCCCCCTGCAGCCCTGGGGACCATCACCCTTCCCGGGGCTACCTACAACATTGAGGTGGGCCGTGCAACCTCCCACGTGAAGCCATGGATGGACCTGGGGACCACCACCCTGCACGGCCAGCTCCTGCTACCTCAAGATGTGCCCACCCTTGGGAGGTAGCTGTTTGCTTTTGCTTGGTGGGAGCTGCAAAACAGCTCCAGCTTGCCTAAAGGGGATTTTCATCTGTTTGCCTGCACACAAATATGAAAACAGATTAAAACATTGCTCCCACAAGCAGCGAGCTGCTATTTAAAGCAGGCTCCTGCTTGCGGCAGCAATGCTGACTCCCGCAGGAGGTAGGGAGCCAGCTGGGACTGTGGGGGCCTTGAGGATCCTTGGTCCCATTGCTCATTGGATGCCCTGGGGGCACTCAGTATATATGGTTGGGCCCTGGGGGATGGGGTTCCCAGGACTGAAATCGGCCCAGGGAGGGGGGCTGCATGTCCCCTCCCCTTTATTATGATGGCCGAGCCCTGTGGGATGGGGTCTCCGAGGCCGAAATTGGCCCAGGGAGGGGGGCCTCCCTCCCCTAATAAAAATAAAAAAATGTAAAAAGGCCAGGCCCCGGAGGATGAAGTCCCCGGGGCCAGAATCAGCCTGGGGTGGAGGGCCGCATACGTTGATCCACCCAGCTACCAATCCTCTCATTCAGTCATCCATTCACCCACTCATCCATGCTTTCACACATCCATCCATCCTGTTACCCACTCATCCTTTTACCCACTCAACCAGCCATCCTTTCACCCACCCATCCATCCATTCTTTTGCCCACCGATCCTTTCACCCACCATTCCATCCATCCAGTGGCCATTCCATTCATCCATTAATCCATCCTTCTGTTCACACATCCATCATCTATGCATGCATTCGTCCACCCATACATCCATCATTTGACTTACCTATCTATCAATAAAGTCTTTCATCCATCAATAGATCTGTTTGTTCATCCATCTATCCATTCTGTTAGATTTCCATTTTTTTGCAATCCATCTCCTCAAATTTCCTTTCCATTTACTACGCAATTCTTCCATCCTCTCAGATTCCATTTCCTCTGCCATCCTTTCACTCATCCATCCATCCATCCATTATCCATCCACCCATCCATCCAGATTTCCATTTACCCTGCTATACTTTCAACCATCCATCCATCCTCTCAGATTTCAATTTACTCTGCTATACATTAATCTACCCATCTATCAATCCTCTCATCCACTCATCCACCTATCCTTTTACTCTCTCATCAACCCATTCATTTACCCACTTATCCATCCTTCCTTTCACTCACTCATTCATCCGTTCATAAATCCATCTAACCATCCTTTTATCCATGATCCTTTCACCTACCTTTACATCCATCAGTCTACCCATCCATCATCTATGAATGCATCCATCCACCCACAAATCCATCATTTGACTTACCCATCCATCAATAAGACCTTTCCTCCATCAATTAATCCTTTTGTCCAGCCATTCATCCATTCATTATCCATCTTCTAAGATTTCCATTTACTATGCCATCCATCATCTTAGACTTCCATTTACGCTGCCATCCTTTCAATCACCTATTCATCCAGCCATCCATCCTTCCATCCATCCATCCATGTAATGTAATGTTATATTTACTGGTTTAATAAAGTTCATGGATACCCAAACTCGGGCTTCTCAGCGCTAGGAGACATAATGATAAGAGGTTTCAGGATGACTAACTGAACAGGTGTGTCTTTATTTGCTTTCTGAAGCTCAGGAGATTTTGGTTTGCCCTCAAATGTATGGGGAGGAAATTCCATAGTTTAGATGCCAAGGGGCCCATTACGATACCCGGCGTAAAAAAATCCGCCAGGCATGGAAGCGGCAAAAATCCGCCCGCACACACCGTCCTGAACACCGACCACGCCATTACGATTACACAAACCGAAACCGCCATCGGCGGAAAAATCACACAAGATACCGCCCGCCATCGTCCGAGTCGGAGTCAAACCGCCCGCCACGGACGGAAACACGCACGACAACACAAAACCGCCCGCCCTCACGGCCGACACACCGCACGTGAGATTACGATCGCACCGCCATGAGCGCGGGAAAACTACAAATATACCGCCCGCCAGCGCAAACAACGCCGATGAGAATCGACACGGCAGAAGCCATGGCGCCCACGTCCCTGCACAGAAACCATCCGCTGACAAAACCAATCGCACACAACATGGCCAACAAGTCCACACAGCAAGGCACGCACAAATACACAAGCACAGTACACATCCCGAAAACACCCCCTGGACAAACAAAAACTACAAAGGCCAGAACCCCAGACACAACACACCTGAAAACAACAGACCATGAGGACACACCCACATAGGTAAGTACAAAAGCAGCACTCCCACAGACCACAACCCCTTGCAACATTGCAAACTAGAGAGGAGAGGAGAGGACACAGTGACACAGCAAGGACAGCAGCACACCACAGAAACGCACACATCACAACCACCACCACCACCACCACCACCACCAAACACCGGCACCACAAACCCCTGCACATTACACAACACACACCGCACCAGCACCACAAACACCATGGCACCACAAAGAATGCCCAAGTTCACGCCCATTGAGCTGACGGTCATGGTCGACGAGATCATCAAGGTGCACCCACAAATCTATGGGAACCTGGTCCAGCACACACCACTAGCCACCAGAAAGAGAATGTGGAACTGGATCGTAGACCAGGTCAATGCAGTCGGGACCCTGCCCAGGAACAGAGTCGAAATAAACAAACGGTGGAATGACGTCAAGAGCCTGGTCAAGAAGAAGGAGACCAAGAACAGAGAGCTGGCAGCCGTCACTGGCGGAGGGAATCCCGCGCTCTTCAAGACCTTCAAAGCGTGGGAGGAGAAGGTGCGAGTCATCGTACATCCCGAGATCCTCGCCGGATTAGCAGGGGGAGTGGAGGCTGGTAAGTACAAACTAATGTATACCAGCACACCGCTATGTACTCACATGCACTACCACCATGCCACAGCTCCCAGGGACAAACACCCCCATGTCCAGCACACAATACACAACACATCACACACACATGCAACAGACACCACCACACACAGCCCAAACCGAACAACTGTAAGATGCGTGGGGACATGTGTACACTCAGCCAGCCACGTAACCACCAACAGGTCCCCAAATATGCCAGAAGCGCCACAACGAGCACCCACCACACCCATGTGTCCGCCATAGCTGCACTAACCAACAAGTAACAGGTAAGTGGCAGGAACACAAAGTGCAGTGGGTGGGAGGGTGGACAGCCCAAGTACAACACACACCAGGCCCCTAGTCCCACAGCACAGCAAGGAGGAGCATCCCCCACACCCCACAGCCACGTGTCAGCCACCGCAGTGCACAACGACAGCCGAAAGGTAGACATCACGGTCCACAGCAATCGGTGTCAGTGGGTGTCCAGCCACCACCACGACCCACAACACCCCCCACCCCCACAGACCTGCAACATGGAGCACCCCCGCTTAGAACCATGTGGCATCCAGTACAGTGCACGCACGAACAACCTGCAGGTGGGAAACTGGACAGGGCTGGATTACTGGAGGCATGAGGACCGTAACACGACCAACACATGGGACATGTCACGTAGCAGACGAACACGCAGCACCGCCCACCGTCATGAACAAGTGAACAATGTGCACACGGACATGAACCACAGACTCACACCTCACATGACCCATCACAGACACAGCAACACCCAAGGAGCCACGTCTGCATGCACAAGCCACACTGAATATAGTACCACACGGCAGCCACTGTGCAACCCATCACACACAACCGAAACACCATTGAAGTCCTGTCCATGTAGCCCCTACTGCCTGTCAACCACACACCCCACAACTACGCCTATGTAAGACAAACAACACTAGACGCAACAGAGCGGAACAACATAAATGCACACGAACACCACTGAACCCATCAAACACACAGACACACCATGCACATACAACATACCATCCATCCCATCCGTCAGCCCCAGTCTCATGAAAGGCATGTCATCCGCACAGCTGCCACACATACAGCAGTCACGCTAAGATACATGCCCATGACCAACCATGTGCCAGAAGTCAATGAAGCGCACGACACACTGTGAGCAACAACACACAACATGGGCCACACCCCCGAGCACTGCAGTGATGCACATGGCACAGGGCAGCACGCACACCAAGGAGATGGGACAACTGCAATACGTTGGCTGGCACACAACCATCACTCACTCATAACGATGCGTCCAATGCCATGTCCAGTAATCACAACAGACAGCAAATATGCAGGCCATGTCAAGCATGCACACACCTCAAACCATGCACTGTCATGCTGCCACAACACATGTCACGTTCGGCACCCATGGCTCACAGCATGTACCCCAAAAGCATATTCCATCCCAAATGCGAATCTGGGGCATGGCCCCCATGTTGCCATATGCGTTCCTAAGCGTCCCATCTGAACACCAAAAGCAAAGTACAAACCAGACCCAGGATGGGCCAGGAGCCCGCATACACCAGAGTCACAATAAGTAGGGGCACAGCAACACACCCATCGGCATGGCCAATCCGTCCCATGCCACATGTGCACAGCACACAGTCCCATTGCCAAGCACACACAACTACAAATGCTACAGCCACACACACGCCTCCGGGAAACCCATGTACGAGATTGCACGAACTGTTAATGTCAGACGACAAATACATACTTCGCCAGGTGCAACACAATAACAAATCTCATTCTCTCCACAGGTCACGAACTGCTGGATGCTGGGGATGGAGACAGCAGCCAGCACAGCCAGCCTACAAGCCCCCAACGAGGACACACGGATGTGGAGGATCTGTCCTCCTCTTCGGACACGGACCACCAAGCAGGCCCATCTGGTGTGGCAGGGCCCAGCCGCTCCCCAGGACCCCTCCTACCCACCAACCCATCATCCAGGGCTGCTGAACATTCCCAGCCCCCTGCTGCCACTGTCGTTGCGGCCAAACCCACGGACATTGCGGCCACACCCACGGTCATTGCGGCCACTACCACTGCCGCAACCGCCACCATCGCCGCCACCACCACCACGTCTTCGCTGGCACCAGCCCCAGCGCAGGTGGTGGCCCGGCCGACTGGATCCACCCTGGGAGCCACAGCGAGGACCGTGGTGAGCAATGTGGCTAGTGGGCAGGCCGGTGGCAGCAGTACTGGTAGGAGGAGCAGGGTCAGGGAAACGCAAGTCTCCCCTGGGAGCCATGCCCTGCCTCAAATGGCCAGAGTCCTTGGGGCCTATGAAGAGGCCCAAGAACAATGGGTCAGGTCTGCTTCAGACACGCGGGAGGTGCTGGGGGTGCTGAGGTCCATGGACGCCCGTATAGGTCAACTCGTGGACCTCATGGGCCAGCTGGTGGTGAGGTCACAGCCAGGGACAGCAGCTCCACCACCGCCACCACCTGCCGGGGCGCAGGGTCGTGCAGCTGCGTCCAGTTCCCCTGCGTCCACAGCCAGTGAGCACACCTCAACCACCAGCATGTCGCAAGCAGGCACCCCCTCGCAAACGTGGAAGGGGCCGTCCGAAGTGGAAACAGATCTCCCGGGAGGACTTCGCACGCTCCAGACGCAAGTGAGGCAGCCAGCCAGCCTTCCTTGACCACCCACTGCATTGACTTGGACTACGATCCCACTCCACACAGCCATCTGGATGGCATGTGTGTGTTGGACTATGGACATAGAACCAGTGGGTACACCCTGAGCATCACGCAGCCATGACCGACAGCTCATTGTCACTGCACGCACCACTTTTGTCATCACCTTACACACAATCACATGTCACAGTTTGAAATAAATGCACCTCTTACACAAACTGCTGTTTGTGCCCTGTGTTTTATTTGTACGGAATACAACGGCCACCTTGGGCGGAAAGGCACCTGATGCATGGCATGGCAATGGAATCCGGAGGGCCTGTAGGGACCTAGGGGTGGGAGACAGAACAGGAGCACATTCAATGAGTGTATCACACACCCATCACACAGTACATGTCAACAACTACAAGCAATGTACACACATCGCACAGAGCAATAGGGCACAATGCCACAGCCACCAACAGTGGCATACTACCCTGGCCATGGAGCGTTGACACACAGCACGCAGTGAACAAACGGCCACCCTGACACAGCACACACACACCTGCACAGATACAGCCACATCAGCCGTCGTACATGGACACTCACCGTCAAGTGAAGAAGCGGGCGATGAGCTGCTGCCGCACATTACCAGCTTCCTCCTCTCCGCTGTCCTCCTCACTCGAGCTGTCCTGGTCTGCGGGCTGGGGCCCTGGTTGATCTCCGACATCCACGATGAGGGGGATCTGCTTCCGAATGGCCAGATTGTGCAGCATGCAGCACGCCACCACTATCTGACACACCTTCTGTGGGGAGTACGCCAGCGCACTCTCGGTGCGGTCCAGGCACCTGAACCTGGACTTGAGGAGGCCAAAGGTACGCTCGACCACACGTCTGGTCCTCCCATGTGCCTCATTGTAGCGATCGTCTGCTGGGGTGCGAGGATTCCTCAATGGACTGAGCAGCCATGCCCCATTCGGGTACGCAGAGTCACCTGGGTGTGAGGGACACAGAGAACCGTTGCTATTCCAACTGGACAGGGGACAGCATCGCACAACCAGCACGCTACACCACTCCACATACTCACCGACAATACAGCCACGATCCTGTTGCAGATTGGACATCAGTCGTGGCAAGATGCTGTTGCGCATTATGTGTGCGTCATGGGCCGAGCCTGGGAACTTTGCACACACGTGGGTGATCACCATGTCCGCAAGGCACACCACTTGCACATTCAGGGAGTGCGTGTGCTTCCTGTTGCGGTACAGGTGCTCAGTGGCCTGTGGTGGAACAAGGCCAACATGTGTGCAGTCAATGGCTCCAACGACGTGTGGGATTCTGCCAAGGGCATAGAATGCACCCTTCACTGCCGCCAATTCACGAGCCCTGGGGAAGCGGATGTACCTGTTTCGGCACAGCATCATGGCTGCCAGTACATCCCTCAGCACCTTGCTGAACATGGGCTGGGACATCCCTCCTCCACTGCCCACTGTGTGCTGGAATGACCCAGTGGCGAAGAAATGCATGGCGGCCATCACCTTAGCCGTGGGGTGACAGCTGTCGGATACACCCTGCGGGGACGGAGATGGGGTTCCAACATGGCACACAGTCGATGCAGGGTTGGCCTGTCCAGCCGAAACTTCCTAATGACCTCTGTATCGTCCATGTCCGCCAGCAATTGGTATGGGCGGTCAATGTTCGGTCTCCGCCTAGGGAAAATGGCAGTGGACACATGTCAAAGCAACACAACACATAGCAATTTCGCATACACATCACTGACATGACTGAGCAAGCACATGAGCCACAGCCCAGCTGTCAAGCTGGGACGGCACGGCCACAATACACTTACACAGGTCTCCCAACAATGGCAATGGCTAGTGATACAAACCACTGCCATGTGCATGCACATGGGGATCTAGGCCCCAATGACTTGCGGGCGTGCTGATGGGGACTGACTGCATATTCGTCAAGCGGCAACGCCACGGCAACATGAATGTCTGCTGAGCATGGAACTGCTTCCGAGGCTGGATGAGTATGGCACACGACGACGACGATGTGGGCACAGGCTGAGCGGCCAAAACAAGTGGGACCTGTGGCACGAGGGGATATGAGACAGTAGTAGGTGTCAGCACTGCACCCTATGTACAGCACTGTACGGATCACACCTCCCGAAACATTGACAGGTGTCCACATTGACAGCCCCATGCCAAGACGGCTGTGTGCTTGCAGTCACACGTCACAGGTGAGAGGTTACATTGCACGTGCCAGGTGGCAGACGTACATAGTGGGAGCTGGCATGTGTGTGCATGTGTCTCCTGTTCAGGATCCACCAGATGGGCGCTGACTCTGTACTGACCATTGGACACAGCATGTTCCGTGGAAGGCTTGTGTGTGTGGGATGGTGGCACTGGATGTGCCTCCGTTGGGTGGGGGCCATGCACAGGGCGGGTACGTCGATGATTGCGCATTGTTGGTCACGGTGGGTGCACCCACTAAGATGTGTTGCCCTGTGTTCAATTCCTATGTCCGCATGATGATGGACTGTAGATGTGGGCAGACTACACATTGGTCGATGTGCTGTCTATATGCATGTGCCTTCACACCAGGCACAGCTGCCCCTGCACATGTGACCCCTGCTGGACTCGCTGCTGGGTCTGTGGAGCTGATGCACCTTCTGTGCGTGGGGCGGACAGCTCTCCTCACTTCCCTCATTGCGCATGTCATGACTTTGCCGCAGGTGACATGGATCATGGAGGGCCCACATGTACGCGTGGGTAGGCTACACATGATTGTTCACTGCTCGCCACCCCCAGTCAGTGTTTCGAATGGGAAGGTTGTCGTGCTGGTGGTATGTTCGATGTGGCGGATGGGCGGGCCTAGGTGCAGGCTTACATTCCGGACATGGGGGTAGTTGGATTGGCGACTAGTTGCAGTACACACGGGACACGTCTCTTCCTTTCCACATCTGGGTCATCCCTTGTACTCACTGACAGTGATACAGTCATCTTCGCCCCAGCCCTCATGTCCTCCCCTCGCTCCCCCAATATGCATGTGCACCTGCGAGGCTAGCGCTTGCACAGGCAGCCCCAAGCTCGCACCAGAGAGGGCAAGGAGTGTATGTGTGGGTCCAGTTGCACGAGTGGGCTGTCTCAGGGTATGATGTGTTGCGGGACGCCGTCCACCTGCGTGGTGCCCCAAATGGAGACCCGGCCTGCATGGACTATGCATCACAGTCTTCGCCTTCCGGATCCGCCACCTGCGACACCCAGTGGCTGTGGCTGCCCTTGCGGCCATGCCGCGTCCGTCTGTGACTGATGGCCCACACATTCACTCTTTGGCCTCTCTGGGGAGGGCTCGGGGTGGTGGCGCACGCGCTTGCACTTAGTCGCAATGGCATGTGGCGTGGTTGGTATAATGGGCAATGGATGGGATGGTGCGAGCCACCTCCCGTGACGTCAGTGCTGCTCGTGCTGTGGTGCGTCCCCCTACACTTCCATTTGACTTGTGCCATGCTAGACGTTGAGGTTCTATTGCCTGCGTGATATGACCAGGAGGAGCGCGAGGAGACCTCTCACACACCATGCTCCACTGCCATCCCGTGCCCTGTATCGCCTGTGCGGATTGACTATGTTGGGGTTACACCTGGTCGACTGGGGCTGTGTGTGCCTTGTCAAGGGGCATGGCGGGCGCACAACAGGATCCAGCTTGTCCACAGAGGGTGGGCTGAGGTGCGCCTGGTACCGCTTGTACGTGTGCCCGGCTGCTGTGCACACACGTGTTCACTCCCCCCGACAGGTGTCCTCTCACAATGCCCAGGGAAGCGGTGGTGTACTGTTCATGACCCCTCCCAACACGGCGTGCTCCAACTTGGCATGTGCGCATCTACCCGTCACACCCACCCACCTGAGCACTGCGTCCATACGACTTCACACGACACATGTGTGTCTTCCACAGTTGTGCTACTCATTTGCGTTGACATCCAATACCAGTGGACTACATGGTCATGTCACGACTGCAGTGTACTTCACATACTCTCATCCTCTCTCATTCGTACTTGTGAAATGAGTCAGCGGAGACAGTTTTGGTTTCAAACATTATATTGAGTCTTCTGTCCTCTGTGATGCAGTATAGTGGACACTACTGGCAGCGGAATACATGTTGAGGATATACTGAGCATGATTGCAAATGGGATAGGGTGTGGGGTTAAATGTGATTGGCTGTTGCATGTGGGATGTGGGCTTCAGAGTTACATCTGCTTGGCCAAGGCTGTGCTAATGTACATTTACGTATAGCTGCGGAGCTGCGGACTTTGACACAGACGGTATACATGTAGCCTACCAGACCGCTTGGCATCATGGGCACAGTCCATCTCAGTTCCATGTGACAGGTTTGCTGCGGTTGTTCCTCATGCACGCGTGCATGTGAGATGACATCAGGGCATGTGCTTCGTGCATGCAGCGGCGTGCCACTTGTTGTTGCAATGTGGTGGTTACTGGACATGTCACAGTCACTGGGGTCGTGTTGTTGTTGTATGCACTTGTCGTCCATGCAAAGGTCCTGGTATGGGATTCCCGGGGCGGGGGTGGGAGGGTGCAGCACCCACAGACTCCAGGCGACCTATTCATGTCCAGTGAGCGGTGTGTGTGTCCATGGGCGCTGGATCCATGTCGTGTCCTGGTTGTTCGTGCAGTTCCGTCCATGTGGGTGCGATACACAGACCCCATGCCACTGCCTCCCACGATGCATGCGGTGTTCCTGGATGTGATGGGGAACAGTGTGCATGTCCCGGTCATATCCGATGTCATGGCGATGTCGTTGATGGTGTGGTAACAGTTGCCGGTCGTTTGGTATGGCTGTTGTGGTGGTGACTGGCCAGTCCGTGCGGAAGCTAAGCATGGGTGCGGGGTTGGACATCATAGGTCAATCGGGGAACCTGCGTTGTGGTCCGACGAATTTACAGGTTGTCAGGTATGTGATGCCGTCCAGCAGGGCTTCCATGTCATTGGTGGTGTACATGTTTGCCAGCCAATGTAGCGGATGGTGGCTGTCAAGGTGTTGTTCGTAAGTTGTCCCTTGGAGGACCATGATGGGGCATGCTGGGTGACATTCGATGTAGCTGTTCTCGATGATCCGTCGTGTGGAGGCACAGTGGTCCCATTTCAGTGCGGGTGCGATGTTGGCCACATACGCCATGCCCCCATAGGCAGAGCAGGCCCTGTCGTGTGCGTCCAGAGGGAGGAGTAGTGGTAGCAGGTCCGCCTTTAGACATGCCGGGTTGGAGAGGCATATCTCCACGGGATGCTGGTAGGGACACCTCCGACAGTAGAAGACGGGCATGACGCAGCTGAACAATGTGATGCGGTAAGTCAGTCGGTAACTTACGTTCAGCAGGGACAGGAGATCGCATCCCAATATATGTATCAGGTTGGTTTTGTACAGCTTGAGCTGTCCGGCGTAGTTGGGTAGGTGTGTTGCGGTTGCCATTTCGCAGCAGTGCGTTGTGGTGGCGTGCTCCGGCTGTGTGTGCAGTCTGCAATGTGCACGCTCCGAGGTTGCTGTGAGCTCTGTGTAGTCGTAGGGAGACAGGACTTGTGTTCTGTTGGCTTCTGCGGAGGACACGGGCCCTCATCCCACATGCTTCTCAGACAGTTCAAGGTCAGTGATGTGTGACTCCTTCCAATTAACTTGCATGTGGCCGACATGGGGAGTGTTTTCTTTTTCTTCCCCGTCCGTTGTGTGCTTCTGTGATATGCGCTATCTGCCCTGTGGTCGGTCTCCTCGGCATGCCTGTGTTGGTCTTTTCTTGGACAATGGCTGTATTCACCGGCTTCTTTCGTAGGGCTGTGGTTTCGGAGTTGGAATGGAAGGTCATTCAGTGCTGTCTGCTCTCCCTTGTGTGGGCGGCAGGCTGCCTTTCCGCTCTGCGTTGGGCCTTGTGTGTGAATGTTATTCTTGGGCCACCTGTTGTCGGTCCCCGGGCTCTTTGGTGTTCCGTTTTATATGTCTTGTTCATATGTGCAGGGTGGTATGGGTGTTTCAGTGTGGTACTGGCGTTCCTCTTCCCGAAGGGGCCCTGCTTCTCCTAGTTGGTGTTGCCGCCGCTGTGTGCTTCGCCATGTTTGTTACACTGGGGTGTGTCCTGCTGTTGCGTGACTTCACTGACATGTGTGCGTCGGTTGTGTGGCGTTGGGTGTTGTCCGTGAATTGGGCGTTGGGGACATGTCTGTGGCAGGCCTGTCACGTATCATGTGCGTTCGGGGTGGGGCTGATGTGTGTGCTGCTTGGTTGTGTCCCTGTGTCTGTGTGCGACGCATGCATGGCGGTGCGGTTGGCCTCTGCGTTGTGCGCATGTGTGGCGGCGTCATCGCCGCTTTGGGGCCGTGACGGGGTCGTTGGTTCCTAGTCCCAGGTGGTGTGTACACATGTGTTACGCGATGTTACGATTTGGCCTGTGTGTCATATGTGGATGCAATGGTGGATGTGTAGTGTACACGCGCTGGTGGGGGGTTGTCCGCTTTTTCCGCCCTTGCACTGTGTGCGCTGTTTGCGTGCACTTGTTGTGTGTGTGCCTACCTGCGTCTCCGCGGTACGTTGCGTCCTTGGTGGTGCATCAGCAAGAGCATGGGGAGGGCCTGCAGTGCTGGATTCATGCTCGGGGAGCCGCTTCTTCGTTGTCCGTGCTCGGCGTCCGTGTTACCGCTTCGGTTTGTCGTACGGTATCTCTTAGCCGTGGGAGCCGTTTGTTTGCGGCATCGTAATTTATACGCCGGGCGGGACGTGATTTCGTCGGACGGTGTGTGTCAATTGGGCTGCGCCGCTACGTGTACGGGCGCACTTTGATGGCGGACGGTGTTGCTGGCTTGCCGGCGGTGTTTGGCCTACTTTTCGCATCGTAATTGGGCGGGCGTGTGGACTGCTGCGTGCCGGCGGTAACTGGTGGTTTTTGCATCCGCCAGCACGGCGGTTGTGCTTCCGCCCGCCATCGTAATGACCCCCCAAGTATGTAAACATCGTCCTCCAGCTCTGGTTCTTTTGATCTTTGGGATCAACAGGAGAGCGATTGTTTGTTTCCAGATCGCATGAGCTGTTGTGTGGGACAATTAACTGGTTTAAGGTATGTGGGCCCTGAGAGTATTTGATCTTTTGTGCAATGCATAGGGCTTAAATTCAATCCTTCTCTTTACTGGGAGCCAATAAAGACTTGCCAGTGCTGTGATATTTGGGAATATTCAAAAGAATGCGAACTGCAGCATTTTGAATGATCTGTAATGTTTTTACCACATAGGCTGGACTGCCCAAGTAGAGTGAATTGCAGTAATCAAGACGCAAAAGTATACGGTTTTGTACCACAATTCTTCTTGATTCGGCCGTAAACCATTTCAGAGTCTTCCTTAATGCTCTTAATAGGCCAAAGCATGTCCCTGCCATTTTTTTGCCTGGGTGGCAATAGTAAGACCAGTGTCCAGCCAGATGCCCAGGCTCTTGACCTCCGGTGTTGGGGACAGGCAATCACCCAAACATGGAGGCCAGGTAAGCTGGCTCCACAGAGAAGGGTCATTCCCCACCACCAAGACTTCTGTGTTGTCACCATTTAACTTAAGGGAACTAGAGGCCATCCAATTATCGACTTGTTCCAGGCATCCATCCATCTATCCATCCATCCATCCATGCATCATCTGAGATTTTGATTTACTCTGCTATGCTTCCATCCATCCATCCTGTCAGATTCCGATTTACTCTGCTACCTTTCCCACATCTACCCATCCATCTTCTCAGATTTCTATTTGTGCTCTGCCATCCTTTCATCCACCCATCTACCAATCCTCTCCCCCAGTCATCCATCCATCCTTTTACCCACTCATCCACCAATCCTTTCACCCACTCATCCACTCATCCACCCTTTCACCCACTCATCCATCCTTTCACCCACTCATCCTTGCATACTTTCACCCACTCATGCATCCACTTGCCCATCTTTCTTTCCATTTTCTATCAACTCATCTTTCTTTCGTTTTAGCATTAACAATGATTTTGCAGATAAAAGGAACCCATGTAGAACCCCACCCGTGCTGTAGCTGCTAAAGCAGGGGGTTCACGGCACTTCTGTTCTTGCCTCATAGTTTTCGAGGAGAGAACACAGGTCACTGTGACACAATTGGTTATTTCTTTAGAGAGCGTGTTTTGTGAATGAAACTTTCTTTATGTTCCTAATGAAACTTTATGATGGATACTTCGACTGGAAGTTCTGATGCAGGCCTGCTAGCACACTGATGTATGAGTTTTTGTTTGAAAATATTTCATTTTGTGTTGTACATTTCCTGAGAGCGGTGTTGCTGTGGAAGCTAATGGAAGATTTCCTGTACCTTGGAAATGGGTTAGTGTTATAATTATTTGTGTGACGATCATCATTCTGATTTTCCCAATATGTGTTATCGCTAGTCATGCCATGCTGAATTCCCAGTTTTTGCTTATTACCAATGTGCAAAATGTGTATAAAAACCTGTGGTTTTCTCTGTGAGCAAGAGACTTTTAATTTTCCTCACGGACTCTGTCCATTTGGAAAGAGATTTTTCATTTTACCCTGGGGATGCTGTTAGTGTTCCTTGTGATTCTGGCAGTTAGAACTTAGATGATTTTCCCCAGTGGAGAAGCTTTGCCCCACTGCTTTTCAGCAGTGTAAGAAAAAATAAAATGATAATGACTCAATGGTATTATCATTTTATTTTTTCTTGTTGCGGGAGCGGCAACTTTACGAGGCGGGGCTACTCTGTTGAAAGTGCAGGGGAGGGGAGGAGTGGTTTTCACTCTGTACGTGCGCATGTATGTTTGGCCGGCCGTCTCAGGCCGGCCAAACATCCATGCACACATAGCATTACAGCATGGGTGGAGAATACCCAGGCCACCAGTCCCTGTCTGAGCTCCGTACCATGGCGCTCAGACCAATCACAACGCTGCATTGCAGTGTTATGATTGGCTCAGGGGAGCCTGGGTGCTTCCTGGGTCCTTCCTGTTCCGGACGGAGGAAGGAGTGGAGAGAAGCGATGAGGAGGACGCGACGACACAGACAGAAGGTAAGGACATGGGTCCCTTGCTCACTTTGCCACTGGATTCAAGCTAGCATGGCTGATAAAGAGTGTTACCCCGAAACGGGTCCCAGAATGCTTGTTTCTGGTCAAGGGAAGACATGGCTTGGCAGTTCGGGCTGGGCTGTTCCCATGAGGCACAGGGTCAAGACTGATTTGCATATAGCTATGACTGAACTGGGGTGGCAAAGTGAGCTAAAGAACAATGATCGATTCAACCCAGATCTGTGACTGTGGTGAGTGTCTGAAAAGTTTCAGCACTCCGTCTATCATCTCCTTGTGTTTGCTTTGTTTGCCCTAAGTTGGCAGGTTATGCCCAGATGTGGGTGTCAAGGTTTTATTCCAAACTCCTAGGATCAGTTTTATGCTCAAGTGGGTCAACCTCTCAATCACCTCACCCTCTGAAGCTAAAATAGCACAGATGGTAGAGGAGATTAAGCGAGGAAGGAAAGGATGCGGACAGCAGTTAAGGAGACCTATAAAAGAAACAAACATAAAAAGAAGCAATCAGTATCTCTATACTATGGATCTACACAAAGTTTATATTATTTCTTTATATGTCTCTAAATAACTGTAAAGGAAAATAATGCTGAGCTGTATATCACTCAAGTAGGAGAGTGCCTTTTGTCATCTGAAAGCTCTCTCTTTTCTGAACATTTGTCTATGAAGGAGAGATAAATTGAATACCATGACTTGCACCACCAGATAATCATTCACACATAATCATGCCAGATTCTTACCCACCACAAATATAAAACGACCTTGCATCACAGGGGGGGGTTGAGATTGCACACACCATTCCCCCTGCTAAGATTTTACACGGATCACCACTGCATGTTTATTCCATTTTTGTAAAAGGCATTAAAATACTGATGCGCTTTATTGACCATCAGTCGTAAAAAGACACTGTTCTTACGGATCACAACAGTATATTTCCCGCTGAGTTTTTGCTCCAATACGTAGTGTAAAATATCAAAATGAATGTGAGCTTAAATTTGAAAGGGTATCGTTATCCGTACAAGATGCCCTTTTAATACACAGTTTCTTTCGTAAAAACAATATGTGATAGATACAGCCTTATTGAATGAACTCTTGAGCCTTTAGAGGTTTAACCCTCTCGATAGGATTTGATCAGAACAGTTCTCAGTGGTTAATCTAGGCAAGCCCACACCTCTTTTTTGTAGTAGCTCCGGCTCCTGCTTCTGAATGAAAATAGCAGAGCCAGGGATTTCGGAAGTGAATCGGAGAAAGGAATGCAATGCCCCGTTCAAGGAGATAAAGTGAGTATGGTGATTGCGTCACTCTTACCGCCCTCTCGTTGACTCCGGGAAGAAGGATTTACCCAGCATGGAACACCGCTACTCCAACACAGAACACGCAGCAAGTGATGATCACCGGAACGGATCTTTTAACTTCCGGTTCATGGTGTCGTCACTGCTGCCTCAATGGTCCATGACTCGAGCCTGTTGGGAGTTGTAGTTGCCTCTTGAGCTGGGATTATGATCCACATCCCCTCGTAGAATCGGCAGCATACTCAGGCACTGCAAAACGGGTCAGGTAGGTGTAACAGTACATTCCCCTCACCGAGAATGCTGCAGAGGACGAGGTTTCGCTGGGAATCGATCATGAAACTTCTGGATTAACAGAGGGGCATGGATACTTCTGGCCAGTTCCCATGAATTTTTTTCAGCACTATATCCTTTCCAAGAAACCAAATACCATAGGGATGTACCCCTTCTTTTAGAATCCAGTATTTTTGATACCTCGTATTCCGGTTCTCCATCTACCAAAATGGGAGCTGGTCTCTATATAAGAGGGGTATAAGAAGGCTTTAATAGAGATACATGGAAAACAGGA
This sequence comes from Calotriton arnoldi, assembly GCA_963921515.1. NCBI lineage: Eukaryota > Metazoa > Chordata > Amphibia > Caudata > Salamandridae > Calotriton > Calotriton arnoldi. Next base: position 230,419 of record CAWUFW010013042.1, read on the forward strand.
TGTATACGCATGGATCTAGGTAATGCAAGGAGAACAGTAACTGGATTGATGCATTTCTTCACCTTAAAAGGCCCTATGTATCGTGGATTGAATATACTGTATCTACGGAATCGAATGTTCTTAGTAGATAGCCACACTACATCTTTTTCCTTGTACATCGGGTTAATCCTGCGATGCGAGTCTGCAGCTTTCTTATATCGCAGTTTTGCTTTCTGTAGATGCTGCTGTGTCTTTTGAATTGTTTTTTGTATATGTTTTACTCAATCACATACTTCAGGCATGTCTTGTTCCATTCCTGGGTGTATCAATGGGACAAAATGGGGCCGGAACCCATAATTACTGTAGAATGGAGCTATCTGGGTGGATTGATGTGTGGCGCTATTGTATGCTGTTTCTGCTATCCACAATTAATCCACCCGGGCATCTGGGTTTTTTCTCACATAACAGCGGAGATACTGTTTTAGGGTCTGATTCAAATGCTCTGTTTGACCATCCATTTGTGGATGAAAGCTGGTGGATGTAGCAGATTTTATCCGTAAAGCCAAACACCACACTTTCCAAAGGTTTGCTGTGAACTGTGAGCCCCTATCTGACACAATAGTAGATGGTACACCATGTAACCTTACTATGTGACACAGGAGAATATTTGCCAACTGACCTGAAGTAGGCATCGTCTTACAAGCAATGAAATGCCCCATTTTCATGAGACTGTCTACCACTACTAAAATCACCATGTGTCCTTGTTCATTAGGTAACCCCACTATGAAGTCCAAATAAACTGTATTCCAAGGAACTGTAGGAGTGGGCAAAGGCATCAATAGTCCTTGGGCCTTTTGGTGGTCTGTTTTTGCCCTGGCACATGTTTCACAAATTTTCACGTATTTCAGAATATCAGTCCTGACTGTGGGCCACCAGAAGTATCGAAGCACCCTATCGAGGGTTTCATCCATCCCGTTATGACCCGCGCTAGGAACCACATGACACCAATGGAATACCTTCTTTTGTAACTCTCTAGTGGGTACTAGTAACTGATGATTTCAAATGGGCACTCCTTGTTTTAATTTCCATTTTGGATGCATTCTAATCCATTTTCTCCATGAAGGAGTTTGAGTGCTATGTGCAATGGCCTTCAAAAATTATTCTGAGTGTATCACCCCTATGACCTGGTTTGGAGTCAGTATGGGTAAAGGCTGATTGTTCACAGGGCTACATGTGGATTCTTGTCTAGTGAGAGCATCAGCCTTCCTATTTTCAGATCCTGGTCGGTAAGTGACAACAAAATCATATCCAGAAAAAAACAACATCCACCGTAACTGTTTTGGAGACAACAGCCTTGCTGATCACATAAATTGAAGATTTCGATGATCAGTGTACACTGTCACTACATGCTTTGCTCCCATTAAATGATGTTGCCATGTACCGAAAGAATCTTTTATGGCTAACAGTTCTTTTTCTGCGATAGTATATCGCGTCTCTGACTCATTCAATTTGCGTGACATATAAGCCACCGGATGCAACTGTCCAGTTTCCTCATTTCTTTGGGACAGAATGGCTCCTACAGCCAACTCCGAAGCATCAGCTTCAACCACAAAGGGTTTCTCAGGGTTTAGATGTGCTAAAATTGGAGCAGAATTGAAGGCTCTTTTCAACTACTCAAAAGAGTGTTCAGTTTCTTCGGTCCAGACAAAAGGGGTTTTCTTCCTCAATAACCTTGCAATGGGTGCTACCAATTGTGAAAACTCTTGAATAAACCTTTGATAAAAGTTAGCAAATCTAAGAAACATTGAACGTCTCTAACATTAACAGGTCTTGGCCACTCTTTCACCGCCTGTATCTTTTGTTCTGACATCTCCAATCCGGTAGGTGATAATATCACTCCCAAAAATTCCACTTTCTGTATTGGAATTCACACTTGCTTAGCTTACAGTATAACCCGTTATCCCGTAAAGCTTGTAGAACCAAACAGACGTGTTGATAATGCAATTTCACTGAATCAGAATATATCAAGATGTCGTCTATGTAAACCACAGTAAACACAACTAAATATTCATGCAATACTTAATTTAGGAAAAACTGAAAAGCAGCTGGTGCATTATACAACACAAATGGCATTACAGTGTATTCAAATAACCCAAATCGGGTACGAAACGCCATTTTCCACTCGTCCCCCTCCCTCACACGGACCAGATGATAGGCCCCCTTTAGATCTAAATGAGTGTAGATTTGAGCCTTTCTGACTTGGTCCAATAGACCAGGAATTAAGGGCAGTGGGTATCTATTTTTGATGGTTATATTGTTCAAGGCCCTAAAGTCAATACATGCACGTCTTTCACCAGTTGCTTTTGGTATGAAGAACAAAGGGGAAGATGCTGGGGATTTGGAGTGACGGATAAACCCATTGGCCAGGTATTGATCCAAATAGGTCTTTAAGTGCTCATTTTCTGACTCCGTGAGGGCATATATCCTACAACAAGGGACTACGGAGCCGGGTACTAAATTAATTTGACAGTCATATGGCCTATGAGGCGGCAAAATGTTGGCCTGTTGTTCGTTGAACACATCTTGATATTCATTATATATTTCAGGTAACTGAATGTTTTTTTTCGGCTGTAGTGGCTACATGATGCAAGGTTGCTAAGGCCTTCACAGGAGGATCTATAGAAAGTTGACCACAATTATCGCTACACCAGGAGCTTTCAAAGAGAATGGTTTTTGTAGCCCAGTTAATTGAAGGATTGTGTTTCCTCAACCACGGTAATCCCAATATGATTCCATATTGAGGTGCATGAATGATATTGAAGGTTAAGGTTTCGTAATGGTTGATATTACCACAAATGTCTAGGTTCTCCGTGGAGTGACTGATTGGTCCTGTCTTAAGTTCTCTACCATCAACTGCTAATACTGGTTCAGGTGTCTCTTTCTCTACTAAACTCAACTGTAACTTGAACTCCAACTCTTTATCCATAAATAACCCAGTTGCTCCAGAATCTATCATGGCTTCAGTTTGTTGCCACCCATAGTTCGCTTTCACCTGTATTAGAATTGTAAAGTGTTCTGGTGTTTTATTATTGTTGTTCTGTGTTGAAGGGATTACCCATCCGCTCAAAAATCCCCCTCTTCTCACCTTTGAGCCTTCTAGTTTTCCAACTTCTGGATCACCATAGGTGCCGGACCCTTACTGAACCCAGGCTTACTCTTTGGTTTCGACAGGCAATTTGGAACGTAATGACCTCTTCTGCCACAATACATGCACAGCCCATTCTTACGCCTTTGTTCTCTTTCATCCTGGGATAGTGGGGCACTTACTGTCCCAATCTCCATGGGTTCAGGAGCACCCACAGCATTAGATCTAGAAAATCTGACTTTATCATAACGGAGAGAGAATTTGTCTGCCCTTCTTTTGTCATTCCTACGCTCACTAAGCCTACTATCTAATCGCAAATTAAGATGTATAAGCTCAGTGCAAGAGGTGGGTTGTGGATCTATTTGGGCCAACACGTCCTTAAGATTGTCTCTTAACCCTTGATGAAAAAAGGCTGCTCGTTTTTCCTCAGGCCATCTCGTTTCTGAAACCAACCGTTGAAAGGTATTTAAATACACAACCAGGGGGCATATTCACAAGGACACATCGCGTATCGCAGCCAAAGAGAGGAGTTGGCCTAACGGCTAGGGCGGTCGACCTCGAATCTGGGGAACTGGGTTCCAGTCTCAAGAATGACGCTGAACATCCTGTGATTCTGGGCAAATCACTTAATCTCCCCGTGCCTAACAAAAATGAATGTGTCCTCATGTTAATGCAACTGGTGCTATGTAAAGCGCTCTGATACCCGATTCGGGTCAAGTTCACGCTATATAAAACTCTGTGAAATGAAAATGAAATGAAAGTGGCGATAAATTCTTCGCACCATTCACAAGCTGGTGTTAACAACCCATAACACCATTTTTCCCGCGATAGCATCCGCAAAAAACATCGCTAATGAGATGCAGAGTAGGCGTTCCCGAGAAAATATCGGCGCCAACAGCACATCACAACATTCTCAACGACCAGCCCGATCAGCGATAAGACCACAAAACAGGCGATGAGGCGCGTTAGCAGCAGGAACCTAACACCTGCTCTGACCTGGTGTAAAGTCGGACGACAACCTGCACCATCAAAGGGAGACTAGTCCACACCCACACATGAAGAACAACAGATGCCATGGAGCTACTCACCATGCATCCCGGAGCCCCGAGAGGGCAACAACACCCTCCACCACCACCCCAGGGCCCCAGCCCCCCCCGCTCCCCTGCCGGACCACCACAGAGGCAGCGCAGACAAAGACAGCGGACCCTCAGGAAACGCACCAGCCCCACAGACCTAACACCAGACAATGTCAATGCCCACTACAGGCTCAAAAGGACAACCATCCACCGCATCCGGGTCACCATTGCCCACAGGCTGACTGTACCAGCACAGCGGACAACCAACATCCCTCCGCAGACAAAGCTGCTGGCAGTGCTGCACAAGTTGGCCTCCCGTACCCCCCCACACAACATCCGCCAGAGTCGGAGTAGACACACAGCAGCCCCATCCAAGTTCCCCACACCTGTCCTGGATGCCTCCACCAGCCAGGTACACCAGTACCTAAACGTACCCCACAATGTGCAGGAACAGCAGGAGACCAAGCAAGGACTACACGCCATAGCAGGAGTCCCGCACCTGTTGGGGGCACACCACCGCACACATGTGCAACTAGTGCCCCCTGCAGAAAAAACACACAATTACCGCAACAGAAAGCACACGCATCCCACCAATGTGCAGGCAATAGTGGACCAGCAGGGACCCTACACCAAGGTTGCAGCCAACTACCCAGCCAGTGTGCATGATTCCAGCATCCCCCGACAGTCCATCATCAACCAGCATTACCAGGATGGCACCCATGGAAATGCACTGCATGTAGGTAAGTACCAAATAAAAACAGCACACACCTCAACTCCACAATCATGCAACTCACAACACTGGCAATGCGCATGTCACAAAATCACATACAACATGCCAGACAACATGCCCACCCACCAGACATGACAGCACAACTCACTGTGGCAACCTTGATCAGCCATGTACACGAACCATCAACGGCATGGCACCGCAGCCACACAATAGTTGAATGTGGGGAGAGGTGGGAACCAGGTATGTGCGAAGGAGGCAAGTGACCCATGAATGAGAATGTACACAATGCCAACTGTGGCGGAGATGTCCTGGACAGATTGCAGTATGGAGACCACAGACATATCCATGCCCACATGCACTGCTGATGTGTGGAGTGCAGTGGACAGTGGACGCAACCATGTCACCACAGCCAGTGGGGAAGAACGCGGAAATGTAGCTTGTGATGTGCCCCCTTGCAAGCGTGTGCGGAGTGGGCTGGCCCGGCGTACGCAAGGCCAGCGTAGGGGTGTGAATAAAAAGCATGTAGCCCTGGGTGTGGTCCTCTTCCGGAATGGCAAACGTGTCTGCCAGTGCAGCGCCTCCTAGCCCGCCACGAGGCCAATGCCCTCGCCGTGAGCGCTGTGGCCTGCGAACCTATGCGCCTGCTGCACCACGGTCCACTGGACTCCCAACCTGTCATGCACACCCCTGCGAATACAGGCCTCACAGCTCACCTGCCAACACCGGCGTGTGCCGAAGAGGGCCCACCACGTGCCGGCGCAAACTCCAAGCCCGAACCCCGCATCCCTGGCAGCCTCCTCACACCATCACGGCCCCCGCGACACAGGCCCGCTTCACCCCTTTACCTTTTACGTACTGCACCGCTGCCTCCGGCCTACGCTACGCTCAAGTAGGTCACACATGTGGAACTGAGTCGTGATATCTGCATGGCAGAGTCCACATCATTGTACGCAAGGAGACGAGTAAGAGGAAGACGCGGTTCAGTCCGGAGGAGAAAAGGACCATCTTCACGGAGGTGTCCGGACACTGACGGCAACTGCCCTGGTGTCACTAACTCTGTGCATCGCGGGCCAACGACCCATGGATGTGTGCCCCTACTGACCGCTGCCCCGGGCCTACACTGCGGTCAAGTAGGTCACACATGTGGGACTGAGTCTTGATTTGGCAATGGCCGAGTACATACGCAAATGCCGAGTTTAACTCACTATACTCCCTTCTATGTGGTGACACGAAGTATGTGCATGGCATCCCAGCCACACGTGTCTGTGGGCCCTTGGAGACTACGCCTTCGGACTACACTGCGGGCCTGCAGGCCTCACACAAATCCAATCCAGTCTGTACCAGGCAGGGCACGGCATCGTCGCTGGCCAAACACCCGCTCAGCTCTGTCGCTACTGCCTCGGTCAACCACGAGTCATCACCACATGCCATTTCAACGCCGTATGTTAGTGTTCCAGGAGGAGCTTGCTGAACAGCGGTTGGCCCGCGCTGCCCGCTGCCTCCGGACCACACAGCGGTCGAGTAGGCCACACATTGGGAACTCTGTCATGAATCATTTATGGCCGAGCTGATAACATTTTACTGGCCACGTCGCAGACTGCATCCCCTCACAGCTCCGGTGCCACTAAGTCTGTTCCCCGACATCCATGGACACTTACTTCTTGAGATCTGTTGGATACTGAGTCCATGGTTTGGGGGTTGTCTTCATCATCGTGTTGGTGATACTGACTATGTTGCCAAGACGAGGCTGTAGCATTCCACTCCTCCATTTGCCACCTCCGGCCGGCTACTGGCCTCTGCATCATGCCCTGGTGGGGCCCTTCCACTGTCCCCCACAAACCTCCACGACATTCACCTTTGACATCAACGAGGACCCGCTCCCCTAGCGTGGCACTATCTCACTGCACCGCAAGTCACCGTCCCGTGGCGGTGTGGCTGTGCCCACCACAGTGCAACCGGGGCCACTAACTCTGTGCAGCTCAAATCATGGCCCCAACCTGAGGGCATGTCGGATGGCCTCGGTTCCGATGGCCTGGGGGGCCTCAACGCCATGTCTCTGTGGCCCTGCGCTGTCCGCTGCCTCCAGACTCAACCGCGGTCCACCTGGGCTCACAAATCAGATCGAGTCCTGGCCTGCCCGGACATTGCATCACCGCAGGATGCACACGCCACCACCGCCAGGACCAACTCCAAACGACAGGTGCCAGAGTCATAAGTGTCTAACTGCCAGACTGCCAGAGTTGCTCACACCTGTTGTGGGTGCCATCATCAGCTTGATACCCTGCTCAGTCCTACAGGTGCCACTTACTCAGTGCACAACAAATCAAGGACCATTCTGCTTGCATGTTGGGTGAACACTGTACTCTCTACGGCTACCATCATGATGCTTCACAGTTGCTTCTGTTATGCTGGTGTATTATGTTTCTGCTTCAATTGTGATCACTGTTCCAGTTCTTGCCAGCACCAACGACTCCCTGAGGGCTGGCTGACACTCACCCCACACACATCCAGCACATGCCTCACTGTGCATGTGGCCATGCCAATAAAGCTGTCGGGGACACGTGCCCATGGCCAGTTCAAGAGCTCTATGATTGTGTACACGTGCTCATGATGTATGCATTCGGGCCACGGCCCCACAAATCACATTGTGCCATGTGCAGAGGATGCAGCCATGTCACCGCAACCAGAGTGTGGGACATTGCACATGTAGCTTTGTCGTCCCCCATTCAATATGTAAGCGGAGTGGACTGGGCCGGCGTGCACCAGTCCAGCGTGGGGGTGTGGATGATTATCCACTGGCTCAGGGTGTGGTCACTCATGGAAATGTGCAGATGCGGGTGTCTCGGTCGCAGTGTGGGTCTCCTTTGGGGAGTGTAGGTGGTCCATGATGGGACTTAGACACCCACGTAAGTGATCTAGTTCGGCTTCCATGAGGTGGGACCCCACCCGCACCTGTTCGGACACCCCCTTCTGGCAGTCTGACACCTGGCCTTGGAATGCGATGTGTGCTTGGGTGCGCTGCTGGGTGCCAGCCGTGGTGGTGCGTGTGTCCAGCTGTGTTGTCTGTGCAGGGGGTGGGGTATCCTCGATGCAGCGGTGCTGCCCTGCTCCCGGAGGTCGATTGCCTAAGATGTCCATGGCTTGTTGCAGGGCGTCGGTGTCGGAAGTGTGGAGGTCCTCTTCAGCATCACTGTAGAGTTGTCTGCTCTGCTCTGCTGGAGGTGTTGTTTGTCCCTCTGCAATGTGAAGGGGAGATGCTTGTTGACTTTGTGTTGGCATGTATGTTCACGCATTATTCAGGTTTACATACAGACTGCATGACAATGTACATTGTGACTGTTTGGGAGGAGTGGACTATTTGATGAGGGACAGTAGACATTTGGACTACATGACGTAGGTGAGGTTGTACACGTACATTTGCATCTCACAGTTCCCTGCTAGTCAGATGTGATTGGCCATTTCCTACGCACAGGCGGACCCAGTTGTGTCCTCTGTTCTGCAGTGTAAGTGTTGCACTGTATACCACATTGTCGTCCATGTGGATGTGCTGGCATTGCTATGTGTGTGTGCGGCATTTTGGGAGGGTCGCACCTGCAGCTGTGATTTTGCTGCCCCTTATCCCTTGGAGGCGGTGTGCCTTTGACTTTTGGGCTTTTAAGGTGCTGTGATGTTGGCGACTTGGGTCATTTGTGCTCTTGGATGGTTTTTATACTATTGTGCATTGTTTGTCTGCAGATGTCTTGTTGCCGTCAGTGGTTGTTTGTGCAGGTGGATGTGTCAGAGTGTGACCTGCTCCTTTCCGGATGTGGTCCACACTCAGTCACCTCAGTCTCGTGGCGTGCACAATGTCATGGTGATTGTACTCCGGCCATGCTGCTCGTCATGTGGTGTCACTAGCATTGTCAGTGTGGCTCTCACATACGCATCTTTGCTGTCTTTCGCACGGGTGCATGTGTGAGTCGTGGACTTGGTGATGTGTGGGGTGTGACCCCTTTGGGCACATGGTGGACGGGGGCCTACTTGATGTTTGTATGTGTGCTGCAGTGTGCCACGGGGATCAGGGACATGACCCAGGGTCGTTGTGGGTGTGCGGTGTGCTACACGTCGTTGTGCATGTGTGCCATTGTTCCCGTCCCCCGTCCCCCCAGTCCCTGTTCGTTACTCACCCTGTTAATGTTGTGTCCGGTCATGTCGTGCTGTATCAGGACTCCAGACTCCTTGCACCGTCTCCGCACTGATGACTGTGGCCGCCATTTGCTCCGGCTCCTCCTGTGGCGCTGGGCTCCCACCTCCATTCGCCGTTGCTGCCTTCCTGTTGGCAGCGGGTTTCTGCTTGGTTTGGCTTTTCACATCGTGCCAGCGCATCTTGGCCTCATCGACGCTAAGACTGCATTCAAGATGGAATGCCATTTGTCCGTCTGTGTTGCCAATGACACAGTGGAGGTGACGGACAGTTGTTGTTGGTGCTCTGTCTCCTCCATGAGGACGATCAGGTTGTCATGCGGACTGTGCCCCGTCTTCCTCTTCCTCTTCTCCTTGGCCTTTCCCGACCCCGAGGTTCCTTGCTGGTGGTCTGTGGGGCTTGTGGGGTTCGCGTTGACCTGGGCACTGGTTCCGGGTGCATCCATGTTGCTACGCAGTTTATTTTGTTTTTTTTTTTTGTTTTTTTCTTGTTCTGCTTTTATTGTGCATTTTCCCTCATGACGCGTGGGTATTGCAGCCCTGTCGCTGGTTATCGCAATTTTTTTTATCGCGGTTGTCCTCATCGCAACTTTATTTGCGTTAGTGTTTCGCCTTTTTGCGGCGTCGCGTAGATTTTAACGCGGACATTTGATGCGTTATCGTGGGACTATCGCATGGTGCCGCCAGGTTGAGAATGCTATGTTAACACGGTGTTGTTTTCCCGTGATGGACTGCGATATGCAAAGTTGCGTTAAGCTAAATTTGCGATGGATATCACACGTTCTTGAGAATATGCCCCAGGTCTTTACTTCCTTGTTTTAGTTCGAGCAACTCTTTATCTGCTGAAAAGTTATTCGCTCTCCTATCAAAGATGTTCTCGAATCCCTTTCTAAATTCCTCCCAATCGTATAACATAGGATTATCGTTACGAACCAAGGGAACAGCCCACTGGGCTGCATCTCCTGCTAAATTTGAAATCAAGACCGCAACTCGTGCTTGATTCATAGGAAAATGCAAAAACAACAGTTGATGGACAGAATGCAGAACAATGTCATACATTCACCCCAGTACAGAGATCTGGGCCTAAATCCATCATTTTTTTGCTCACCATGCCATTCCAGTTTGAACCCAGCCATATGCAAATCAGTCTTGACCCTGTGCCTCATGGGAACAGTCCAGCCCGAACTGCCAAGCCAGGTCCTCCCTGGACTGGAAACAAGCATCCTAGGACCGGTTTCGAGGTTTCACCCTCTTCAGCCAGGATAGCTTGATTCCAGTGGCATGGAGAGCACGGGACCCACGTCTGGGCATACCCGTCCCACTCGGGGTGACAAATGCAAAAACAACAGTTGATGGACAGAATGCAGAACAATGTCATACATTCACCCCAGTACAGAGATCTGGGGCCTAAATCCATCATTTTTTTGCTCACCATGCCATTCCAGTTTGATCCCAGCCATATGCAAATCAGTCTTGACCCTGTGCCTCATGGGAACAGTCCAGCCCGAACTGGCAAGCCAGGTCCTCCCTGGACTGGAAACAAGCATCCTAGGACCGGTTTCGGGGTTTCACCCCTCTTCAGCCAGGATAGCTTGATTCCAGTGGCATGGAGAGCACGGGACCCACGTCTGGGCATACCCGTCCCACTCGGGGTGACAAATGCAAAAGCAACAGTTGATGGACAGAATGCAGAACAATGTCATACATTCACCCCAGTACAGAGATCTGGGCCTAAATCCATCATTTTTTTGCTCACCATGCCATTCCAGTTTGAACCCAGCCATATGCAAATCAGTCTTGACCCTGTGCCTCATGCATGGGAACAGTCCAGCCCGAACTGCCAAGCCAGGTTCTCCCTGGACTGGAAACAAGCATCCTAGGACCGGTTTCGGGGTTTCACCCCTCTTCAGCCAGGATAGCTTGATTCCAGTGGCATGGAGAGCACGGGACCCACGTCTGGGCATACCCGTCCCACTCGGGGTGACAAATGCAAAAACAACAGTTGATGGACAGAATGCAGAACAATGTCATACATTCACCCCAGTACAGAGATCTGGGCCTAAATCCATCATTTTTTTGCTCACCATGCCATTCCAGTTTGAACCCAGCCATATGCAAATCAGTCTTGACCCTGTGCCTCATGGGAACAGTCCAGCCCGAACTGCCAAGCCAGGTCCTCCCTTTTGCATTTGTCGCCCTAAGTGGGAAGGGTATGCCCAGACGTGGGTCTCGTGCTCACCACACCACTGGATTCAAGCTAGCCTGGCTGAAGAAGGGTGATGCCCTGAAACCGGTCCTAGGATGCTTGTTTCTGGTCCAGGGAGGACCTGGCTTGGCAGTTCGGGCTGGACTGTTCCCCCAAGGAACAGGGTCAAGACTGATTTGCATATGGCTGGGTCCAAACTGGGGTGGTGTGGTGAGCAAAAGAATGATGGATTTAACCCAGATCCTTGTGACTGGGGGTGAATGTTTGCATTGTCCAGCATTCCGTCCATCAATTGTTTCTTTTGCATTTGTCGCCCTAAGTGGGAAGGGTATGCCCAGACGTGGGACCCGTGCTCACCACACCACTGGATTCAAGCTAGCCTGGCTGAAGAAGGGTGATGCCCTGAAACCGGTCCTAGGATGCTTGTTTCTGGTCCAGGGAGGACCTGGCTTGGCAGTTCGGGCTGGACTGTTCCCCCAAGGAACAGGGTCAAGACTGATTTGCATATGGCTGGGTCCAAACTGGGGTGGTGTGGTGAGCAAAGAATGATGGATTTAACCCGGATCCTTGTGACTGGGGGTGAATGTTTGCATTGTCCAGCATTCCGTCCATCAATTGTTTCTTTTGCATTTGTCGCCCTAAGTGGGAAGGGTATGCCCAGACGTGGGTCCCGTGCTCACCACACCACTGGATTCAAGCTAGCCTGGCTGAAGAAGGGTGATGCCCTGAAACCGGTCCTAGGATGCTTGTTTCTGGTCCAGGGAGGACCTGGCTTGGCAGTTCGGGCTGGACTGTTCCCCCAAGGAACAGGGTCAAGACTGATTTGCATATGGCTGGGTCCAAACTGGGGTGGTGTGGTGAGCAAAAGAATGATGGATTTAACCCAGATCCTTGTGACTGGGGGTGAATGTTTGCATTGTCCAGCATTCCGTCCATCAATTGTTTCTTTTGCATTTGTCGCCCTAAGTGGGAAGGGTATGCCCAGACGTGGGTCCCGTGCCCACCACACCACTGGATTCAAGCTAGCCTGGCTGAAGAAGGGTGATGCCCTGAAACCGGTCCTAGGATGCTTGTTTCTGGTCCAGGGAGGACCTGGCTTGGCAGTTCGGGCTGGACTGTTCCCCCAAGGAACAGGGTCAAGACTGATTTGCATATGGCTGGGTCCAAACTGGGGTGATGTGGTGAGCAAAAGAATGATGGATTTAACCCAGATCCTTGTGACTGGGGGTGAATGTTTGCATTGTCCAGCATTCCGTCCATCAATTGTTTCTTTTGCATTTGTCGCCCTAAGTGGGAAGGGTATGCCCAGACGTGGGTCCCGTGCTCACCACACCACTGGATTCAAGCTAGCCTGGCTGAAGAAGGGTGATGCCCTGAAACCGGTCCTAGGATGCTTGTTTCTGGTCCAGGGAGGACCTGGCTTGGCAGTTCGGGCTGGACTGTTCCCCCAAGGAACAGGGTCAAGACTGATTTGCATATGGCTGGGTCCAAACTGGGGTGGTGTGGTGAGCAAAAGAATGATGGATTTAACCCAGATCCTTGGGACTGGGGGTGAATGTTTGCATTGTCCAGCATTCCGTCCATCAATTGTTTCTTTTGCATTTGTCAGCCCTAAGTGGGAAGGGTATGCCCAGACGTGGGTCCCGTGCTCACCACACCACTGGATTCAAACTAGCCTGGCTGAAGAAGGGTGATGCCCTGAAACCGGTCCTAGGATGCTTGTTTCTGGTCCAGGGAGGACCTGGCTTGGCAGTTCGGGCTGGACTGTTCCCCCAAGGAACAGGGTCAAGACTGATTTGCATATGGCTGGGTCCAAACTGGGGTGGTGTGGTGAGCAAAAGAATGATGGATTTAACCCAGATTCTTGTGACTGGGGGTGAATGTTTGCATTGTCCAGCATTCCGTCCATCAATTGTTTCTTTTGCATTTGTCGCCCTAAGTGGGAAGGGTATGCCCAGACGTGGGTCCCGTGTTCACCACACCACTGGATTCAAGCTAGCCTGGCTGAAGAAGGGTGATGCCCTGAAACCGGTCCTAGGATGCTTGTTTCTGGTCCAGGAGGACCTGGCTTGGCAGTTCGGGCTGGACTGTTCCCCCAAGGAACAGGGTCAAGACTGATTTGCATATGGATGGGTCCAAACTGGGGTGGTGTGGTGAGCAAAAGAATGATGGATTTAACCCAGATCCTTGTGACTGGGGGTGAATGTTTGCATTGTCCAGCATTCCGTCCATCAATTGTTTCTTTTGCATTTGTCGCCCTAAGTGGGAAGGGTATGCCCAGACGTGGGTCCCGTGCTCACCACACCACTGGATTCAAGCTAGCCTGGCTGAAGAAGGGTGATGCCCTGAAACCGGTCCTAGGATGCTTGTTTCTGGTCCAGGGAGGACCTGGCTTGGCAGTTCGGGCTGGACTGTTCCCCCAAGGAATAGGGTCAAGACTGATTTGCATATGGCTGGGTCCAAACTAGGGTGGTGTGGTGAGCAAAAGAATGATGGATTTAACCCAGATCCTTGTGACTGGGGGTGAAAGTTTGCATTGTCCAGCATTCCGTCCATCAATTGTTTCTTTTGCATGATTCATAGGAAAAGCACTGGGTTTACATGTAAAATGTAGCAACACCTGTGTCATGAATACTTGTACCTTATTCTCATCCCCTGTAAATCTTTCAGGGGCAGCCGATAGTATAGGCATGGGTATTTCTATAGAAACAGGTGATGCTGCTCCAGCCATACTACCGGAGTGCCAAGAGGCTCCCCGAAAGCCTTCCCTGTACTTGTATCAAATGGATTCCTTTGGAGTTTGTCTACTCTGTCTTGTAGGGCCGCTGTTTCTGCTCTAGAGGCCATTAGTTCTTGTTGAACAAGAGCCAATGCTGCTATGACATCCTCTAAGGTGGCCATCTTTAACTCAGAACCGATCAGGAGAGAATAAATTCTTGGGCTGCGTATTCTGTCAAGGTTTTATTCCAAACTCCCAGGATCGGTTCGATGCTCAAGTGGGTCCACCTCTCAATCACCTCACCCTCTGAAGCTAAAATAGCACAGATGGTAGAGGAGATTAAGCGAGGGAAGGAAAGGATGGGGACAGCAGAGAGGGAGACCTATAAAAGAAACAAACATAAAAAGAAGCAATCAGTATCTCTATACTATGGATCTACACAAAGTTTATATTATTTCTTTATATGTCTCTAAATAACTGTAAAGGAACATAATGCTGAGCTGTATATCACACCAGTAGGAGAGTGCCTTCTATCATCTGAAAGCTCTCTCTTTTCTCAACATTTGTCTATAAAGGAGAGATACATTTAATACCATGACTTGCACCACCAGATAATCATGCCAGATTCTTACCCAACACAAATATAAAAATACCTTTCATCACAGGGGGTTGAGATTGCACACACCATTCCCCCTGCTAAGAAAAGAAAAGTATGATTTTACACGGATCACCACTGCATGATTATTCCGTTTTTGTAAAAGGCATTAAAATACCCATGCCCTTTATTGTCCATCAATGGTAACAAGACACTGTTGTTACAGATCACAACAGTATATTTCTCGCTGGATTTTTTCTCCAATATGTAGTGTAAAATATCAAAACGAATGCCAGCTTAAATTTGAAAGGGTATCGTTATCTGTACAAGATGCCCTCTTAATACACAGTGCCTTTCGGAAAACCAATATGCGACAGATGCAGCCTTATTGAATGAACTCTTGAGCCTTTAGAGGTATAACCCCCCTCGATAGGATTTGATCATAACAGTTCTCAGGGGTTAATCTGGGCAAGCCCCCACCTCTTTTTTGTAGTTGCTCCTGCTCCTGCTTCCGAATGAAAATAGCAGAGCCAAATGATTTCGGAAGTGAATCAGAGAAAGGAACTCAATTCCCCATTCAAGGAGATAATGTGAGTATGGGGACTGCGTCACCCTTACCGCCTTCTCGTTGACTCCGGGAAGAAGGATTTACCCAGCGTGGAACACCGCTACTCCAACACAGAATACGCAGCAAGTGACGATCACGGAACGGATCTTTTACCTTCCGGTTCACGGTGTCATCACTGCTGCGTCAATGGTCCATGACTCGAGGCTGCTGGGAGTTGTAGTTGCCTCTTGAGCCAGGATACCCATCCACATCCCCACGTAGAATCGGCAGCATACTCAGGCTCTGCAAAACGGGTCAGGAAGGTGTAACAGTGGGACCCTTGCTCACTTTGCCACTGGATTCAAGCTCGCCTGGCTGATGATGGGTGTTACCCCGAAACCGGTCCCAGGATGCTTGTTTCCAGTGCAGGGAAGACATGGCTTAGCAGTTCGGGCTGGACTGTTCCCATGAGGCACAGGATCAAGACTGATTTGCATATAGCTATGTCTGAACTTGAGTGGCGAAGTGAGCTAGAGCACGATGATGGATTCAACCCAGATCTGTGCCTGGGGGTGAGTGTCTGAAAAGTTTCAGCACTCCGCCCATCATCTCCTTGTGTTTTCTTTGTTTGCCCTAAGTTGTCAGGGTATGCCCAGACGTGGGTCCCTTGCTCACTTTGCCACTGGATTCAAGCTAACCTGGGTGATATGGGGTGTTACCCCGAAACTGGTCCCAGGATGCTTGTTTCCGGTCCAGGGAAGACATGCCTTGGCAGTTCGGGCTGGACTGTTCCCATGAGGCACAGGGTCAAGACTGATTTGAATATAGCTATCTGAACTGGGGTGGTGAAGTGAGCTAAAGAACGATGATGGATTCAATCCAGATCTGTGACTGGGGTTGAGTGTCTGAAAGGTTTCAGCACTCCGTCCATCATCTCCTTGTGTTTGCTTTGTTTGCCCTAAGTTGGCAGGGTATGCCCAGACATTGGACCCTTGCTCACTGGATTCAAGCTAGCATGGCTGATGAGGGGTGTTACCCTGAAACCGGTCCCAGGATGCTTGTTTCCAGTCCAGGGAAGACATGGCTTGGCAGTTCGGGCTGGACTGTTCCCATGAGGCACAGGGTCAAGACTGATTTGCATATAGCTATGTCTGAACTGGGGTGGCGAAGTGAGCTAAAAAGCGATGATGGATTCAACCCAGATCTGTGACTGGGGGTGAGTGTCTGAAAAGTTTCAGCACTCCGTCCATCATCTCCTTGTCTTTGCTCTATCTTCGATTATACCCACTCCAAGATGCTAAAGACACTGAGTAACATTTAAAAGATACTCATTTACCCATCTCGGCCCAGACGGCCTATCTATCGACGTTAACCAAATTGGTGGGACAAGATATTGGATCAAATAGATGAATGTGAGTGCCATGCCCATGCATTGCAATAACAAAAAAACGGAACAATCATCCTCCCAAGATAATGTAGAACAGACAGTAACCCCCTTGTGCGTTATGTGGGGTAAAGCTCTGCCATTTAGAGAAGTACTAGACTTGGAGGTGGCAAATCCAATTATGTATGTACATGTCCCATCGTCACGCACTAAACTCACTCCCTTTTGCCACTCAATACCCCGATATATGAGAAAACACAGAGAAATGGTATTCCCAGACAGAACGCACTTTGAGGGTCACTCCCATGACATTGGATGATATAGAACAGATGCTTAGTATCATTTTACTTGCTGATTTATGGTCAAAATTAAGGAACGAAGACAGCGCAGAATTTAAGAAAGATTGGAACTCCTTGGTATAGAAAGAAAAGGACAGGAAGGCCAGGACCGAACCCCATGAGTATATTCGGAAATTGGCTAGTCTCTTAGTAAAGAGACTAGAAACGATTGTACCCCGCAAAAAGATGAATTGGCATAGCAATAGCATGCAAACAGGAGCCTGAAGAGAAGGTGTCCGCCTATTTTTCCAGGGTGCAAAAGGCTTTCACCACACATAGTGGCATGCTGATGGACATGGACAGTGCACATTTTGCCTTGAGCAGCTGTTTTGTGAATGGCTTGAGAGACCGATATAGAGTGGCCATACAGACTCATGAAACTACATGGGGACATAAGACTTTGGAAAAACTGCTGACTACTGGTTCAGCATTATGAGAAATTAGAGCAGGAGGTTAAGATAAAGAAGAAAAAACATAGGGAGTTAAAATATAAAGTACTAATATAACAGATGCAACAATACCAAAATAGGGGAAGAGGAAGAGGGAGGGGGCTCAGATGAGCCAGTTCTGCCCCTCCCTGACTAGGAAACATGTTTCCTCCAGGTACATGCCATAACTGTGGCAGCCCTGACCATTGGGTTCAACAATGTCCACCCCCCTCCCCCGACACACACAGAGGGATTGGTAGCAGTAGGGACAGAGGTAGATCCCAAACACCATTTTCCGTTCATATGCAACATGGGAAAAACGGCCCTAAGCAGAATAATAATTACTTCGACACCATGTGGCAGCCACAAGCCCAAATGACTGCGGTGACGATGTACGAAATAACACGCTACGATGATTACTATGGAAAAGATGAGGACTAGGGAGGCCTGTGAGTGTTAGTGAATAGAAGTGTGTTGTCCCTGAATTTATGTGGCCCATATGTGATGGGGGCAGCAGAGAACACCCCTGTTAAATTTCTATGAGATACTGGGGCCACCAACTCTTTACTGACTAAACAGACCTTGCCCCAGGTCCCACTCTCTGGAAAAGTAAATGTGTGTGTGGGGTTTACCAATGTGCCAGTCACCAGTCCCATCTCCCAGCCTTTGTGATATTCCTATAACAGACAAACGTGAATTTGTAATCTCAGACAAATGCGCCTTTAATGTTTTAGGACTAGGGTCATATTTACAAGCGCATTGCGCCACCGGAGAGTCACTTTTTATGACGCTCCAGTGGCGCAATGCCCTGCTTCATATTTACAATGCAGTGCTAAGCCACTGTGTGTGGATTAACACCACATTGTAAATATGGTTCCCTTTCACACAGTTTTATGCATCAAAGGGGTGTGTAATGGGTGTTGCTGTGGGCTTACTGCCGCAACACCCATTGACTTTTGACACTGCGCCAGATTTACAAGGATCTGTAAATCTGAGGCAGCGCCAAAAACTAATGCCATTGAAAAGCAGGCATTACAGTGGCACAGTTAGGAGAAATACTTTTATTTCTCCTCGTTTTTTGCTCTTTCTATGTGTGCTACATTCTGCAGGACACATAGAAGGAGCAGATTGCCTTTAATTATTGTTTATGTACAGGAAAGTTGCCCATCCTGCACATAAACAATCATCCCTGCAATGGAGGCATGTTTGCACCATGGGGCAAGGGTGTCTGCATTGGGGCTAGACAGCTTTTTTAGCAGCGACGCAAAGGAAAACACAGAGATGCACCATATTCTTGTGAATATGGCGCATCCCTGCATATTTTAAATGACGCAGCGTTGTGCTGCTAAATTGCTTGCAGCACTGCGCTGTGTAATTTCTTTGTAAATATGCCCTATGATTTGTTGATGAAACTGAATGCGGTCATCAGGTGTACAGCAGTTGGGATTTATTTGGAATGCAATTCACACAATGTGATCATAATGACTATATCTGTGTTATGCGGAAGATTGCACATCTCTCCTGATGATCTGAAGAAGATACACCACAGAGTTTGGGCCACGCACACCAATGATACACGAAAAGAATGGTTGTGCGCTGTCTGTCTTCACTTAACAGCAGGGTGATCACAAGCACCCATGTGCCTATTTTTCTGCAACACTAGACACAGTAGCTCAGGACCTTCCCCCGTGTTTAAGGGCGCAGCTGCAGTCTCCCTTCAACAAGCCGAGACTTTGGTTATAGGACACACTGTGCACGTCAATGCCTCACTCTGTAGATTTATTGCTGAATAGGACAAAGACGCAACATCTTACCACTGCTCGACTGACTCATAATAAATTGTGTCTTTTTAGCGCACATGTAACTTTACACCGATGTAAGACTCTTAATCCTGCTACCTTGTTGCCTGTAATGTGCAATGTGGAGAGTGATGGAATGGATGAGGTGCATAACTGTATGTTACAGGCAAAAGAGCAAACAAAAGGTTGAATTGACTTTACAGATGTACCTTTGGCAGATAGGGTTGGAGATCTCTGGATGGATTGGTCCTGTTTTAAATTGCTGAATGGCAGTATTAAGGTAGCATATGCTATCACAATGCTCAATACAATAGTGGAGACATGCAAGATACCTGAGAACTCCGCCCAGGCAGCAGAGATGATAGCACTAACCAGCGCCTGTGAACTGGCTTTGGGGAAAAGGGTGAACATTTTTATGGCTTGTCAATATGCCTATGGAGTCACTCACAATTTGGTGGATTATGGGCTGTGAGAGGGTTTATCACTTCACAAGGTGCTAAAATAAAACATGGGTGTTGATAACGAGATTACTGAAACCGCTGTCCTTACTTCCTAAAGTGTTGGTGATAAAATGTAGCGTTCATAAGAAAATAACTGATGATGTGGGGACGGGAAATGATTTTGCAGATAAAACATGCCAAGAGAACTGTCTCTTTACCCAATGCCCTCACATATGTAGCCCACTCTGACCCTGACATGGCAAAAGGCCTGCAAGACTTTAGCACTGAAGGAATAGATGAAATGCAGAAACAAGTTACTGAAGACGAATTGCACAATTGGGCCAAAACGGGCATGCAGGTTCAGGGTTGTTGGATCACCATGTACAGAAAAAGATATCTCCTGCCTGATGCCCTGTTATATTCAATGATTTTGATGATGCACAGTCCCACTCATTTGGGCCGGGATTGGTTTACCAATAGTATGTTGCAGTTTTGGGCAAACATCAACATATGGCGAATGGCTAAGCAGATATGCAAACACTGTATGACTTGCGCTCAGTACAATGTAGGCAAGGGAACAAAGGTTCCACCAAGGCATTTTTCCCCTCCACAGATGCCCTTCGAGGAGCTCCAAATGGATTACATTGAAATGGCTCCTATTAACAAATTTAGGTATATTCTGGTGGTGGTTTGTACTTTTTATCTAGGCTCTACATCCACCAACCACACAGCAGACAAGGATATACCACCTCCTGAACATCTGACCCTGCAGAGACCACAATATCACCTCTACCCTAGAAAGACTGTTGGCTGACCAATTCATTCAGCTTCTTCTTCCCCTCCATCAGTGTCACTAAATAAAAGTCCAAGACCATCTTTTGAACTCAACAAAAGGTAGACTTTCTATGGAGTTCACAGCCACAAACTACTGGTGACCATCACGGCCTAGTGATGGTGAACAATAAGGAACAGAGTGGGAGGAGCACTGAAGATGAATGACCTGGATGGATAAAGACAATGAATAAAGTTATGCATTCCATTTATTCTTTGTAAAGAATATCAAAAGAAAGTTGCCATGCAATTGATGAATGTTTATCACAAAGAATTAAATGTATCATAATTTTGCCGAACATACATTATAGGAAGACAATTCATCATTGTTTGGTACATGGGATTGGACTTTACTGAAGAGCACATTGATTTTCATCATTACAATATTGGTTGTTTGCCTATGCATGAATATTCGCCGTGCTTGTTTCCCCCACCCAGAGCAACATTCATATTTTGAGTACCATGATTCAGCAAGACCAAGAGGTAATGGAAATAGTGCATATAGATATTGATTTATTCTGATATTAATGTTGAACAATTGTTCAAAGGGCAGATTGTGGAAGTAGATATATTTTGTGAACAACTGTTCATCCATTTTATGTTGTATGTCATTTTGCAGTTGGTGTTATTACATTGCTCTTTTGCTCTTCCTCTGTGGAGAGACTGAGACTGTGTACATGCTGTTGATGGCACACATGCATCAGGTGCAGGATGTTTTTAGCTTGTGGGTTTTCTCGGAATGTGCTTACAGGCAGTTTTGGTACACTCTGGGTGTGCCTCCTGAATTAGCTTCCTGATTTTCGCCTGACCACAATGATTTATTGTTTGCCAACTGTCTTCAGTGTAATGTTCACCTATGTGGCCTGAAATGTATAAAAGGCTGCTGACTATAACCCCCAACTTAAATGTGCACTTGGTTGCTGGCTGTTCCCGCTCGAGCTAAAGCAAATAAACATTGCTTCCTAAGTGCTTACAACTGTGTTTGTTCATGATTTATTTAGAATGAGATCTCACTACCCCCCTCGGCTTGGGACACCTTCAATGTTGTGGACTCTCTGGGGACTCCAAGCCCCAGTCTGCATAGTGCCTTGAGGAGGAGGAGAGAGAAACACTAGCACAATTTAAGCGAGCCCTGACCCCTGCAGCGTGAGATGTCTTCAATGTTGTGGACTCTCAGGGTTCTCCAAGCCACAGCCTGCATAGAGCCTTGAGAAGGAGGAGGGAAGCGAGAGACACTAGCGCTATTTAAGCATGCCCTGACTAAGGGAAGGCCCGTCCATGCCCGGAGGAGCCCAGAGGAGGCTAAGCCTCCCCTTTAACATCTCCAACTAAGGACTTCTCCCTCTCTATTATCCACCTAGTAAGGAAATGCATCTATCATCTTACATGAAGAGTGCAAATTGCCTTTCCCAGGTTTGTTCAGCCTGTAAGTGAATTGTTTCCTTCAAGGAAGGCTTCCTATTAATTTTTTTCAACTAGCTCAAGTCCTTTATCAGAGCCACTGGGTTTTGAATTATATGCACTCGTGCAGTTTAAGCTCCCAATTTAATTGCTCCATCCGCTGCAAAACCAAACGTTAATTGTCATATCATGGGGAAGCGTAAGGCATTATCTTTACCCAAGCCATGACTAAATTCTTCACTTTACAGGTTTATTCAATGGGCCATGGGAGTGATTAACAGAGAAATAGAATTGATTGAATGTCTCCTTTGACTCACTTCGGAGTTCTTGCCAGAACTAATATATTCTTCACTGGAAAGCCCAAACTCCCTTCAAACACTGCTGTACCTTTCCCCAGCATTATACACAACTCAACAGGGGCAAATTCACCTGAAACTATTCCTGCTCCAAACCAGGGTCAGGAGTCAAGCCTTCTTTCTGATGTGGGTCCACAAGTTAAATGCAAAAAGCATCTTCCTGCATCAAAAACCAAAGCCACAAGTCCTGATCCTTGTTCAACCATACGATCTACTATTGTTGATAAACCATTACGGCTACTCGACCACGAGGGCTTTCTTTGTGAATGACTGCTGAGCAAATTCATTGCATTTGTCAAAATGCTCCTATCTCCGCTTGAGGAACGCTTAGAGGCCATAAAACGTAAATTGTGTACACAACTTCTTCACCCACTGACAACTCCTTCCTCCCCCGGAGCACCACAAGATGATCTAACTCTAGCACATACTAGTTTTGTGGGACACCATTCTGCTACTGCGGTATTGCCAGTGCCAAGAGCCTCCTCTGAAGGAGCAAGGGATGCCAACTGCCCCCATCTGGTTCTCACGACTGCACATTAGGATAATTAAGGGGTAATTAGTATTGGGTAGACTCAGGAGCATTGAGGTGCTACTTCCTCAGTGAATCCGACTGATCACCATAGCTGACAGGCCTCCAGGGGGATCAGTTGTCTGCCAAGGGAACTGAACCGCGATGTTGCAGCCTCCACTCAGTGATGCTGTCGATCTACCCTGAGCTGCCTGTCCTTATGAAATAGTAATGACCCATGTCCCCACATTGTCCCAGCACGCAGTAGAATCATTTCAACAACCTAAGAACAAAGGGGCATATTATCAAGAAACGGCGTTAAAATTATCGCCGCTTTAGCGGCAGAAAACTGCCGCTAAAGCGGCGATAATGGGCTTGATAATATGCCCTTGAGAATTCCAATAGAAGCCCATGTTCTGGTGTCAACATGGGCTTCTATTGGAATTCTCCAGGGCATATTATCAAGCCCATTATCGCCGCTTTAGCGGCAGTTTTCTGCCGCTAAAGCGGCGATAATTTTAACGCCGTTCTTGATAATATGCCCCAAAGTTCTGCATTGGTTTCACTCCAAAAAGGGATTTTCCCTTCTGAAACGCACATGATATTTTAATGGTTTGAAGGGCAGGATGTTTGGGCCCAGTAGAGAAAAATCTAGAAGGAGACTATGTGGTAATTAACTTTAGGTATCCAAAGCTAGTAAAGACCTAACTCTTAAAGCATGATCAAGCCGATATGCACAAGCATGGCATAAAGGTATTACCCTTGGGCTACTTTTATCACCATCTTCAGAATATGCCTCTGAACAATCCTCATAGGAAGAGTTTTATGCCACCCAAGCTCCAAATTCCTACTGCTAACCGGTTCACACCCCTTGCGAGCCTAAGCAAGAATGACTGACTGTCCCTTGGTGAAAGAGAGTCCATACTAGGATTCATCTCTCCGTGGGTCTAGTTCAATCAAAGGGATTCACCAAATCACCCCTTCATTAACAAAGCCAAAACAGCTTCTCCACTAACTGAATACAATAACCAGGCTATAGACACTGCCTGGTTTTTTAATGGTCAGGCTGACCCTGTCACTTGTGTCAATGTCTACGCACAAGTAAATTGGTTGTAAATGCTGGCAAACTTGATGGAGGATTGGCATCTAGAAAAGGAGCATGAAATACGCCTATCCCTTCTACCTGTGAACCAGATGCAGAGATACCCAGTGCTCAGCCCGCAAGAGTCGCTTCCGCTGGTGCCCAGATAAATTCCTTCTTTCGCCCTTTTTTAGTGCAAAACCACTTAGGACCCCCAGGTGCTACTTCTAATTTTATCAAATCCCCCAATTGTGCTCCCCTCTCTGTTATATCTACACCCCAGGAATCTCTCACTACACATCAAACACTAGTTTCACTGCTTAGGTGGAATGTGGCGGAGATCAAGGCAAAATTGGAGGACAGTGGGGGAAATTCATCAACAAACTTAGGGGCATATTAGCAAGGGCCTTATCGCCGCTTTAGCAGCACTTTTTGCCGCTAAAGCGGCAATATTTCTATCGCCCTATTAGCAAGCTGTCGCTAACAGCTGTTAGCGACAGCTTTATGGCGAAAACGACCGTTTTGGTGCCGCTTTGCATGTCAGCGATATATATCGCTAATGACATGCAAAGTAGGCGTTCCCAACTAAAAGCGACTGAAAACAGTCGCAAACACAACTTCCCCCTATTAGCAATGCCCACGAAGCGATAAAAAAACTTGCGCTAACCGCGATTATCGCTAGAATCTAACACCTGCTAAAAACCTGACTTAACCATTCTAGTCAATGGGAGGTGGATTGTAAGGTTAAGTCCTCACCTGCCTATTAGCAAGCTTTTCATTAGCGCGTTGAATTTATCGCTCGATTTCTCGCGCTATTGCTGGGTTTTAGCCGCTATCGCTGGATTTTTATCGCCTTGGAGATAAGCGTTGATAATTACGCGTTATCTCCGCGATGAAATCCAGCGATAGCCGGCGATAAAAAAACAGCGCTAAGCGCACTTTGCGATAATTATCGCAATTCCTTGGTAATATCCCCCATGATGTTTGTCTTTGTCAAGAGACATGGCATTGGAAATCGTCTATCGGAATGGCTATAAACTTTTTTTTGTTCCTGCAACTAGCTCTTCTCTAGTGAGACCTTCAGGAGACTTATTGATTTGGGTGAACATTAGACTGGAATGTGCTATTATAGAGTTGTTACTCCCTTCTCCCGATCTGCAGGGGCTTGTGTAGTGATCCAAAGACATGAGTCTGTGAGATGTAGAGCCAGTTTATATGGTTAGTCCTACAGGACAAGAACCACAGGAGAAGCAGAGAACCAAGTTCACTTCATTCTGTCCAAACCTTTCAGTAACTTTCAAATTCCATCATTCCATAGAATCCAGCCCACACAAGCCTTCCACAAGGAACTTGCATGAGGCAACCACGTAATCAACAAGGCTTGTGTCAAATGGAATACTACTGTAAGAAGACAGTCAGGAGGCTTATTAATTTTGATGAACATTACACTTAAATATACTATCACAGAGTTGCTACTACCTTCTCCTAATCTGCAGGGGCTAGTCATAATGCAACCCACTAGGACCCCAATTTGGTAAATAAATTTACAGTAGAAATACGTGTAGGCAGGAAGAATTAAGAACTATTGCCCTATTGGACACAATATAAACTTCATATGTAGCTTCCCACAATGTCATCATTGCAGGGGACTTAAATTTAACTTTTGAGCCAAATAACGTAGTACAAGATTTATGTGTAGATGAGGATGCGGCATGGAACATTCCTGAGTTAACATCTTCTCCTAGGAGTTATCTGACTAAGGCCGCCCTGCAGATGGTGGACATTTCCCTCAACCATTGAGGAGAAGTTGATGATTCCTCAAATGAGGCAACTGAAAAAGAAATGTGGCATCAAATGGGTTCAAGCATAAAATTTGTACAGTCAGGTTTGAATGAATTAACCCCTTCGGTGCTTATGACGAGCTGGACTCGTCATGGCACACAGTGCTCGTGTGCTCATGACGAGTCCAGCTTGTCATAAGACCACCCACGGGGGAAGCGCTGGCGCTCCCCCGTGGGAATCCGATCGTCGTTTTTTTTTTTAGGAGGCAGGGGAAGGACTTCCCCTGCCTCCCCCGCCCCCGCCCCCCATCAATGACGTCAGCGCGCGAGGCGCGCTGACATCATTGAGGGTTTCCTGCTTCCCGACGCGCTGGAAGCCATTTGCTTCCAGCGCGTCGGGGAAATAAGGTGAGTTTTGGCTCGGGGAGGGGGAGTTTGCAACAAAGAGGCATCGAGGGAAAGGAAAGGGTTTTCCTTTCCCCGATGCCTCTTTGTGCATTCCTGCTGCACGATCATGTGATCGTGCAGCAGGAATGCCCACGAGGGAGGGAGGGAGGAGTGCTTTCTGCCCATATCTACCGCCAAACATTAGCTGTAATTCCTGATGGAGGTCTGTGCATCCTTGATTTTCTCGAGCGCAATCCCCGTGTAGGTCCAGTGACCAGGAGGTTCTTTCTCATCTGCTGCTCATATCGCGCTCTGACCCTTTATAAACAAGAGGCATGTGAACTCGCTTGGAAGCCCTGCCCCACATACACCATCGGTATGCAACGTCTTCCTGCCCTTTCCCCACTATGATGGACAGCTTACTCAAAGACCCCAGCGCCTTTCCGGTGCGGTGTCAAAGTTACAGACACACAAGGTCACTGGAGACAATTCTTCTGGGCCTTTACGCAGCTGTAGTGTAGGTAAGGCGCTATACAGTTACCCAACGAGGTAGCACTTACTGATTAGCCAGTAGAAAGTACTCCAGTTGAGTAGAGGTATCGCACAAAACGGTGGCATCTTTGTGGATAAATACGCAGGGCAGGATTCATTCTGGCACGATGCTCCTGTCTCAAAAATTAAACCTCAACAGGAAGCACTTCCAGATATAAATAAAGCAGGTGCCCGAGTTGAAGCTCAAATTCGGTAACGCATTAATCAGCACAAAAAATTCGTCAGCAAGGTCGAGGCTAAGCAGGAGTGCTTTCTGCCCATATCTACCGTCAAACATTAGCTGTAATCCCTGGTGAAGGTCTGTGCATCCTTGATTTTCTCGAGCGCAATCCCCGTGTAGGTCCAGTGACCAGGAGGTTCTTTCTCCTCATCTGCTGCTCATATCGCGCTCTGACCCTTTATAAACAAGAGGCATGTGAACTCGCATGGAAGCCCTGCCCCACATACACCATCGGTATGCAACGTCTTCCCGCCCTTTCCCCACTATGATGGACAGCTTACTCAAAGACCCCGGCGCCTTTCCGGCGCGGTGTCAAAGTTACAGACACACAAGGTCACTGGAGACAATTCTTCTGGGCCTTTACGCAGCTGTAGTGTAGGTAAGGTGCTATACATTTACCCAACGAGGTAGCACTTACTGATTAGCCAGTAGAAAGTACTCCAGTTGAGTAGAGGTATCGCACAAAACGGTGGCATCTTTGTGGATAAATACGCAGGGCAGGATTCATTCTGGCACGATGCTCCTGTCTCAAAAATTAAACCTCAACAGGAAGCACTTCCAGATATAAATAAAGCAGGTGCCCGAGTTGAAGCTCAAATTCGGTAACGCATTAATCAGCACAAAAAATTCGTCAGCAAGGTCGAGGCTAAGCAGGAGTGCTTTCTGCCCATATCTACCGTCAAACATTAGCTGTAATCCCTGGTGAAGGTCTGTGCATCCTTGATTTTCTCGAGCGCAATCCCCGTGTAGGTCCAGTGACCAGGAGGTTCTTTCTCCTCATCTGCTGCTCATATCGCGCTCTGACCCTTTATAAACAAGAGGCATGTGAACTCGCATGGAAGCCCTGCCCCACATACACCATCGGTATGCAACGTCTTCCCGCCCTTTCCCCACTATGATGGACAGCTTACTCAAAGACCCCGGCGCCTTTCCGGCGCGGTGTCAAAGTTACAGACACACAAGGTCACTGGAGACAATTCTTCTGGGCCTTTACGCAGCTGTAGTGTAGGTAAGGCGCTATACATTTACCCAACGAGGTAGCACTTACTGATTAGCCAGTAGAAAGTACTCCAGTTGAGTAGAGGTATCGCACAAAACGGTGGCATCTTCGTGGATAAATACGCAGGGCAGGATTCATTCTGGCACGATGCTTCTGTCTCAAAAATTAAACCTCAACAGGAAGCACTTCCAGATATAAATAAAGCAGGTGCCCGAGTTGAAGCTCAAATTCTGTAACGCATTAATCAGCACAAAAAATTAGTCAGCAAGGTCGAGGCTAAGCAGGAGTGCTTTCTGCCCATATCTACCGTCAAACATTAGCTGTAATCCCTGGTGAAGGTCTGTGCATCCTTGATTTTCTCGAGCGCAATCCCCGTGTAGGTCCAGTGACCAGGAGGTTCTTTCTCCTCATCTGCTGCTCATATCGCACTCTGACCCTTTATAAACAAGAGGCATGTGAACTCGCATGGAAGCCCTGCCCCACATACACCTTCGGTATGCAACGTCTTCCCGCCCTTTCCCCACTATGATGGACAGTTTACCCAAAGACCCCGGCGCCTTTCCGGCGCGGTGGCAAAGTTACAGACACACCAGGTCACTGGAGACAATTCTTCTGGGCCTTTACGCAGCTGTAGTGTAGGTAAGGCGCTATGCATTTACCCAACGAGGTAGCACTTACTGATTAGCCAGTAGAAAGTACTCCAGTTGAGTAGAGGTATTGCACAAAACGGTGGCATCTTCGTGGAGAAATATGCAGGGCAGATGTGCCTTCTCTCCATTTACACCCTGAAAAGTTAGCTGTAATCCTTGATGGAGGTCTTTGCATCCTTGAATTTCTCGAGCGCAATGCTCGTGTAGTTCCTGTGACCAGGAGGTTCCTTCTCCTCGTCTGCCGCTGAGATCCTGCTCTGACCCTTTATCCCCTTCGGTGCTTATGACGAGCTGGACTCGTCATGGCACACAGTGCTCGTGTGCTCATGACGAGTCCAGCTCGTCATAAGACCACCCACGGGGAAGCGCTGGCGCTCCCCCGTGGGAATCCGATCGTTAGGTTTTTTTGGGGGAGGCAGGGGAAGGGCTTCCCTGCCTTCCCTCGCCCCATCAATGACGTCAGCGCGCTGACATCATTGAGGGTTTCCTTTCTTCCCGACGCGCTGGAAGCCATTTGCTTCCAGCGCGTCGGGGAAATCAGGTGAGGTTTGGCTCGGGGAGGGGGGTTTGTATCAAAAGAGGCATCGAGGGAAAGGAAAGGGTTTTCCTTTCCCCCGATGCCTCTTTTGTGCATTCCTGCTGCACGATCATGTGATCGTGCAGCAGGAATGCCCACTAGGCACCAGGGTTTTTTAAAATTTTTGTGTTGGGGAGTGGCCAAAAGGGCAAGGGTTGCTCCCCTTTTACGGGGGTGAATATTTTATTTATACTGTTATGCCCACCTACCCCTTAGCTTGGCTGGTGGATTGTGTGTGGACTGGTGCATTATTTGCATATGTGATTGTAATGTTTTTTTTTCTCCTTTTTATTCTAGTGTAAAGCTTTTGATTCCTGTTTGCGGTTTCGGCAGTTGTGGTTCTGCAGTTTTGCGTAATTGCATTTATTTGGTAAGAAAAATATTTTTGTTGTGTGTACTCCAAATGAGTATTATTGTCATGCATGAATGAATTTTTTGTAAGTGGTGGCATAATGGCAGCATATTTGTTAGTGTTCAGAGCATGAAATTCTTTGCGATGTTTTGCATTGTCTTATGTGTAATTTTTTTCTTCTTCTTTTTTAGTGGGATATTGTTGATCCTTACTGTGTCTGTGCAGAGTAGGTGGTGGTGAGTCTAGCTGCTTCTGTCACGTGAGTGGTATAGTGTTGGAGTATATAGGTCTTTGTGATAAAGCTACATTTTGTTTATTTCTTTTTTTTACAAAGGGTTTGTTGTTGTTGACTTGTTTGACAAGTAACCTTTATTAGTAAGCATTATGGCTAGCCGTAGAATTACTGCTCAGCAGGTGGTTGGTTTGCTTCTTGAATCTTCCTCTGAGCAGGATTATGAGACTGACAGTGCGTCTGAGGGAGAGGAGGGAGGGGAAGATTCAGGCAGTGAGTTTTCTCTCCACATGGAATCATCGGATGATGAAGGTACTCTCAGTGCAGATGAAGTGCCTGATTTAGAGGAGGATACTACTGTGCCGATGGTGCAAGAGGCATCTGGATTGCAGCCTGGGGCTGCTAGGCTTCCTACTGGAAGTGCTGGACTCTGGGTTGATCCAAACATGGTGCAGCCGGTGTTGCCTGCCTTTAGTGGTTATGCAGGGTGTAGAGTGGATTGTGAACATTATTTGCCTATACAGTATTTTCAGTTGTTTATGGATGATGTATTTTTGGGTGAGATTGTTGAGCAGACTAATTTGTATGCTGAACAGTTTTTGAGGGACAACAGTGCCAGACTTAGGCCCCATTCTAGAGCTACCCGGTGGAGTCCCACAAATCTGGAAGAGATGAAGAAGTTTTTGGGTTTGACTTTTTTGATGGGTTTGATAAGGAAGCCGTCCATGGGTTCATATTGGTCTACCAGTCCCTTGATGGCAACGGCCATATTTCCTGCAGTTATGACTCGTGATCGGTATTTACTTTTGCTTCGGATGCTGCATTTTGTTGGTAATGGTTTGGCGTTGCCACGAGATCACCCTGAATGTGACCGTCTTTTTAAGATTCGGCCTGTTCTTGATCACTTTGTAGATCGATTTTCAGAGATCTATACTCCAGGGAAAGAAATATCTATTGATGAGTCTTTGGTGCTGTTCAAGGGCCGTTTGGTTTTTAGGCAGTACATTCCTAGCAAGAGGGCACGCTATGGAATTAAGCTGTATATGTTGTCTGAGAGTAGGACAGGATATGTTTTTAATTTGCGTGTGTACACTGGTAGGGATTCCACTATTGACCCCCTGGTTGTCTGTCCACTTTAGTAGGAGTTTCAGAGAAAATTGTGTGGGAACTTACTAGAGGACTGTTTAACAGAGGCCACCATTTGTACCTTGATAACTTCTACACTGCTGTGCAATTGTTTAAGGAATTGTTCAAAGTGGACACTTTTGCTTGTGGCACAATCCGCTCTAACCGTAAAGGTTATCCAAAAGAGCTTGTTTGCAAAAAACTTCAGAGGGGACAGTGCAGTGCCTTGCGTAGTGAGGAACTGCTAGCTGTGAAATTTGTGGACAGGAGGGATGTGTACATGCTGACTACCATCCATGATGAGAGTACTTCACCTGTGGCTGTTTGGGGTCAGATTGCTGAAGTGCGCAAACCTGTGTGCATTTTAGACTACAATAAGCACATGGGTGGTGTTGATAGAGTAGATCAGAGGTTGGAACCTTACACTGCTATTCGTAAGTCTTACATTTGGTATAAGAAGTTGGCCATCCATCTCTTCAATTTAGCAACTTTCAATGCTTTTGTTGTGTTCAAGGAGTGTTCTCCTGCGTCAAAGTTGACTTTTGTTCAGTTTCAGGAGTCTGTCATAGGCAGCCTTGTTGTTGTGGAACAGGCAAGTGTTCCTAGAGTTGGAGTGGTGGAGGATGTGGCTCGATTGAAAGATCGCCACTTTCCTGATCACATTCCTCCTACACTCTCAAAAGACTTTCCCACTAGGAGATGTAGAGTCTGTTGGCGAAGAGGTACGCGGAAGAAGACTCGTATGTACTGCCCTGAGTGTCCTTCTAACCCTGGGCTGTGTGTGCCTGCTTGTTATAGAGCGTACCACAAGCAAAAGAATTATTGGGAGCAACCATGAGTGGTAAAGTGAACTGCCTGGTCTGTATTGTTTAAGAATTGTTGTTCTGTTTCAAGGTTGGCATTAGTGCAATGTATTTAGTT
Source organism: Calotriton arnoldi (assembly GCA_963921515.1). Classification (NCBI taxonomy): domain Eukaryota; kingdom Metazoa; phylum Chordata; class Amphibia; order Caudata; family Salamandridae; genus Calotriton; species Calotriton arnoldi. Next base: position 261,961 of record CAWUFW010013042.1, read on the forward strand.
TCTGATTTTGTGTTAGTAGATTTGTATCTATTTGCAATTTGTTTGTGTTTTCTTTTTTGTATAAAAAAATCCTAAATGTGATGGTGGTGTGTGTAGGCTGGTGCTTGGCTGGCGGTGTGCGTGGAGTGGCGCTTGGCTGGCGGTGTGCGGGGAGTGGCTCTTGGCTGGCGGTGTGCGTGGAGTGGTGCTTGGCTGGCGGTGTGCGTGGAGTGGCGCTAGGCTGGCGGTGTGCGTGGAGTGGCGCTAGGCTGGCGGTGTGCGTGGAGTGGCGCTTGGCTGGCGGTGTGCGTGGAGTGGCGCTTGGCTGGCGGTGTGCGTGGACTGGCACTCGGCTGGCAGTGTGTGAGTAGTGACTTGCTGCTGGTCACTACACACACTGCTAGCCGAGCGACACTCCACGCAATCCATCAGCTTGTGTGGTTGCTGTGTTAGGAATGTGGGAGTGTGAAAGTGATGGGCCCGTGAATGGCGCTGTCTGCTGGTGTGAGTGTTGTAATGTGATGGGCCCGCGGCTGGTGGTGTGAATGGTTTTGTATTTGTCACACGTATGAAAGGTGTATGAATGGCCTGTAAAGAGGTTGGTGCCTTGTTGTGGCTTTACAGCTCACGAGCTGTGAGTCAATGGTTCAGTTTCTCGTCCTTTCAATTATTAACAGTGCATTTCATTTTTGTGAAATCACTTGTTAATACAATTGTATATACTGAACCATCACTCACCCTCGTGCCAAATCCAACCAGTATGTGTGTGTGTGCTTGAGGATTAGATGGCTGTGCAGTAATATTTTTTTTTGTCTTTCTCAAGCAGGGTGTACCTTGTCCCTTTTTGTGAATGTTGTAATGTGTTTGTTTCGTGCCTGGGGGTGTGAATGGTCTTGTGTGTATCACGTATGAAAGGTGTGTGAATGGCCTGTAAAGCGGTTGGGGCCTTGACGTGGCTTTACAGCTCACGAGCTGCGAGTCACAGGTTCCGTTTTTGTCCTTTCAATTATTGACAGTGCATTTCATTTTTGTGAAATCTCTTGTTAATAAAATTGTATATACTGAACCATCACTTGCCCTCGTGCCAAATCCAACCAGTATGTGTGTGTGCTTGAGGAATAGATGGCTGTGCAGTAATCTTTGTCTTTTTAGTCTGTCTGCCAAGGTGTACATTCCGTCTAAGAATAACCTACCAACTGTAGATATTGTCGTAAACGAAACACCCATGGGAGTACATGGTGATATCTCTCTTGTGGATCCCAACAAGTTATGGTACCCACAATGTCCTGCAAACCTCAAAATGTCTGTCACATTTTCCTGCAATATTGTGCCAAAATTTTCACGCTGCAGAAATAAACAACACATTATCTCAAAATGACCTGGTTTTGCAAGGGGGGTCACCTGGGTTTTTGGCCCGGGGCTCGGCGGCCACATAGGGAAACCTACCAAACCCACACATTTCTGAAAAGTAGACACCCGGGGGCTTTCAGGGAGGTATGGCTTGCATGGATCCACCAACGTTTCCTTACCCAGAATCCCCTGCAAACCTCACTTTTAGCTGAAAAAATCACTTTTTTCACACATTTTTGTGTGGGAAAGTGTGGCATCACTGGCCTCACACAAATTTCCTACCACCCAGCGTTCCCCCAGGTCTCCCGATAAAAATGGTGCCTCACTTGTGTGGGAGGCCCAAGTACCCGCGACAGGCAAGGGCCCACAACGTATTGAGGCGACCTCAAAATGGCCTTTCACAAAACCACCTGGTTTTGCAAGGGGGTCACCTGGGTTTTGGCCCAGTGCTCGGCGGCCATCTAGGGAAACCTACCAAACCCACACATTTCTGAAAAGTAGACACCCGGGGGCTTCCAGGGAGGTATGGCTTGCGTGGATCCCCCAACGTTTCCTTACCCAGAATCCCCTGCAAACCTCACTTTTAGCTGAAACAATCACTTTTTTCACACATTTTTGTGTGGGAAAGTGTGGCATCACTGGCCTCACACAAATTTCCTACCACCCAGCGTTCCCCCAGGTCTCCCGATAAAAATGGTGCCTCACTTGTGTGGGAGGCCCAGGTACCCGCGACAGGCAAGGGCCCACAACGTATTGAGGCGACCTCAAAATGGCCTTTCACAAAACCACCTGGTTTTGCAAGGGGGGTCACCTGGGTTTTTGGCCCAGTGCTCGGTGGCCATCTAGGGAAACCTACCAAACCCACACATTTCTGAAAAGTAGACACCCGGGGGCTTCCAGGGAGGTATGGCTTGCGTGGATCCCCCAACGTTTCCTTACCCAGAATCCCCTGCAAACCTCACTTTTAGCTGAAAAAATCACTTTTTTCACACATTTTTGTGTGGGAAAGTGTGGCATCACTGGCCTCACACAAATTTCCTACCACCCAGCGTTCCCCGAGGTCTCCCGATAAAAATGGTGCCTCACTTGTGTGGGAGGCCCAAGTACCCGCGACAGGCAAGGGCCCACAACGTATTGAGGCGACCTCAAAATGGCCTTTCACAAAACCACCTGGTTTTGCAAGGGGGTCACCTGGGTTTTTGGCCCAGTGCTCGGCGGCCATCTAGGGAAACCTACCAAACCCACACATTTCTGAAAAGTAGACACCCGGGGGCTTCCAGGGAGGTATGGCTTGCATGGATCCCCCAACGTTTCCTTACCCAGAATCCCCTGCAAACCTCACTTTTATCTGAAAAAATCACTTTTTCACACATTTTTGTGTGGGAAAGTGTGGCATCACTGGCCTCACACAAATTTCCTACCACCCAGCGTTCCCCCAGGTCTCCCGATAAAAATGGTGCCTCACTTGTGTGGGAGGCCCAAGTACCCGCGACAGGCAAGGGCCCACAACGTATTGAGGCGACCTCAAAATGGCCTTTCACAAAACCACCTGGTTTTGCAAGGGGGTCACCTGGGTTTTTGGCCCAGTGCTCGGCGGCCATCTAGGGAAACCTACCAAACCCACACATTTCTGAAAAGTAGACACCCGGGGGCTTCCAGGGAGGTATGGCTTGCGTGGATCCCTCAACGTTTCCTTACCCAGAATCCCCTGCAAACCTCACTTTTAGCTGAAAAAATCACTTTTTCACACATTTTTGTGTGGGAAAGTGTGGCATCACTGGCCTCACACAAATTTCCTACCACCCAGCGTTCCTCCAGGTCTCCCGATAAAAATGGTGCCTCACTTGTGTGGGAGGCCCAAGTACCCGCGACAGGCAAGGGCCCAAAACATTTTTTGATAGGCAATGTTGATGTTGCCTCAAAACGTTTTGTGTCCTTGCATGTCGCGGGTACTTGGGCCTCCCACACAAGTGAGGCACCATTTTTATCGGGAGACCTGGGGGAACGCTGGGTGGTAGGAAATTTGTATAGGTTTGCTAGGTTTCCCTAGGTGCCGGCAGAGCTAGGGTTCAAAAACTACAGCTAGGCACTTTGCCAAAAAAGGGTCATTTTTCACTGCAAAATTGAGGTGTGACCACGTTGCGTTTTGTGCCGTTTCCTGTCGCAGGCACTAGGCCGACCCACACAAGTGAGGTACCATTTTTCTCGTAAGACTTTGGGGAACGCGGGGTGGGTGGAAATTTGTGGATCCACGCAGATTCCAGAACTTTCCACCACAGAAATGTGGGGAAAATGTGGTTTTTTTGACAATTTTTTATGTTTGCAAGGGATTCTGGGTAACAGAACCTGATGGGAGGCAGTCAAGTCACCCCATCCTGGATTCCCCTGGGTGTTTAGTTTTCAAAAATGTATAGGTTTGCTAGGTTTCCCTAGGTGCCGGCAGAGCTAGGGTTCAAAAACTACACCTAGGCACTTTGCAAAAAAAGGGTAATTTTTCATTGTGAAAATGTGGTACGTCCACGTTGCATTTTGAGCCATTTCCTGTTGTGGGCACAAGGGCTACCCACACAAGTGAGGTACCATTTTTATCGGGAGACTTAGGGTAACACAGAATTGTAGAGCAACTGTTATTACCTATTGACTTTCGATGCATTTCTGCCTTCCAAATGAAAGATAATGTGTAAAAAATAAGTCATTTTGAAAAATGACCTATAATTCTCATGCTAGTATGGGTACTCCCAATTTCGGAAATGTGCAAATATCTACTGTTTCTAAAATCTACATTTTGTTCCCATTTCAGAAATACATAGGTGTCTTTCATAACAATTTTTCCATGTATACATTTTCCCAAAATAATTGCTATATACCCGGTACTTAAAAAGAAATCATTGCAAGATGTTGCTCAATTATTGGCTCTGGGTTCGTCGGGTTCTTGGTGAACCTACAAGTCTTATATATCCCCACAACCAGAAAGGTCCAGCGGATATAACGGTATATTGCCTTCAAATAGCTGTCATAATTAGAAGAAGTTACAGGTGAAAACGTTGACACAAATGGCTGTTTTTTTCAACTAATTTTCTATTTTTCCTTTATTTAACTGTTAGTTTCTATAAGGAAAACTTTAAGGATCTACACAAATGACCCCTTGCTGAATTCAGAATTTTGTCTACTTTTCAGAAATGTATGGCTTTCCAGGATCAATTATTGGTTTCATACCCATTTCTACCATTAACTGGAAGGAGGTTGAAAGCACAAAAAATAGCAAAAATAGGCTATGTCCCAGAAAAATGCCAAAACTGTGTAAAAAAGTTGGTTTTCTGACAAAAGTCTGCTTGTCCCTGAAAGCTGGGAAGATGGTGATTTCATCCCCACAACCTCTTTTTGATGCCATTTGCAGGGAAAAATCAAGACGCTTTCATCTGTAGCCCTTTTTCGCATTTTTCCCAAAAAAAAAAAAATGTAGCTGTATTTTGACTAATTTCTGGGTCCCTCCAGGGGAATCCACAAACCCTGGGTACCTTTACAATCCCCATGATGTTAGAAAAAAGGACGCAAATTTGGCATGGATACCTTATGTGGTCAAAAAGTTACAGGGGCCTAAGCGCGCACTACCCCAAATAGCCAAAAAGGCTTAGCACAGGAGGGGAAAAGGCCTAGCAGCGAAGGGGTTAATCAGATGCACATGCAAGGTGGTGGTAAAGGGTATGGTATGAATATGAGTGTTGAATGATGAAAAAGAATACTTTCCCGCTGTTTCTGGCTTGCTTTGCCTGCTGTCACTGCCTCGGTCCCAGGAGAAGGACTTCGGGGTCCAGACTGCCCTGCAATCTTTGGCGCCCATCTGCAAGCATCATCACACAGCGCCTGGAGGCGCTTTAAAAACTGCACTCGGGCTCCCGCAGCGCGGGTCCCGCTGTTTCTGGCTTGCTTTGCCTGCTGTCACTGCCTCGGTCCCAGGAGAAGGACTACGGGGTCCAGACTGCCCTGCAATCTTTGGCGCCCATCTGCAAGCATCATCATACAGCGCCTGGAGGCGCTTTAAAAACTGCACTCGGGCTCCCGCAGCGCGGACGCGCGCGGGCAGCGCCCGGGCAAAGCCCGGGCCAAGGGCGGGCCCGTCCTTGCCAGGAAGAGGCAGGGCAGGGCCACCTCCCTTATATTCAACATAAGATCTGAGGACACTGGGACTGGTGAACTGGCATTGTAATAAGGTACGGAGAGTACCCGCTGTGCATATTAATATCTCTTGCAAATTTCTGCGGGGGGGTTTGTTGAGTAGTAATTTGCTGTTATACCCACCCGTAGATCATGTATGCCTAATTTAATTTGTTATATACTCATTAACTAGGCTTGTTTGGGAGTTGTGATCGAGGTACACGGGGGGCCAGTGGAGAAGGTTGGCACTTTAGATAGTTCTAGTCGAATAAAGTAGAACATGGGGAAGAGGAAGAGCATGGAGGGCAATGGAAGTATCGGGGGAAGTGGGGGTAGTCACAATGGGAGGTCAGAGAAGGGCAAAAAGGCTAGGAAGGTACAGAAGCATCCTGGTAGTAACTGTGTCCTTGACCGCATAGACTCCCTAATTAGTGATTGTGAAAACATTCTGGAGGCGGATATACCCGCATGCCACACTCCTGAGGAAACATCTAACTCTCCCCCTCCTCCTATAAAGCGCAAGGCCCAAAACAACCCAACTATCCCCAGTATATTTCAGAAACCACCTAGAAAAGGGGTTCTAAAACTGAGTATTGTGCCAACCCCCGTAGGTGAAGGAAATAGTCACCTTCCCACAATTCCTCTAGATGTAGACTCACATCAAGAAGGCCCTGTAATTTTGTATACCAATAGATTCCAACCCTTAACCGACATGCAGGATGTTGATAAGGAATATATGGTGGAGCAACCTATGACGCAAAGGTTAGGAAGGCCTAGTATAGATCCTGAGGTTTTCTTCCAGCACATTGATTCCCTTAGGGATGAAGTGGGGGATCTGAAACTGATGATTCAGAATCTCACTTCCTTGGTTAATGGGTTGGTTCAAAAGGGTGCCCTACGGCCTTTGAGCACGACCATTAACCAAACTAGTACTATTGTTCAACAAGCTAGGCAATATAGCGACACTAGCCCCAAGGTAACCTGGCAGGGCAAAAACCCCGCCCTAGTGGCTCTAGTTTAACATCTGTTGTTTTATCACCCACCGGAGCTACTCCTACTATAAGGGAGGGTAAGAGTTTTAATCCCCATAACACTACACAGAGGGATAGTAATTTTCCTAAGCCTTTGGCCATAAAAAAACTCACATATTTGGGGCCCAATAATGCATTTTCAGCATCACGTTTTCCTTACGTTGTACAACATCGGCCCACAATGTCTTCATTGCCTAATTTGGTAGCAGCACCCAAAGTTTATATGGTCAACGTTCCTAAGCTCAATCCCCGTAGTGGGTTTGAAGGCACAGACTCTTTGACAAATAAGGTCGTGCACTGGATTCGGAAAGTTAGGGGTTGCCACTCAATCATCCGTGATGACATAACAGGGGTTCAGAGGGTTTCTTCGCCAATTGAACCGCTAGATTATATTGAGCTTTCTCTAACTGATGTGGATTTGGCGGAAAACCTCCTGTCCTTGGAATTTCGCACTTGCTCGCCAGGTAACTCCTTAATTCAGTTTAGACGATCTCCTTTGGTCTGTCATGGTAATCCCGCAAACAGGCACTCACATTCCTATCCTGAAGGTAGTAGCACATTAGATGCAAACGATTGACTGGTACCTGTCCCAGACATTGTTACTGAACCAGTAAGCGTCCCCCTATCACTTGATTATCAAACTAATTTGGAATCCGTCATTATTCCTGCATTTCCGACTGGAACTTTTTCATCGGATTCTATCTTGGGGGTGGTGGAGCCAAGTTCCAGTAGTCTGGGGCATGGCTGTACAGCAGGGGACTTACCATCAGCATCTGATACTACGCCATCTAACTTAGCCATTTTGTCCTGGAATATAGCTGGGCTAAGGTCTAAAATCAATTCACCCGATTGGCTAACATTTATTGATAGCTACGGTATATGCCTTTTCCAGGAGACGTGGTTATTGGAGCCTCTTCTCCTGACCGGTTATTTAAATTATTTCATTCCTGCTACAAAGGGTGGGAGAGGCCGTCCTTCGGGGGGTTTGATAATCTGGGTTCGTCAAGAGATTGGCTATAGTATTCAGGTGCTTCCAACCCAGAGCAGGGATATCCTTGCGATCAGATTAAAAAAGGGTGCCAAGGGTCGTACTGATATTGATATTTACAATGTCTATGTACGAGGCACGCATAGGGGGAAAAAGTCGGAAGTATTAGCGACTCTCGACGACCTCCTAGATCAGTTCTCTAGAGATTCTTTGATCATAATAGCAGGTGACTTAAATACGACTTTTGAGCCCCTTGCCATTGATGAACTTGACCCGGCCTGGGAGGAAGACATTGTGTGGGGTATTCCAAAATTAGAACTCCCCACCATAAATAAGTGGTCAGATATAGCCATTCAAATTAATGCTATATGCCTAGAAAAGGGTCTTAGAGCTGTTAATGGGAGATCTGCCTCAGATAAGCATGGTGCATGTACATTTAGTAACGGTCGTAGCACCAGTCGCATAGACTTTCTTATGATTAACTTACAACTGTGGGAAGCCTTTGAGGATATGGTAGTAAAGGATCGGATCGAAAGTGACCACAACCCTTTATGTGCGATCTTTGATTTGCTCCCAGAGAGGGCTCTTGTTGGGCCACCTAGTATGATGTCACCTCTTGACGTGGTCCCTACAAACGATCTGCGTAGATTGAAGTGGGTACAAATTATAAGTAAGTCCGAAACTATAGCAGCTATTAACGCAGCTATAGAAGGAACTTTAGTTGAGTTAGAGGCTTGTGTGGATAAGCCTGAGGTTCTAGGGAATATTATTGAGATTCATAATAATTTTTTTGTTCACCTACGCTCATATTTCCTCAGGCATCATAAGAGCAATAATACTCATCAGGCTATTGGACCCTCCTGGTTTAACGAAGAATGTGCTAAAGCCCGTAGGATGTTGTGGGATATGATTAAGGCTGGCGATCCGGCTGTAGTACGTGTAGCTAGATCTAACTACAGAAAGGCTCAGGCGCTGGCAAAGAAGGCCTGGGACGAAGGCAAGTGGCAGGACCTTAGATTGGCCTGTGTAAATAATAACCCAAGGCAGTTCTGGAATATAGTGAAATGGGGCAGAGGAAGTCGGCCGCCAAAGCCACAGAATCATGTAACCCAGGAGCAATGGCTCAACTATTTTGAGCCTCAATATGCGAGTAGCATATCTGAAGGCAACCAAGACGATTACCCACATAAGTTTTATCTTGATCCCCCGTTTACAGAGGCCGAAGTTATTATAGCTTTAGGCGCAGTAATTGGTGGTAGAGCACCAGGGTTAGACGGTATTCCGGCTGACATATATCTTCATGATAAGGAAAAATGGTCCCGCTATATTCTTATAGTAGTAAACGCTGTAGCTCAAGGAGCCCCGGTACCTGGCTCTTGGAAAGGTGCGGAGATCATACCGGTTTTTAAAAAGGAGATAAATCAGCCCCTGGTAATTATAGACCTATTAGCCTGATAGATTCCCTACAAAAATACTGGGCGGTTAATTTTGAACAAAGTTCAGGAATGGATCGAAGATCAGTCCATTTTATCCCCACTACAGGCTGGGTTTAGATCGCATATAAGTACAATTGACCAGGTGTTTTTGTTCCAATTAGTGTACTGGAAAACGGTAGTTCTAAGCAAAGGCAGCCTATACGCTGCCTTTGTTGATCTTAGAGCAGCGTTTGATCTAGTGCCTCGGGTGAAACTGTGGAGTGTGCTTCAAGAGCTGGGGATGCAACCTGAACTACTTTCATTGATAGTGAGACTCCATGAGGATAATTTTGCCCATATTCGGTGGGGTGCCCAGGGCGACGTAACTGACTGTTTCCCAGTAGAGAAAGGGGTGCGCCAGGGGTGCGTCATGGCGCCCACATTGTTTTCCTTGTTTATCAATGGAATTGCAAAGCTTTTAGAGCCTATAACAACTGACGCCCCCACCTTAGCTGGTGTGAAAATCCCAATTTTAATGTTTGCGGATGACACCCTAATCATCTCTAAAACCACAAAGGGGTTACAGCGAGCATTGAATCTTTTTGAGGAGTTTTGTTCTCTAAGGGGTTTGGAAGTTAATGTTTCCAAAACAAAACTCATGGTATTCAACCCTCATAAGGGATACAGAGGAGGCTTACTCATGAATGGCCGCCCATTAGAACAGGTTAATTCATTCACATACCTGGGAGTCATATTACAGAATGACATGAGTTGGGATCAACATACAGGTATGGCTACTTTAAAGCACCGGCAGCTATCTGGATTATTACAAGCTGAATATAATACTTCTTTAACAAAACCAGTTAGCCCGGTGCTCCAAATATACAACCTGAAAGTGGTTAGTTCAGCCTTGTATGGAGCCGAACTTTGGGGGTTCGGAAAAACAACAAAGTTAACTGTAGCTGAAAATGGCTTTTTCGGAAAATTACAAGTCTTCCGAAAAGTACTCCTGTACGTCCCCTATTATATGACCTAGGGAAACATGCTCTGGCTGATGTAGCAAGACTCCGCCCAATATTATTCTGGCGGAGAATCTGGGTAACTCCCGAATTAGCAACCTATGCCGCAGGGCTAAAGGACCTAATTAGAGCGGATCGCTTTCATAAAATTAAATGGCTCAGGGAGATCAGAGCCACATTAGTAAGCATGGGATTGGAAACGCTCTGGGTGAGCCCTGCAGACGTCTCTTTTCCCTCAAAGGAGTCCTTAAAAGAGAAGTATTGGGCCATAATTACTTACAACTCCTATAGAAATGTGGATATGTCTACCCTTACTGGTCATTTCATGGATTTTAAACTACTTCCATGCTTGGAGCAGTTCTGGGATTTAATAACCAAACCCTTGGATCGGAAGTTATATTTCCAGTTTAGAGTAGGCTCACTCCCAATTAGGTCCTATACAGCAAAATGGTCTAAAGAGGGTGATAGTGCCTGCCCCTCCTGTTTGGCTCAGGTAGAGACATTAGCCCATTTGTTGTTTACCTGCCCTGCGTATGACAGGCCACGCAGAGCATGGTTGGCACCTATCTGCAGGACACTGGGGACTAGACTGAGCGCTGATGCACAACGAATTTTGCGCACGAACACCCTAGCCCCTATAGTCATTGCAGTGGCAAAGTTCTTGGGTTGGTGTTGGATTATTAGAGTGCAGGCACTACAAGCACCATGAAAGGTTTATCCGATTTATTTTAAAGGGCTGGAATTACATCATTTAATATGAAATGCTTTTTATTCACAAGCTAATTACATTTTCAGGTTTTAAAGTTTTAACTGTATATAACTGTTTGTGTTTTGGTATTGTTTAGGACATTTTCCTAGTGTCCTTATTTGCCCTAATTGCTCAACTTTGACGCCACGCTTTTTAATCGTATATATGTAAATTAATGTATTTTATGTGGTTTTAATGGGCCTGTATTTTTACGGAGTTTTATGTGCTGTATGTATTGTGCTTTTATGACTTGTCGTCGAATAAAGCTTTATGGATTGGATTGGATTGGAAAAAGAATACTGCTTGTCACTTCTTTGGGCACTGGAAGAGGGAATGTCAACAGAATCCTAACAGGGTTCAAGGGAGTGTAGAATAAATTCCATAGATGCAGAGGGATAATGTGATGGATCCGAATATGCAAAATTCTGAACAGAATGTGCAGAGTCATAAATCATTTTAAATGTCAATGACTGCAGCCACAGAGATGCAGCAAAACATGAGGAACAGGATGCCCAATAGTGCAGGGTACTAGCAGAATCCTTTCATTCTGAATGATAAGTTTGCAGGGAGTAGTTCACAATGACTGTGCCTGAGGGGGAAGGATGATTGTATATTTGGAGCAATCTTAGAGGTAGACCAAAGTGGCCCATAAGTTGCCGGAGAAGTCAATGCCCATCCTGCCAAATTTTGTATTCATATGTGGGCTACCCATTCTACAGTTCATTATGTGGAAGTCTCAAACCTACCACTCTCTAGAAGAGAAGTCCAAGTTATAGGGGTCAGCAATAAAAAAACTATTAATCAGGTTACAGCAGACGTTCTAGATAAAATTGTCCAGATGGAGAATAAGCATCAATTTATTTTGCGTGATTCAAGTCCTGTGAACTTGTTGGAAAGGGACTTGCTCTGCAAAATGAATTGTGTGATATATTGCACACCGGATGATGTTGCAATTGAAACACAAGATGAGGATTCTATGCTTAAAATAAATTAATCAGATGTGTGCTATTCCCAGTTTTAATCAAAGAAGACCTAGAGTTAAGACATATTGTCAAAGATGAGGTATGGGATTTTTCTGGAAGAAACACTGGATTGATTAAAAGAGCAAAGCCAGTCAAATTAAGATTCAATTTGATACAGTATTTCCTAGAATAAAACAGTACAGACTTACAAAAGAGGCAGAAGTAGGAATGAAGCCAGTCACTAAAAGATGATTGGACAGGAAATCCCTCTAAGGGTGCTTGGTAATCCTTGTAACTCTCCAGTGATGGGAATTCAAAAGCTGAATGGAGAATTCTACAGTATCTCTATAAGATAAAAAGGATTGTTGTTCCATGTTGTCCAGTGGTACCGAATTGAGCAGGGATTTTGTTTCAAATACCATCAGAAGCAGAATGGTATGAAGAATTGCAATTTCTTTTTGAATTTCAATTTTTGAATACATTTCTCGTGTGGTGTAGAATCCTTCAAGGGTACATGGAAAGTCTCTCGATTTTCAGCCAAATCTTGAAGAAAGATCTAGAGAGTTTCAAGCTGGCATGCAATTCAGTCTTGTTGTAATATATTGATGGCCTGCTGGTCGCATCTAATACAAGAGAGGACTGAAAACTTGATATGATTGCCTTGTTGAATCATCTAGCAGAACATGGACATAAGGCTTTCCCAACTAAAATGCAGTATTGTCAAAAGGAAGTAATTTATCTTGGATTCCATATTTAAAACGATATGAGAAATGTCTCCATAGAAAGCAGTCCTGCAACTCTGAAATTAAGTCAACTGACCACCCAGAGAGAGATTTGGATGTTTCTTGGAATTTTCGGGGTACTGTTATCAGTGAATTCTAAGCTTTTCCTTCATTGAAAAGCCCTTAGTAAGTTTGATATGCTGGGATGTCCAAGATCCAGTACCATTTGATGATGAATCATTGATGCATTTAAGAAACTGAAAGAGTGTTTGTGTCATACACCCACAATGGGGATGCCTGATTACAATTTAACATTTTTTCTATTTTGTTATGAGAGAAATGGATGTGTACTTTTGATTCTTACACAGAAACTTGGAGGTTTAATGTGCCCAGTAGCATAGCATTCTGCTGTGTTGGATCCAGTAGCTGTAAGTCTTCCATGTTGTTTTAAATCGGGTGCAGCTGCTTCAATTGCCATTGAACAAAGTGAAGGGACTGTTATGGGCCATACTTTAATTGTATATGTCCCACATTCAGTAGAAATCCTTTTATCAAGAGCAAGAACCCAAAATATAACAAACTCGTTACAAGTAGAACATACTTGCAGCAGAGACCATTTCTATTTGGAGACGCTGGGGCATATTATCAAGAAACGGCGTTAAAATTATCGCGGCTTTAGCGGCAGAAAACTGCCGCTAAAGCGGGGATAATGGCTTGATAATATGCCCTTGAGAATTCCAATAGAAGCCCATGTTCTGGTGTCAACATGGGCTTCTATTGGAATTCTCAAGGGCATATTATCAAGCCCATTATCGCCGCTTTAGCGGCAGTTTTCTGCCGCTAAAGCGGCGATAATTTTAACGCCGTTCTTGATAATATGCCCCGCAATGTTTTGAACCAGGTAACACTGCTTTATATTTCAGACAAGAGTTGTGAAGACTGAAAATGATGAGATTGATGACAAACCAGATCACTACTGTTTGGAGGTGATTAAGTTATGTACAAAGCCAAGACCAGACATTAAACAGACGCATTTGGAAATGTTTGATCTGACATTATTTTTTGATGGTTCTTGGTTAAGAGACCAATATGAAGCACTGAGAGCTGCCTATGAAGTATGTTCTATTTCTGAGACATTAGAAGCATCTTTTCTGCCAAATCTAACTTCAGTACAATAGGCAGAGTTGTTTGCATTGACTAGAGCATGCTGCTTATCAAAGAAATTGGATGTGATGATCTTTACAGACAGCCAATATGGGTTTGGAGTTGTCCATGACGTCAGCTAGGGTTAAAACAGGGTTTTATGACATCTTCAGGACCCTGAATAAAAATTGTGATTTACATATTAGATGTTGACAGCCATACAGAAGCCAATAAAATATCTTGCTGTTGTGATATGTATAGCTCGTAAAGCTGGAAAGGATATGATCAGACTTGGAAACAAGTATGCGGACCAAGTGGCAAAATAGTGTGCATTACAAGATAAAACAGTTGTACAAGAGGGTGAAAATGGGGAATTGAGAACTGATTCAGTATGAAAAGCAGAACATTTTAATTTTTCTTTATGGATTCAATACAAACGTCTTTGAGCGAATGGAGAGATTTACAGGAAGATGTCCAGAGAATGAGAAAAGAAAATGGGAGAAGATAGGCTACAAAAAGAATTATGAGGATTTGTATGTAAACACTTAGCATATTTTATACCCTATGCACAAGTATTTGCACAACAGAGCACACACAAGTAAAGATAGCTTAGTTTGAATATTCAAAAAGTATTGGGAAAATACAAGATTTTTAAACGTTGCTAAAGATGTTTGCAGTCGATGCTTGGTTTAAATAATCAAGGCAAAAGAACAGTTATTATTATGAATCATATTGACAAATCAGAAAGCCCATTTACAAGACTCCAAGCAGATTTTTTGAGATGGCGAACTGTGATGGTTTGAAGTATGTCTTGGTAGTTATCTGATAGTTTTCTAGATTCGTGGAGGTATTTCTCACAAGGAGAGCAGATAGCCTTACAGTTTCCAAATTGTTGTTGAGCAAGTTAATCCGGTCTTCCAACTTCTATTGGGACTGATCTTAGAACCTGTGAGAAATTGGGTTGTTGGTTGGGGGGTGAAGCCCTAATCAAGCAATAGCCACAATGCATCTCAGGGTGAACCACAAAAATTCACTAAATTAACCCATGCTGAACCCTCTGGTAGCTTGGCACAAAAGCAGTCAGATTTAACTTAAAGGCAATGCGTAAAGGATTTATGCAGCACACAAGCAGTAACAAAGTCAAAACCAAACACCAATTTAGAAAAATAGAGTACATTAGAATAAATTATTGGACACCAACATGCCAAAATGAAAAAAATCCAATTAGGAGAACCGGAGTTATGAATTTTTAAAGGTTGAGGTCAAAGTTGTGCTTAGAAGCAGAAAGCGCCAACTGTGGTTATCTGGTCATCCTTGACAAGGACAAAGTAACAAGGTCAGGCTGACCGCGAGTGAGTGCAGGCCAGATACATAGAGCAGGTTAGGCCCACTGAGAAATGTACCTTATGTCCTTGATGTGAGGCGTTGAGCCGTGCAGAGGCAGTTCTGAGGAGTGATGCGGGTTCCTGCGTCGAGTTGCATCGCGCTGCATCAGTTCTGATGAGGAATTGCGAAACCTGCAATGCTATGTCTGAGTCCAGTTGTGCCCTGCTGCGTCAATTCCGATGAGGAGTTGTGAGGACTGTAATGTGAGTTGCATCGAGCTGCGTCAGTTCAGATGAGGAGCTGCAAGGGCTGTGGTGAGTTGCGTTGAGCTGCATTGGTTCTGATGGGGACCATAGCTGGCTGGGAGAGCACTCTTATCCCCACTTTCAAGGGTTTAGGACTGGAGAGGCACCACCTGGTGTGTTAGGATTCACAACAGGCAGAGTTCAAGTGCAGGGTTTAAGGTGGTTGAAGCCTTTTCTGTCCCTGAGGCTCTGATCAGGAGGCCTACCAATTAGCCCTTGGAGTCACTCTGGTGGTCCTAGGTTCAAGGTGCAGGTCCAGTCATTCTTGAGCAGCAGAGCAGTCCTTCTTGCAGCATAACAGAAGAGCAGTCCTTCTTCTGAGTCATTCTCTGGTCCAGAAGTCATCTGCAGAGTAGGTCGGAGGGTTGAATATTTATACCCGGCGCTACTTTGAAATGGGAGAAGCTTCTGGAGTTTCCCCCAACAAAGGTATCTGGAATTTCTGCCACCCTGCCCTGGGTCCAGTTTGCCTGGGGGCACAATAGGTTAATGTGAAGCCCTTTGTGTGTGAGCTGAGCCAGAACCTTTGAAGTACAAGTGTGGTAGGTGACAGCTCCACCCCGCAATCAAGTCAGAGATGGTCCATCCTGCTAACATCCAGACACTCTATTGTGATGCTGTCTGGGAGGAATACACAAAGGCCAACTACACCTAGTTATATCACCCAGGAACAGGCTGCAGGCGCTAAACGGTTAGGAAAAGAAAATGCTAATGTTCTAAAAGTGCCATTTTCAGAACTGTGACTTAAAATCCAACTTCACACTAATGAGGATTTTAAATTACAATTCCTTAGACACCAAATTTGACTTTCACTCCTGCCCCCAGTCAAAGTTAGCACTTATTAAATGTAACCCAACGCTATGCTGTGGAAGAAGTAGGCCTCACAATAGTACAAACTAATTTGTGAGTTTTTCACTACCAAGAATTGTAAAACTTAAAACTACATGTCCAACTTTTAAATTATAATTCACCCTGCCCTATGGGCTGTTTAGGGCCTACCTTAGAAGTGACTTATATGTAATAAAAGGGAGTTTAAGACTTGGCAAGGAGTTTATATTGCCAAGTCGAATTGGTAGTTTAAAACTGCTGGCAAGATTTTATTGCAGGCATGAGACATGTTTTAAAGTGCTATTTAAATGGGTGGCACAATAAGTGCTGCAGGCCCACTAGTAGCATTTAATTTACAGTCCCTGGGTATATAGTATACCACTTTACTAGGGACGTTTAAGTAAATTAAATATGCCAAATATCTGTAAGCCAATTTTACCATGTTTGAGAGAGTGAGCACCCTCCTATTTTCTGGACCCACTTTTGATGGCTTTTAGGACTCTGCACACTTTGGGCCATATTCACAAGGACCTTCCGCCAATTTATCTCCACCTTAACGCATCCAAAGTGGAGATAGCTTCAACACCCCATTCACAAGCGGGTGCAAACTGCAGACATCGCCAGTATTCCCGCGATAACTGCCCCAAAATGTATCTCCACGGTGGACACCACCAACCAACCCTAATGAGATGCAGAGTAGGCATTCGCGTGCAAAAACACATGAAAAAACCACAACACCACTTTCACAACGAACTGCCAGATCTGCGATGCGAACCAAAAACAGGCGATAAGCCGCGGTAGCACCAGTGATTTAACATCTGCCTCTTGGTGGTGTTAGGCAGGACGACTACCTGCAGCATGAAAGGGAGCCCAGCCAAGAGCCACACCTGAAGACCCACAGATGCCATGGAGACAATGATCATGCAGCTCGGATACCCATGAGGGCCACAAAACCCACCACCACCACCCCCAGCCCCCCCCCGGAACAAACACATACCGTGCATGACACAAGAGCCACAAAAAGCGCATGATGACACACATTGTCAAAAAATAACACGTGTGGCCAGAAGAACGAGAAACAGTCACACAGCACTGAAGTAACAACCAAAAACTTTATTGAAATACAACACAAAACACCAATGCGGAAGACTCCTGTCGGGTCCCTCCCGGACAATCTCGATGTCACAGCCTGGAAAATAAAGCACAAAATCAGAACGTGTGCCATGTACACATCAAAGGAGCGAGACACAGAGAAACAGAGAATGAAAGAAAGGCAGAGAGAGAAAGAGAGAGAAGGAAAGTAAGGGAGAGAGAGTGAGAGAGAGGGAAGGAAAGGAGAGAGAGTGAGAGAGAGAGAAGGAAAGGAGAGAGAGTGAGAGAGACACCGCCTCCCCTGCGCACCCAGGCCCCACTGTTCACCTGATGCCACCGGTGTGTCTCCAACCACGTGCCGGGATACACTGCAAGCCACCAGGTCTGCAATCTGTAATCGAGGCCAGAGTCAATCATGGCAGAGTCCATCACACAGCACACGGCAACAACGACTGTCCGTCCCTGCGCACGCAAAATCTGCACCCTACCCCCTCCCGCCGGCCAGCGCTGGCTGTCCGCACTTGCGCACCCCGGGCCCACTGCTCACCTGCCGCCAACGGTGTGTCCACCAGGGGGCACACCACGTGCAAGCTCCAGGCCCCGGTCCCGCCACCATGGCATGGTCCACATCATGTGGACCCGCCCCGCGGCCCAGGAGGTCCCACACATGACGCTAAGTCCTGAGGCATCAATGGCAGAGACCACATCAGTGCACACGTCATCAGCGCAGGCTGCACACCCGCTCAGCTATTTCGGTGCCACTAACCCTGTGCAACCCCAGTCAGCGCCACATGGTGGTAGGCCCGTGACGGGTGCAAGGCTTCGGGTGCCACTAACCCTGTGCAACCCCAGTCAGCGCCACGTGGTGGTAGGCCTGTGACGGGCGCAAGGCCTCGGGTGCGACCAACCCTGTGCGCCACATCTCATGGGCCCTTTATGATTGAGAACCGTGGAGCATCCGTCATCCAGTCACCACCGGCAGTGGGGAATGTGACGTTGTCGGCCCCTTATATGGGCAGGGTCACATGGCCTGGTACGCCTGTGCCGGATGGGTGTGGTGTGTGTGCAGACCTGCCCTCAGGGAGTGGCCGTGACATGCTGACAACTAGACCAGTGACCTGCATACCACCAGCGTGTACGCCTGCCACATGTAGCTATGTGGGCCCCCCCTCGGAGCGTAAGCAGAGTGGTCTGGTCTGGCGTACGCCGGACCAGCGCAGGGCTTGCAACAATGACTCGGGGGCTCTGGGCGTGGTTCAGTCCATGCCCGAACAAGGGAGTGACTAATGCGTGTGTCCCTGTTGTAGTGTCCACGGCAAGCGGAACACAATAGGCAATGTAGCACACTGTGACTGGCATCCCACTAGATGAGCATCATTGACGTAAGGGAAATCACTGTCCCTACATTCATCCACACATTCATCCATGAATGATGAAAGCCATGACACAGAAGTGCGTTTCTGGATGTTTATTGCACATCCAGTGGAGTTTTGCAGCTGGAGCGGTACAGGGCCATGCCAAGCACACTACACAATATGGGCCCGTGGAGGGCCAGCCAGAGTCCATCCGGGGATGACAAGTACTGCGGAAGAGGAAGGGTACAGTCCGCAGTCTGGTCACTGTGTCATTGGTCATCAAACAGGATATGGCAGTCCATGTCGTGGTCCAATGTGAGTGCAGCAGAGTGTATCAGGGGTCAGTGGAAGGTCATGGGGCCATGTGTGGCACCAAGCAGAAACAGGCATGGTGGCGGAAATTAATGCTAGTGCCTCCTTCTGAACTCAACCCCATCCACGTCCTCGGATGTGTGCTCTGCTCCACCTGTGGGTGTTGCAGTACCGGCTGCGGCACTGTGTGCCACTGACACATCAGGGGCCGGAGGAGGATTGTCGGCCGCACTGTGTGGCAGTGACACATCAGGTGCCGGAGTGGATACACCTGCCGCACTGGGAGGCACTGACACACCAGGGGGGGAGATGTGGATGTGTGGGGGCAGCAGCATTCATCTGCACCACGCCTTGTGGCAGCAATGCCATGATGAGGATATGCAGGGCATGGTAGATCCCAGCTACATTTTGGTGATGTGCAGCGGTGGCTACCATCCTTTCCGCCTCCATCCGCACCATGTTCTCCATGAGCCTCCGCATGTGTGCCAGCTCACGGCTGGGATCGCTGGAGCCACTCTGAGCGGACAGGTGTTCTTGTCTCCGAGTCATGACTCCAGCGATGTCAGTCACGGCTCGTTGGAGACCATGGAGTGGGCCGTGGGTGTCCGTTAGGGACTGGAGCTGGTCCCTGATGGGACCTAGACACCCATGGATGGCGTCCAGTTTGGTAGCCATGAGGTCGAACCCCACCCGCACCTGCTCAGCCGTCTCCCTCTGGCCCTCCAGCACACGGCGTTGGAAGGCCATGTGTTGTTCCTGGGGGTCTTGGGGGACTGCTGGGGCTGTGGGTGCCTCCTGCTTGGTGGTTTGGGTAGTGGGTGGGGTCTCCTCGATGCAGCTGGGCTGCCCTGATCCTGGAGGTGAGTTGCGGATGATGTCAATGATGTCTTGGAGGGCTTGGGTGTCGATGCTGGGGGTGTCCTCCTCGTCATCAGTGAAGAGTGGCTGGGACTGCTCTGCAGGAGGTGTTGACGGTGCCCCTGCAATGTGAAGGGGAGATGGTGTAATACAATGTGTCCGCATGTATGTAGCCGCATGGTACAGTTTCACATTCAGACAGCATGGCATTGTACATTGTGACAGTCTGTGGATCAAGGCCATGATCCAGAGTCATTGTGGGTGTGCACTGTGCTCTGCTTGATTGTGCATGTGTGCCATTGTGGCCATCTCCACCCATCCCCCCAGTACCTGGTGGTCACTCACCCTGTTGCGGTTGTGTTGTGTCCTGTCGAGCAGTTGTCCGGTCCCCCGACTCCGGCCACAGTCTCCACACTGATGACTGTCGACACCAGCTCCTCCATGTCATCCAGCTCCAGCTGTGGTGCTGGGCTCCCACCTCCAGTCTGCATTGCTGCCTTCTGGCTGCCTGCGAGTTTCTCCTTGGTCTTGCGCTTGATGTCAATCCATCGCCTCTTGACCTCGTCCATTGACCTCTTGTGCTCTCCGACGGCATTCACCTTGTCCACGATGTCCCGCCATATTCCATTTTTGGTGCCCAATGACACGTTGGAGGTGAGGAACAGTTGTTGATGGTGTTCCATCACCTCCGTGACCAGGATCCTGTTTTCCTGCGGACTGATCTTCATCTTCCTCTTCTTCTTGTCCTTGCCCTTCCCTGTCCCTGAGGTCCCAGGCTGGTCGTCCGGGGTGCTTGTGGGGTTGCGCTCGTCCTCTGCGCCTGCTCCGGCTGCCTCCATGGTGCTTGGGTGTTGGTCATTTTGTGTTTGTGTGTTTTTTCTACTTTTATAGTGGTTTTTCCCGCCTGCCATGTGTGTATTGCAGGCCTGGCGCTGCTTATCGCTGATTTCCTCATCGCGCTTTGGCCCATCGCATGTTTTTTCGCGTTGAGGTTTGTGTTTTTATCACAGCTGCGGTTGTTGTATCGCGGACATTGGCCGCGTTTTCGGGGGACTATCGCATGGTACCGCCGTGTTGTGAATTCCACATTCACACGGGGTTATTTTCCCACGATAGGCTGGGATGTGTAAAGTTTCGTTAACATTTTTTGGAGATGTTTAGCACACGTTCTTGTGAATATCCCCCCATAACTCTGCTAACCAGTGCTAAAGTGCTTGTGCTCTCTCCTTTAAACATAGAGAAATTGGCTAACACCAGATTGGCAAAATTTATATTTTAGGCCTGCAATTGTAGCCTGTTTGTGCAGTTTTAAACTCCCATTGCGATCTGGCAAAAGAAAGATTTTGCCCGCCTAAACTTTCCTTTTTAAATCATATAACTCAGCCCTATGGTAGGACCTAAACAGCCCATTGGGCTGGATGCAATGTATTTTAAAAAATGGACATGTACTTTTAAGTTTAACATGTCCTGGTAGTGAAAAACTCTTACATTTGTTTTTCACTACTTCA
The DNA here is from genome assembly GCA_963921515.1 of Calotriton arnoldi. Lineage (NCBI taxonomy): Eukaryota > Metazoa > Chordata > Amphibia > Caudata > Salamandridae > Calotriton > Calotriton arnoldi. The sequence goes on from CAWUFW010013042.1 coordinate 283,057, forward strand.
AGTTCTACCTCTTCCCATAGGATAATATTGGGTTACCTTCTTACATTTGATAAGTTTTAACTTTCAATTGTGAGCAATTAGGAATGTTGAGTTTTCTGTCTAAAGAATTGCAATTTAAACCCCCTCTAATGGTTAAATTAGATTTAAGTCACAATTCTGAAAATGCCACTTTTAGAAAGTTTCCATTTTCTTGTCCCAACCATTTGGTGCTTGAAGCCTGTCCCCAGGGTCACATGACAAGGTGTAGCTCGCAGTTGGTCTTTGTGTATTGCTCCCAAATAGTGAGACAAAGTGGGAATAGGGGTTCGCAGGATGGGCCATCTCTGATTTGATGAGGGGTGAAGCTGTCACCTACCACACTTGCACATCACAAAGACTCTGCCTGAGCACACTCACAAAGGGTTTCACACTAGTCTATTGTGTTGTCCACAAGCTGGGAGCAGGGCAGGGAGACAGGAAATTCCAAGCACCTTTGGTGGTGGAAACCTCAAGAATCTTCTCCTACTTTAAAGCTGGCACCAAGTATGTATATTGGACCCTCAGACCCAAAACCTCCGTATATCTCTGTACCTGTGGATACTACAGAAGACAGACTGCTATGCTGCTCTGCTGCCAGAAGATCGGATACTTTTCTGCCCTGCTACTCTTTTGCACTGCTGCCTGATGCCTACTTGCTGAGAAGGAAGACTGGACCTGCACACTTCATCCCAGGCTGAGGTAAATCCTAGGGTCAGCTGACTGGCCTCCTGTTCTGAGCTACAGGGACAAAACAAGCCCAAGAGGCCTCCCTGCATCTTCCCAGCTGATCTGCTGCCTGGGCCTGCAACTGGACCTGCTTGAGCCCTACTGGCCTCTGTTAGAGTGAATTCCTGATCCCCAAGAGGTGCCCGTCAGTTCCTGAACACTTGATGTGGCATTAGTTGAGCTCTATCTGCAAGAAAAGGAGAAATCCCGAAGTTTTGGGCTCTTTGCAACCATGAACGGGCGTGTTTGTGCCAAGATCTTACCACCAGTGCCCCACACCTAAGTGAAACTCCGGTGAACCTGACTCTTCGTGCCACAGAAACTGTCAGTACACCCGGGAATGCGAGATCTGAACTTCGCGCTACTACTTTGACAGCCCGCAGTGACCACCAATCTGAATCTCCAGCAAAGACCATCCACGATGTCTGACAGGATCTTCGTGCTTCATCAACAGCCGTCCGCAATGCCCAGCCTGCTCTTCTCAGCCCCCTCCACAGCGAATGGAACTCTTTGCGCTTTACTTTTGAAGGTAACTCTTTCAGCTGGATTAACCTGGTCCCTGAATCTGGCCCACGCTCCATCACGGTCAGCTTGAACTTGTGACTTTTACGTGGTCTCGCACAACCAGATACCAGCGTGTGGCGCTTTGTGCTTTTAGTCTCTTTACTTACCTGAAATCTTTGAAATTTCATAGCTCCGGTTCTACTGATTGGAATTTTGTCATTTTGGTCTCAAATAATGTATAACATTTTACTCTATTCTTCTACATTTGTGTAGGATTTTCATTGCTTTGTGTTTTCACTTTATTACTGTGTGAAGTGCTGCATAAATACTTTACACATTGCCTCTAAGTTAAGCCCGACTGGTTTTATGCCAAGCTACCAGAGCGTTAAGCACAGGTTAATTTTGCTTTTGCTTGTGCTTCACAATCACAAGAATGGTGGTTGCTGCTTAAGTAGGGTTTCACCCCCCTCAACCAGTAACCTATTTTGCTACAGTGGTGCTAATAGTAATGGTGGTGATAATAGTAAGGCATTTCATTTTCAAGATCTTTAAAGGTTATGCATTGGCACTGTATGATTGAATAATAAAACTGAAGTATAGATTCTGGGTGCCCTGCATACTAAATGAATGGTTTAGGTACCATATCAAAGGAGCAGTGTGGTGCTCAGCTATTAAAAAGAGCAACCCATAAGGTAAGTTGGAAGACCTGAGCATGAGCGGGGACAGAGACGTATTCGGGATTGCTGCTACCTACAGTGAAGCACTGACAAGCAAGGCAGTGCTCATCAGGAGACAGTACACTATTCCAAGAGAATGGCTCAGAAGACTCATTGGAGAAGCGCACCACTGAAAAGAAATGAGTGCTTGGTAAGTATGTGAGGAGGGCTGTAAGTAAAGTAAAGTGAGTAGAGTAGGGGCCAGAATTGCTGTGAGCCACAGAGAAGCAATTGCATGGACCGACTGTCAAAAACTCTCCCTGTTCAATATGAAAGCAGACAGTAAAGACAGTAAGGCCCTTTTATTATGTCTGGCGGAGTGATGGCCCTTGGTGGGCTACTACTGCACCTGAGTACAACTGGCTCAGTGGCCCCGCACCCAGATGTACCGGGTGTGGGAATGTCAGAAGCCAATTTACTGGCCAGAATATCCAGCCAGTAAAATCACATAAGGTTTGGGATGGGGCTGTTGGCACAAGTCCATTGTGACTCCCACATCTCCAGCTGAGGTATTGAGGAGCACTGATGAATTCCTCTCTCTGGCATCTGCCTTTTCTTTGCCCTGACATCCTCCCCACCCCACTTACGACTCCCAGCCACGCAGAGACTCCAACTTCCATTCATCACGTGCTCAGATGTGGTATTGTATTGTAATTGCATTTATATAGCACTTACTATCCCTGACAAGGCATCGAAGTGCTTTTTCGGCGAGTAGCACGCTACTCCGGGACCCATAAAGGATTAGTGGTGAATTAGTATAGTGAAAAACGAAAGTAATTTGAGTGGTGGATATGTTAGTCAGTTATTTAGATTGAGAAGGCTAGTGGAGGGATAGAACAGGGAAAAAGGTTTGCATTTATATTGTGCTTGCTACCCCGATGGGGTGTTGAAGCGCTCTTTCGGCGAGTAGCACGCTACTCCGGAACCCTTAACGGATTAGTGGCGAATTAGTATAGTGAAATATGAAATTAGTTTGAGTGGTGGACATGTTAGTCTGTTATTTAGATTGAAAAGGATAGTGGAGGGATGTTTTGGAGCTCATAGCAGTAGAAAGAGGCTTGGGATGAGTAAAAGGGAGGTGGAGGTGGAAGAGTCAGAGGGAAGGGTTTAGAAAGGCTTGTTTTGGGGAAACGGTATAGTAAAAAAGGTATGAGATGATGCAACGAGGGGTAGAGTAGGGAAGAACCAAGAAAGGGTTATTTTGGGGATCATAGTAGTGGTATGGGGTTTGGGATGAATGAGAGAGTGGAGGTAGAGGATATATAGATAGAGGTATAGGGTGAGAAATAGCACAGTGCATTGGAAAGAGTAATAGAAAGAGGTTTGAGATGAGTCAGAGAGTTGAGGCAGAGGATATATTGGGCCTGAGTCACAGAACTAACTTACGTCAAAAACGTAAAGTTAGTACTTTTGGTATTCACAGAATACACTTACTCATTTTGGTATTCACAGTATGAACTTACTCATTTTGGTATTCACAGAGTTAGTAGTCCTAACTTTAGGACTCCTAAATGCCTTCTGTGAATACCGAAAGTCTTAAAGTTAGGATTTTTCTCAGTTTAGGAGTAGTAAAGTTAGGAGTCTCCTAAACTGAGAAAAATCCTAACTTTAAGACTTTCGGTATTCACAGAAGGCATTTAGGAGTCCTAAAGTTAGGAGTCCTAACTTTACTACTCCTAAACTGAGAAAAATCCTAACTTTAAGACTTTCGGTATTCACAGAAGGCATTTAGGAGTCCTAAAGTTAGGACTACTAACTTCTGCTCGAGCAGCCGGGATCCACGGAGCCTAACTTAGGTGCACCAAGGGCACACCGCCTCCCATTAGTGTTGGGACTACCGGTCCCCCTCCCGGGCCCGATCAGCTGCCACCAATGATACCGAGTGTTTCTACGTTTAAGTCGCAATCTGCGACCATCGTTTTATTCCTTCCCACCTTAGCGCGTGGGCTGTGATTATTTATTGACACGTGGCTTGATTTTTGCCACTCACTTTCTACTCACTGTCTTCACCTCTGGTCCTGAAGAAAGCCCCCTTTACATTTATTTCTGGGGCTGAAACATGTAGACCATCTTTTTTGACAAAGAGATTAATTACACTCTTATGGTTGTCTACTTCTCGTTTTTATTCATACCCCGGGCCGCCGCAATTAAACTAATTTTTTGAACATCTAGGCAAGGATTCCCGGAGGTATTCTTAATTTAGCACCACATTTCATCACACTTTCACACCACACCAGCTCCGCTGTAATCAGGCGTTGTAGCACAACCGGGCGGCATTCGGCCGCCTGGTTGGGACCCCGATGATGAAGCATGACACTAACTAGGTTGGTGTGTGAGGGGTCTTTTAAAGAACCTGAAGGTTCCTCTGCACTGTGAGCCCCCAGTGGTATTTATTCAGGTACTGGGTACGTCCACATTGTTCATTGGCTATACTTTGGGGAGAAGGACGTGACCCCTTTAACTCCTTGCTCTCACATTTGTTGTTGACGTATTACTATATTAGCTTGCCAAGCAGCTAAAACAGTCAGTAGATGGGACCTAAAAAAAATTATTCCAAGTAAAGTTTGATGCTCATATCAAGCAGTTCGCAACTAACTCTTGACAATTTCGAATGCCGCTAGCAGCTTGTATTCCAATACTTCTGACACAAATCATCTATTTAGTGATACATCTACTGACAAATAAATTGCAGCCAAAACAAAAGCATCTATTTGCTATGGCTTCTGGTATTTATTTACTTTAACCTGTTTCTTTGATGGGTGATTGTTCTAGATGTACAGGCTCTGCAGAACTGGCATGGATAACTTGAGCTTGGAAAAGTAGAAAAAATAAATTACCAAACTGATCCTAAGAATGAAATAGAGTTAAAGATAGAAAGCCGTCAATAATAAGAGAGGATTGTGTTTGAAAGTGCTAAAATGGAAAACAGCGTTGAAAGAAACCGAAAGTGAGTAACATGGTTAAGACAGTAATAGTTGAGGTGAAAGACAAAAAAAAAGCAGGCGATGAATTTTTTTCCCCTGAAATGTAGTAGACAGACTACTGAAAGGAAAGTGAAGAAAGATAACTTTGAAAAACAGCAGCAGGTATAGCAATAAAGATTGCATTTGTGTTTTATGGTGTGTAGGTAAAAATATATTTCTTAAAAGAAAGCTTAATGTACGAAAAGGCTGGTTCGTTTTCTGCATTCACTATTTGGTCCGCTAGGGGACGTCGTGAGTGCTGCATTTAGGAAAAGGTTGGAAAGGTAGATCTTTCGAATCGCAAATGTAATTTCTTCTAGTAAATAAAGAAAGCAGAAAGACCTCTGTGGCCACTAGATGGCGCGCTAACATACATTCTGCAATTTCAGACAGCTGTGCTGCCTCTTCGACGCAGTCCATTACAGTCACATTGGATTTGAGGTACAGGAAAAACCGAAAACACATTCAAGTTCTTGGTTTAGAAACAAAATAATTCCATGGAGTCCCAGAGAGCTGAGCAGTGCTGTAAATGTCAGGGATTTCTCAAAAGGCCAAGGCGAATTCAACAACACTGCAAAATAAAGAGAAAAGAGGAGCAGCTAAAGTTAAACCGGATGCTGCTTGGTGCACATTTAAACGTGTCCCCTCTTGTTACATTACCTCCGAATCCGTCTATTTGCGTGGGGTGGAACGTCCATATTTCTGTCTATCTGCATGCCACTCGATATAGCCATAGCCTTCTATCAACTTATTTTTTTAGCTAGAAAATAAGTGAGTCCGACACAAATCCTTTAATCTGTGTAAGTCTCTGCCTCCATATCAGTCTCTCTGTATTTTTTTTTATCGCTCTCACGCCTTCGCCACCTTTCTCTTTTTCTCCCTCGTTTCTCTTTTTTCTCTCTCTTTCCTTCAGTCTGTCTATATGTCTGTCCATCTGTTTGTCTTTCTGTTGGGTCTGTCTGTTATGTCTGTACAACAGTACAAGTCCCCATCTGTCTTTGTTTGTCTGTCTAATAAACTGTGTATCTGTATTTATGTTTGCCTGTCTACGTTGCGAATACCAAACTATCATTTGTCGAGCCATCTGTCCTTGTCTTCTTGCACATCAGTCTAATGGTTTCTGTCTACAGACTCATGTATCTGCTTTTCTCGACTTATTCTCTCCGTCTGATTTTCTCTTGAATGCTCTCTCCTCCCTCCCTCCGACCCTGAAACTATCCGTCACTCTTCTCTATCCTCGTCTGTCTCGCAGTTTACTTCTCGGGTACTGTTTCTGCTCATTTTTTTCCACTCTCTGTCAGACACAATAGAGTTTTTGTTTGCTGTGTTTTTGTTATTTTTAAAGTTGAGCTGGAAAGGGTTAAAAGTAAGGTGCCAATGGACCGCTTGTCAGGAGGACTCACAGTGACGGATGCCGTGCTGGTTGTCTCCTATTCTTTTCCAACTTTAAAAGTGAATTCAAGTGTCCACCACACCAGGGTGTACAACTCACACTGTGCTGGCAGCTGCTGCAGCCCACTCCTGGGGATTTAGCTGTGCAGGAGTGCTGTCTACGGACCCTGCACTCGCTGACCCCTGTTCCAATTTACTTGACTCGCTTTTAATTTTTCAAAAAGTTTTAAAAAGCTGTGGCAGAACCACCAGATGGTTCCAATTTCCGTGAATGGAAACACGAGTCCTACATCCTTCGAACTTGTTTCACATTTCCAAGCCCTGCTCGTGCCTTCCACTCACTGACTCCCAATTGTAAGTGAGACATATATCCTCCTAATATGAAGTTCTAGAAACAATTATAAAGAATGCACGCGACTAAAACATGTCAAAGGATATACAGAACCTGCATCTGCTATGTAGAGCTCTAAGTACCTCACACCAAGTTTAACTTGAGCTTAGCCAGAAATGATGTTTTTTTTCTTTGTGTAGCATATTTAAACTTTTTTTGGATGACGCTCTCTAGTCAAAGCGTGCCATTTTTATTTTTAATGTTTTAGACAGTGCTTAATTTGTAAAAAAAAAATAATAAGTGCCAGGGCCTTGACCAGGAGACCACTGCAGCTTGCACCACCCATTGCCCCGTCATCGCTGCCAATAACGGTACCAAAACAACTACTAACCATCTCTCTCGGCTGCAAGTGAGACAGTTCAGATTATTCCAGGTCCCCAAAGTTAAAGGAATGGCTGGGGAGGCAGGTATTAGTATTTTTTAATGTATATTCTATTCATAAACAACCGTTGTTCTGCTCACCTCTAAATTAGATGAGCAGCGCTACCATGTGGCAGAGTGTTATAAGTGTGGTGATCCCAAAAAAAAGAGAGAGTATACCCCAGTATGACCAAAAGGGACCGGGTAATTAACACTTATCAAATAACAAAATTCCCTTCTGTGTCACATTCACTAACCTTAGAATAGTTTACACTGAACCAGAATCTGTAGTCAATACCGTGACTAGTCTATATTAAAAAATTATTTTATTTCATTAAACAAAATGCAAACAGAGACCTGATTTTGATTGCACTTCAATTTAAAATTGATTAAAAATCCTTACAATAATATGACAAATTGGTAACGTCTTTGTCCAAAACTTTTCATAAGAACATTACAAGTAATTGATACCTAAGACAACTTTGTACATGTAAATTAAAACAAGTATGGCAAAAAACAATATCACAATACACTTTGATCAAATACTGATGTTGTCAATAGACAATGTGTAGATGCAGCGTTTCGGTGTATCTTTTAATCTCTTGACACCTTCTTCAGGACTCAAGTAACATTCATAACTTTTTCATAGATTTCATACTAAACAAACCATACATCCCAAAATATGCTTGAAACAGGATAGTCACTTTTGTGTATCCACAATTAAAAATCCAGTCTTATTCAATTAATCCGGCCACACAACCACAATTCTGGCAAGCCGTACCGCTAATAACAACGGAAAGAGGTAGTGTGGCCGGATTAATTAAATAAGACTGGCCTACTGATCCTACTATCTACGGAGGTACAAGACTGGTAGATTGATTATTAACCCTATAAAACTCCAAAATGGGAAGAGGAGCGATTAAAGGGGAAAATAAATATTTGTGGGTAGAATACCCATTGAAGAGGATTTTTAGAGGGGTCTGACTAAGCCTGGAATTTTCGTCCCCCTCGATTAAGGTACCACTCAGGACTATCTGTAAAGAAAAGACATCCTGGGAGTGGTGTAATACGATTTAATTGTGGATACACAAAAGTGACTATCCTGTTTCAAGCATATTTTGGGATGTATGGTTTGTTTAGTATGAAATCTATGAAAAAGTTATGAATGTTACTTGAGTCTTGAAGAAGGTGTCAAGAGAATAAAAGATACACCGAAACGCTGCGTCGACACATTGTCTTTTGACAACATCAGTATTTGATCCAAGTGTATTGTGATATTGTTTTTTGCCATAATTGTTTTAATTTACATGTACAAAATTGTCTTAGGTATCAATTACTTGTATTGTTCTTATGGAAGGTTTTGGACAAAGACGTTACCACTTTTTCATATTATTGTGATGATTTTTAATCAATTTTAAATTGAAGTGCAATCAAAAGCAGGTCTCTGTTTGCATTTTGTGTAATAAAATAAAATAATTTTTTAATATAGACTAGTCACGGTATTGAATATTGTTATACAGATTCTGGTTCAGTGTAAACTATTCTAAGGTTAGTGAATGTGACACAGAAGGGAATTTTGTTATTTGATAAGTGTGGTGATGACAATTAAGTGCTGGTGCTGAGCACCAGAAACCAATTTAGTACCAGTGCCTGGCACCGGAAACCACCGACTCAAATTAGGCACTGGTTTTAGATATAGCGAATTAGCACTAGGGGGTATTTAGGTGGGTTACAACCAAATCTGGTAGAGTCTTTCAAAACAAGAGCTGGAGGTACAGGAAGGGAAGTAAGCTCTTAAGCACAGCTGGTTATGGAATAGGCGGACAAGCACTGCTTAGACGATAAGGGGAGAGATGCATACAGGCGATGCAAAAAGAGGAAGTGAAAGGAAGATGGCTGGTGAATGCTTCCGGTCAGTGCAGGAACTGGTGAAGGAATAGGTGTCTTTAGCTGCTTCCAGAAAGCGATGGAGGAAGGGCTGGTTCTAATATGGAGTGGAAAGAGGTCCAAGCTCGGGTCGCAGTCCCAGGGAAGAAGACGCAGTTCTATGAGGAGCAGTTCTGGCAAGTTTCCTAGGTCCATCCGTGATGTGCTGCTCCAGTCCAGTTTTTTTCTCTGAATTCTGGGACTTGTAGTCTTGTTTTTTCCATTATAAAATGGGACTATAAATCCTAGAATATAGACAAAAAAACCTGCACATCACGCATGGACCTGGGAAACTTGCCAGCTATGGAGGACACTCTGAACTTAAGGGAGTGTTAGCCCTCAGCGTGTTCTGGCTTAGGTTTCTGTGGCTACCGCATATAGGTAAGAGAGCAGTTAAGGAGGGAGGGCTACTTAGATATTTTGCTTGAGAAGCAATGCAGCAGAACTTGACAATGATACTCGCATTTCATGGTAGCCAACGAAGCTCCATCAGATTGGGGGGACATGATTGGCTTTTCTTTGATGAGGTAATCAGTCTGGCAGCAGAGTGGAAAATGTGTTTGAATACAGAAAATTTACTTCAAGAGGGTCTGGGATAGAATCGAATTGCCAAAATTAAGCCTGAATAGTTCCAGTGCATGAGCCTCTATAATTAACTGCTAATTAGAGATGAGATCTTTCAGTATTTTTGAGGCACTAGAGGAATAAACTGACGCGCGAGCCATGAGGGAACAACAGTGGACCTTATTGGTTTGAGGTTTTGGAGGGAGTAGAAATGAAGCCATCAAGTTTCACGGTTTCCAAGATATTGGAGTACAGTTTGCATTTGCTTGTTTTCAAACTGCACTCCTGAAGGAAGCTTTCAGCCAACCGGTTTTAAAGTGCATTTCAACACATTCTTTAATTGTTGTTTTAAGGTAAATTTACATGCTAATTGCGTGTTAGTGGAAGAACACATCCTCTTTCCTAAGTACCTGACCGGAGGAGCTCCAGATACAAGTTGAATAGCATAGGTGAGAGGTTCAAGCTTTCGGGTACCCCACAAAACACGTCGCCGGAGATGATTGCCCCCAGCCTCAGTGAATGGTGTCAACTGGTGATGAAGGATGTGAACAAACTCAGCACAATGCCTTAGATGCCCATACTGTGTTCCTAGACATTAAGGGCCTGATTCACAAAGGTAAACTTACACTTTTGTATAAGTTTATGATAGTTCGCTATTCAGAAAGGTATTTTGCTAGTACTATCTTATGATTGCGAAGTGTCTATACATAAAAAAAAAAACAGACTGTTCTATTTTTTGTTTTATATAGCGTTAAACGCGACCCGAAGTTATCAGAGTGCTTTACATGAGCACCAGTTGTGTTACAGAGGACACATTAATTTTGTTAGGCACGGATAGACTAAGTGATTTACCCAGAATCACAGGAAGTTGAGCGTCCCTGCCAAGACTCGAACCCGGTTCCCCAGCTTCGAGGTCGACCACTCTAGCCATTAGGCCACATCCTCTCCTCTCCTATCCTTTTATGTGCACGGAGAATCCACAGTCGTAAAGATACCACTAGTAAAATACCTTTGAGAATAGCAAACAATCATAAACTTACACAAAAGTGTAATTTTACCTTTGTGAATCAGCCCTAAGTACTGAACTATGTTCAACTTTATCAAACACCACCACCAAGTCTAGTTTGATGAGTAGGCAGGAGTCCACTCTGTCTAATATGTGATGAATATGGTTTAGTACATTCTTTCATAGGCCTGGGCAAAACTTGATTGATATTCTTTGGGAGAAGTATGCAAAGTGATTTAAAATTCAGCAAATTATTACGCACAATTCCTTTCCCACATCTCGAATATAAAAGGGACACGGGGCTGCACTTCCCACTAACAAAATAGCGTGAAATCATCTGCCTTTTTCCCTACCCATCCCACTTCACTTTGACCCTTTTCCCACCCACCTTTCATATGTTTATTTTATTTACACTTTCTGCAGTGTTTCTCTGCCTTTTGCTTTTATTTGCACTCCCATTCTCACTCCGGTGGAATGGTTGAAACACTTCAACAAGGTACCTAACAATGATGAAGACAGGATGAGACTCTATGACATTGAAAACGTTATCAAATAAGGTTCTGTGACTCCATATGGATGAGAAACGTCATATTAATTTGGAACAAAGACTTTTAAACTGAACAATATTCTCATCCATATCAGTAGATAACACAGAATGTGGATATATTAAAGGGATAAAGTCATTTTCCATGTAAAAGAACAGTCAGTCGTCAAATGCTAGTGCTAATTACTAATATTGCTTTTCTCTCTGATTAGATGTCGATAAATTAGATTGATCAATGTTGCCCACCAAATAGAAGGATGGACCATATGTTCACTTCTGCATGTGTTTAACATATTTATTTTGTTATCTTTGTTTTTAATTGACCACCAATCATTGTCTGATATGGACGCAATTCATGATCTGCCCACTAGAAAGTTAGAATATGGGTACACATAATTCGGCCAAGACCTCAATCAGATAACAAGGATATGGCTTGTGTGTCTGAATAATGTTACTTAGCTAAAAGAATACATCGTCCAGAATGCATTCAATTGCCAACAGAATTGAAATGAGCGATGGGTCTAATTTTTCATTAACTTTCCATTATTCCCCCAATAGAGGGCAACCTAATTTCAAATATGAGGTTGACTAGAATATATCTTTCCGTAACTGTGCATATAGTGGAATACTTTTCCCAGAAGGCAATGTAATTGCTGCCAATCCTTAAGTATTTAAGTAAGACACTGAAAAGGGACTACTATGTGGGTTAGGGAACGGTCTTGCCGGTTGAAATGCATCTCCTCTGTTTCACTTCTCTTGTCTGATCTGATGACTTTCCTCCCTATCTTGGGTTTTTCCTGCCTAGGAGCATTCTGTTCTCACATTGTTTAGATTAGATGAGGTGTATCCTTCCACTGCTTAGTTGAGGGAATTTTCAAATTCAACATTAACTCTTCCACTGGTAACCTGTGAGAAAATCGTTCTAGTATTTTTTTGGGGATTACTTACACGTGATATTAATGGCATAAAAACATATTAAAATCACCATTGCACTATTCAGCGTAGTGGTTTGCTGCTTTCCCTCATTCACTTCGCTGCTGCTGGCCAGGCCATAGCAGTCATGGAGTTTTTGCTTGTTTTTCCACATCCACAGCTTTTACGTCATTCTAGCGTGGCCGCCAGAAACGAGCACCACTTGAGCCCAGCAGCGCACGTATCTTTTGGTCATATTTGCATGTCCACTCTACTGACTCAGCACCATCTCTGTGGGCATTGGTCTCATGCAATGGCACAAGACTAGGGCTATGTGGCATTTGCTTAATGTGATTTAGCGTAGTTACTCCAAATTTCAGCAATATTATCCAAAATTATGCTTAAGTACACAAAATGCAAAGACACCATTTTGCGCTATATTTTACTGTGAATTCGTCCTCGCATCAATTTTGGGAAAAGGCACCGTGAACTACAGCCACTCTCATTATGCTGTTTGCATGCATTCATGGTAATTTTTGAAGGCGAATGGTGACATTCACTGTACATTTTTTTCAGGGCACAAGTCCTAAAAAAAGAATTGGGGGGACAGACCAAGTTAGGCAGTATGCAAGTGACATCATGACATGTGCCATCAAAGCACATGACTTCACGACTTGTGACATTCCATGTGGCATCACAGGAAGTGACCTCATTGGAAGTGACATCACAAGAAGTGACATCAGATACTAAGATCTCACACATATGTTTATCAGGTGCAACATAAGTACATTTAAGTGCATTATGATACTTAACAAATGAGATTTGGAGTCGAGGTTGTGTCAAAAAAGTGGCGCAACCCTGACGCAAAATCTGGGCCTCAACGAATACATTTTTTTTAAACCCTGCCACAAAGAAATTGGCAACAAGGAAAAGCATGGTAGTAGAAGTTCTGCTTAATTGGTTGCAAAGTCTGCATTTTAAAATATTTTATGGGGTTAAGGCATCTGCTGCAGAGGTGCCCATTAAATCTCAGGGAATAATAATAATAATGAGATAACTTTGGAGTTTAACGCATTTGTTGGAGAGATCTGTGTTTTGTGTAGTCCCAAATTTGAACCAAAGTAGTAGAGAAGATTAAGTTGTCTCCTGCAAAACATAATCACACACTGTTCTTGGTGGGGGGCGTTTGGGGATTGTTGAACCTCTATTTTGTTGCTACCTTCTTCAGGTTTGTTATTCATAATATCGCAACACACATGGTGTGCATCTTATACAATGTTGTGAGCATAAATGTACCACTTACTTATGCAATAGTATATATGATATGTGTATGTTATAACTAGGGCTCCCGGTTTTAAGGTATTTTATTTTTCGACATTTCCGTCTGTATTTATCCATATTTATTTTTTGCTAATTTTATCTGTATTTATCCATATTTATTTTGGGTTTTGTGAAAAAATGAATCTGAAATGAGTATATTTCTACATTTATTTGACCGATAAATATGCACTCATGCCTGACTGACAGGTTTCAGGGATGTAAACATCCAGATGATAAAATATGCTATTGTAAGAAAACATGCACAGTTTAATATCAAGGTTGTGCATATCTATTGCTGTTTAAGGCTCTACTAAAATTACCTAATGTTTTTAAACCCCTTACCTTTCGATCGACAGAACTATTGGCCTGGTAGTCATAATTGACAGCATTTAGAATCACTCAAAAACAACCCAATTCCCGTTTTTATCCACATTTAAAAATAAATACAGACAGGAAAATAAATGGTTTTCTGTCTGTATTTATCTGTAATAATCGGTAAAAACGGAAAACAGGGAGCCCTAGTTATAAGTATAACATGTGCCAACTGAAAATGCAATAAAATATGTTTTTTTTAAAAAGTTGTCTCCTGCAAAGCATATCATGTAACATGCAGATCACAGATTTTTATTTTATGTAGATAGGTAAATGGATTACTGCTTTGAACACAGAGATCCTTTTGTTACTTGCAGTAAATAAATTGTAATCCTTCTAGTAGACCACAGTGAGCTATGAAGGGTATTTGACTCCTACACCTTGTAACCCTGACTGTCTCATGTAACACATCTTGTACATTGATTTACACACTTACATGATTTATTTGGAATGGATAATGTGTATGTTATGTAAAGCGCTCTAACACTCTGCATTGGGATGAGTAGCGCTATAAAAGAAACAAAATTGTACTATTTAAATTGCTATTTGTCTAAATACTAGGACAGACCACCCATCTGACATTCTTACAGTGTATGCACTTATATACAACAAAGTAAAAAGCATGCATCCCTTTAGTACCTGTGAAAAGATAACAAGCTGTGTGCTTTTGTTTCCTTGCCAGTGCATTTGCATTTGTGAGGTTCCAGGACGCCTCCAGCCCGATCAAAATGAGGCCTGGTGGCCCCTTAACTTCTGTCTTTATCTGTGCCCAGATAGAGGTGAAAAAAGCCCCTCCCTGCCTCCACATTGCTGCTGGGAATGGAAAGCAGACAACATGCAGGTGCTGCTAAACGTGTCCCGGTGTCCCAAAATTACACTGGGACAAGTTCAATATATTTCTGTGGGGCCCAACTTCTTAGCAGGGTGGACGGCGTCCACCCTGTAAAAATAGTGGGTGGACGCCGTGTACCCGTGTGTACCCCCGACTTGTGCCCTGATTTGTTTTTACCATAAATGGTGTGCAATTACACAAAGTGATATATTTTCAGGAATTTCGCATAACAAGTGTACAGCAAAATTCCAAAATTACATGAATTAAGGTAGGAAAATTAAAATGTCACAAGACCCCATTTTACTTGGTTGCTTGGGGTCTGACTCTGCCTCCCGAGTTTCCTAGCACCCTTCACTCAATTAGCATTTGAAAACCGTTTACATGCAACAATAGTTTTTTGTACACTGTAAATAAACGCTGTCACTATTACCAAGACTTTAAGTGGGCCGGGTCTTGCCAGTGCTGAGCACCAGCAGTTTTTAAAAGGGGACCTCGAAACGGGTCCCTATTGGGCTCTGTTTTGTGCCCTGGCATAGGCGGTCCATTTTTTCCCAGTCTGCAGTGACAGCAGGGCTCACACTGCTCACTTCTCACTAGTGGAGAAGTTACAGCATGAAATCATGCCAAGTGAGCGTTGTAGGGGAAGGGAAATCCTTTAAAGAGTCATTTTCTCTTTGGATTTCCCTTCTCTTTTTGAAACGCAGGAGCAGCAACATCATTGGGGTGTCACCAGGGCTTTAAGTGGAAGCTTTTTCAATATTATATACAACAAGCCATAGTTGCTGCTTATTTATCATATGCAACTAACAACCATTGACAAAGCCAATAGTCCTGACTTGTAGGTATGATGTTACTTGTTGTATCATATATCTGGATGCAATGACAGAAACAGCAAAATACAAGTCGGGCGGCAGGATAGATAAGGATGCTAAGGATAGATTTTTAACTTACGTGTTTTAAAGCCACGCCCTTAATTAAATCGACCATGCTCCTTTGAGAGACCCCCCAGTTTTTTCATCCCACTTAAAGCCCTGACTATTGCACAATTTAAGGGGCATATTCACAAGGAGCTATCGCCGAATTAACGGCACTTTATCGCAGCCAAAGTCGTGATAAATTTACCTCCCCATTCACAAGCCGGTGTTAACAGCCCACAGCACCAGTTTACCCGCGATAGCAGCCGCAAAAAACATCGCCACAGAGGACCCCTGCAAATATCGCTAATGAGATGCAGAGTAGGCGTTCCCGTGACAAAAGCCGAGACAACAGCACACCTCAACATTCACAACGACCAGCCACATCCGCGATAAAAACACAAAACAGGCGATAAGGCGCGTTAGCACCAGAAAATCTACACCTGCTCTGACCTGGTGTAAACTCGGACGGCAGCCAGCACCACAAAAGGGAGCACAGCCCAGGGCCACATCCGAAGGGCAACAGATGCCATGGAGCCACTCATCATACAGCCCGGACACCCAAGAGGGCCACAACACCCACCCCCACCAACCCAGGACCCCAGCCCACACCCGGAACACCCCCCCTGGTCCAACACAGACGCAGCGCAGACAAAACCAGCGGAACCCCAGGAAACGTACCAGCTGCACAGACCCAACATCTGACAATGTCACCCTCCACTACAGGCTGAAAGGGACAACCAACCTACGCATCCTGACCATCATCGCCTAACAGGCCTACGGCAACAACACAGCGGACAACCAACATCCCGCCCCACACAAAGCTGATGGCGTGGCTGCACCTGTTGGTCCCTGGGACCCCCCATCCAACACCCACCAGAGTCGGAGGAGTCTCACAGTCAGCCACATCCAAGTCCCCCACACCTGTCCTGGACATCACCCTGGTACCCCAGTCCCCATACGTACAACACAATGCGCAGGATCCGCTGGAGACCAAGCAAGGACCATACGCCATAGCAGGATGCATGCACGTGTTGGGGGCAATACACAGCATACATGTACTACCTGTGCCCCCTGGTGACACAGCACACAACCACCGCAACAGGAAGCACACGTCCCACACCAATGTGCAGGCAACAACAGAACACCATGGAACACCCAACAATGTCGCCTTCAAATACACAGCCAGTGTGCATGATACCTTCATCCTCCGACAGTCCATCATCAACCAGCATTCCCAGGATGGCAACAAGGGAAATGTACAGCCCCTTGGCAATATACAAATGAACACCCCACACACCTCAACACCACAACCATGCAACTCACAACTCTGGCAATGCACACGTCACAAAATCACATACAACAGGCACAACAATATGCCCACCCACCAGACACGACAGAACAACTTACAATGTCCACATGGGCAAGCCCTGAAAATGAGCCAGCAACGGCATGGCACCTCATCCACATACTAGCCGAATGTGGGGAGAGGTGGCAACCAGGCATGTGTGAAGGATGCAGTAGAACCATGATTGGGAAAGTACACAATGCCAACAGTGCCGGAGATGTGCTGGACACCTCGCAGTATGCAGAACACACCCATATCCATGGCGACATACACCGCTTGCGTATGGAGTGTAGTGGACAGTGGACGCCACCATGTCACCCCAGCCAGTGGGGGACCTTGCAGAAATGATGCCTGTTAAGCCCCCCCCCTAAGCGTCAGCGGAGTGGGATGGCCCAGCGTAAGCCACGCCAGCGTAGGGGTGTGAATAAAAACCACGTAGGCCTGGACGTGGTCCGCTTCCGGAAAGACCCACGTCTCTGCCAGGGCGGTGCCTCCCACCTCACCACGAGGCCGACGCCATCCTCGTGAGCGGAGTTGCCTGAGATGCCGTGCGCCTGCCGGACCGCGGCACGCTGGTCAACGAACCCGTCAGGCCAGCCCCTGCGCAGCCAGGCCACACTGATCACCTTCCGACACCGGCGTGTGTCAAGGAGGGCCCACCACGTGCCGGCGCAAGCCACAAGCCCGAGGCCCGAGACCTTGGCAGCCACCTCAGACCATCACGGCCGCTACGACACCGGCCCGCTTTATTCCTTTTTCGTTGACGTACTCCACTGCCGCCCCCGGCCTACTCTTTGGACCAGTAGGTCCCACATGTGGAACTGTGTCTTGAGTCATGAATTGCAGTGACCCCATATCCCGGCCAGCAGCCACAGCACCAGACCCCCCCAGTTCAGTGAGGCATAGTTCCATATGGGCATCTTGCGACACATGGTGCCACTAAACCTGTTCAACGCCGGCCTGCTACACGTGGTGCCACTTACCCTGTTCAACGCTGGCCTGCTACACATGGTGCCACTAACCCTGAACAATGCAGGCCGGTGGGGCCATCCAACCTATGCCGGAGACACTCAGTGAATGGGCCGTGCTGACCGCGGCCTCAGGCCTACACCACGATCAGGTAGGTCACACATTTGGAACTGAGTCTTGATTACACCATGGCAGTGAACATTATTTAAGGCAGAGAACTATTCACCATACACCACTGTTCCCTTTAAGGTGCACCTCTTCCTGCGAGCGCGCACTGCCGGGTGGAGCGCGCACACACACTGGACATCCCGCGAGAGAGTTCATGCCTCCGCTTTAAAAAAGCGGGCGGCGCGAAAAACGGGCACTTCCTGGATGCAGCGTGGTAAGGCTGGCTGTCTGGCTTGGGGCTGTTAGGAAAGCACGGTGCGGGGCATATTGTGCGCTTTAGTTTAAGTATTCATGTTAATCACAGCCCCTTCACGAGCTGTGATTAACATGAATACTTAGACAAAGGCACACAATGTGCCCCGCACCGCGCTTTACTAACAAGAGTACAGCAAGTTTAAAAACACAGCGTGTACTTTTAGAATAAATTGAAAGTACACGCTGTGTTTTTAAACTTGCTGAACTCTTGTTAGTAAAGCGCGGTGCGGGGCACATTGTGTGCCTTTGTCTAAGTATTCATGTTAATCACAGCTCGTGAAGGGGCTGTGATTAACATGAATACTTAAACTAAAGCGCACAATATGCCCCGCACCACGCTTTTCTAACAAACGAGTACAGCAAGTTTAAAAACCACAGCGTTTACTTTCAGAATAAATTGAAAGTACACGCAGTGTTTTTAAACTTGCTGTACTCTTTTGAGTAAAGCGCTGTGTCCCAAAAAGGAGGCCAGTTTAAGGTTCAGGTACCAGGTCAACGCAATCCTTTCTGCTTTTGAAGCAGCCGCCATGAGCACCCATTGCAGCGAGGCAACAGTGCACGCATCTTTTACACGGTGTATAGCCGCGAACACATACATAGCTGCCAAGGTTTCAGATTGCTATATGTGACATTTTCATAAATTCTGTGCAATTTTGAGTGACATTCAACAACTGTGAGTGACACCGTCTCGTGAGCAAAAATCAAGCAATGAAGATGAGGCAGACATATAAATATTAGAAATTACACCTATTTGAGCAGTCAGAAACTCTAAGATCTCAAACCGCTGCAAAGCACCAGTGATGCTGGGAAATTCCATCTGTAGCTGGCTCTGCATGAGGCCGTTATTGTACAGAAGCAGCGCTCCTACCGGCCCACCCACTCCTCTAGTGGTTATCAGTGCTGCTGGCCTTAGTCAGTGAGCACCTCGTCCGCTTCAGTGCTCTCAGGCCCCACGTATCTCCAGCGTGCTCATCAGGCGGTTATGCCTATTTTTGGTGCATTTTCACGTAGCATGTCGTGATTCCTCCCCAGCCTTACAGGCCTGTATGCTTCCCCGCGCCATGATTGTGTCTTTCTGGTTGCAGGCCCACGGGCACTGCAAGCAGGTAGGGGGTGCAGGCTCTGGTGCTGTTAGTGTTAGGGGATGCACCCTGGGCGCACCCCAGCCCCAGAATGTGTTGCAATGGTATGCCCAGTCCCTCACTGCTGTTGCCGGTAACTCACCGGAGCGCTGCCAATGCGTCTCAGGATTGATTTGATTTAATAGACCAAAGCAACGTTTAACTTGTTGCTTCTCCGTGTGTGCCCGTTTCGGATCTGAAATCCCGCCAACGTACAACTGCCAGTCGGAAGTAGGCTAAACGTCACAGGCTGCTGCATTAGTCCAGGGGGCAGGGAGATTCACATGTGCCAGGCTGTAGGGTGGTGGGGGCACAATAGAAATGCAGCCAAGCGCAACAAGGTTGCTACCATTAGCAAGAAATTAGATGGGGAAGCAATACTTTATTGCCTGCAGGGACGGCATTCCAGCTAGTTTCATTCAGAATCGAAGCGCTACGGCTTAACTACTGAGCCAAGCGCTATACCTAAAATGTGTGACTTTCCATTTCAGTGCGGTGATGTGGATCACCACACTGAAATGCGTTAGTTCCACGCCTGATGCATGGCACTTGGCAGGCATGCACATAAATGATGCTGTTAATGTCGATATCTATCGCACTATGATTGACTGCTGAGCCCCTCAGTTGCTCCTTAGCGCTGCGAAGTGCCCATGGAGCTATGTTAAGTGTGATGCTCCTGTTACTGAGATCTTCGTGTAACCTCCAGCGCGCTGTGTTTTTAAACTTGCTGTACTTTTTTGAGTAAAGCGCAGTGCGGGGCATATTGTGTGCTTTAGTTTAAGTATTCATGTTAATCACAGCCCCTTCACGAGCTGTGATTAACATGAATACTTAAATAAAAGCACACAATCTGCCCCGCACTCAAAAGAGTAAAACAAGTTTACAAACACAGCGTGTACTTTCAATTTATTCTGAAAGTACACGCTGTGTTTTTAAACTTGCTGTACTTGTTTGTTAGTAAAGCGCGGTGCGGGGCACATCCGTTGGAGTCTTGTGCTTTTCTAAACCTGAAGTGTACTTTCCTGTGTAACCAATTCATGTCATGGCGTGTTTATCCAATCTGCAAACCGACCTTAAGACCCTTAACGTGACGCTGTATGTGTGAAAATGCACCATGTTTTCACTTTTTTAAGTAAACGTTTGGAGTGACATTTGGCGCTGCACATGCGTGCAGTCTGGTTCCTGGCGCACATAGCAATGGTTGCAGCGCACAGAGACCCTCCACTGCCGCACACAGAGGAAAATAATTAGAGGGAACATTGCCATACACCCTTCGATGTGGTGGCAACAAGTCTGTGCATGGCATCACAACCACACGTGTCTGTGGGCCTACACGGACCACTGCCCTCAGCCTACGCTGCGCACGAGTGGGATCACAGAATTGGAACTGAACATCGGTAATTCAAAAGGCTGAATACATTTCTTCGCACGCACGGAGGGGCGTAAGAGGATGATGCGTTGCAGTCCGGAGGGAACAGGATCATCGTCATGGAGGTGATTGAACACTACCGACAACTGCCACTGTGTCACTAGCTCTGCGCCTCGTGAGCCAACGACCCGTGGCTGTGGGCCACTGCTGACCGCTGCCTCTGACCTACACTGTGGTCCAGTAGGTCACAGCGCCTTGATTTGGCATTCTTGGAGTTCACATCTGTGTACCGGCATCATTGCAGACTGCATCCCCTCCCAGCACCTGTGCCACTGAGCATGTTCCCCGACATTCATGGACACTCACTGGTCGTACATTGGTGGCGCTTGAGTCTATGGACTAGGGGCTAGTTTTCATCCTCATGCAGCTGATCCCGAATTGTTGGTGCAGACGAGGGTTGCGCTTTCCACTCCTCCATTTGCTGCTTCCAGATGACATCATACCTTCCGCATTATGCCCTGGAGGACACCTTCCACTGTCCCCCGAAACCCTCCGCAACATACACCTCGGACATTGATGGGTACCCGCTCAGGTCGCATGGCCCATCTGACTGCACCGCAAGTCACCGTCCTGTGGCTGGGTGCCTGTGCCGGCCACAGTGCATCCGGGGCCACTAACTCTGTGCTGCTCAGGCCTGGGACCCCTTCTTCTGAGACATTGAATGGCCTCTGTAGCGATGGTCTTGGGGTCATCAACACCATGTGTCTGTGGCCCTGTGCTGTCCGCCTCCTCCGGCCCCAACTGCGGGCCATAAGGGCCCACACATGGCATCGAGTCTTGACCGGCCCGGACGTCGCATCACCGCAGGAGGCACACGCCCCCACCGCAAGGACCACCTTCAACCGCCATCTGCCAGAGTCGAAAGGGTGGTCCTGACAGACCTACGGAGTTGCTCAGACCTGTCGTGGATGCCATCATCGGCCTGATACCCTGCTCAGCACTCCAGGTGCCAGTGACTCAGTGCACCGCAAGCCATTGTCCGTAACTGATTGAGTTTTGTGCTGCTGTGAGGTTGCGCAGCAATGTCACCTCATGCAGTGGGGAAGACCTGGGACCATGAGGAGGAGGATGTGTCAAGTGTGTGGACGGGAGAAGGCACAGACAATGGGAGGGCAGGTGGCAACAGCCCCAAGGCAGGAATGCAGACTGGTGGCGGTAGTCAAGCTACACACCCGGATCTAATACTGGGTATTGCGCTGTGGACTGCGGACGCAACTGTCACCTCAGGCAGTGTGGGAGACCTGGGACGTTGATGAGGAATTTGATGCAGGTGTACCACACCCCACTGCATCTGCATCAGGACTAACCTGAAGGGACACAATCCTAGCAATTCCTTCACAAGAGCGCGCTCTTCTCTAGTGCCCCTACCTCAGTGCACTGCAACTCACAGAACGTCCAGACTGAATATTGGGTGACCTCTGTCCTTACTCTGGATCCCTCCATGTTGCTCTGCATTTGACTCTGTTATGCTGGTGTTTTCTGTTTCCATTACACTGGTGTCCACTTTTCAGGTTGTTGGCAGCACCAAGCACTCCAAGCGAGCTGGCTTATACTCACCCCACACACATCCAGCACAGGCATCACTGTACATGTGGCCCAGCCAATAAAGGGGCCGGGCGCACGTGCCCGTAGCCAGTTCAACATGATATGTGCATGTGTCCCTGTGGAGGTGTGGGTCTCCTTTGTGGGGTGTAGGTGGTCCCTGAAGGGTATTGGACACCCACTTATGTGTTCTAGTTCGCATTCCATGGGTTAGGCAACACCCTCACCTGTTGGGCCACCTCCTTTTGGCGTTCTGCCACCTGGCATTGGGGTGCCATGTGTGGGTGGGTGAAGTGTTGTGAGGCAGCCGTGATTGCGGGTGCTTCATGCTGTGTGGTCTGTTGCAGGGTCTGGGTTCTCCTCTGAGTAGCTTATCTGCCCTGGTCCTGGTGGTGGGTTGTGTGGGATGTCCATGGGCTGTTGTAGGGCATCGGGGTTGAAGGTGTGGTGTTCGTCTCGGGCATCACTGATGGGTTGTCTGTTCAGACCTGCTGGAGGTGTTGTTTGTCCCTCTGCATTGTGAAGGGGAGGTGCATGTTGGCATTGTGTTGGCGCCATGTTCTTGTCGGCATGCAGACTGTGTGACAATGTACATTGTGACTGTTTGGGCGGTGGTGGCTATTTAGTTGGGACAGTGTACATTTGGCCTACATGGCTGATATGGGGTTGTAGCCGTAGATGTGCATCTCACAGTTCCCTGCTCTGTCCAATGTGATTGTTCTGTTTCTGCGCCTGAGTGGACCCAGTTGTGTTCTGCAGTGTGGTTGTTGCACTTTGTGCCACATTGTCATGGTATGTGCTGTGATTGCTATGTGTGTGTGCTGCAGTGTACTACGGGGATGTGGGACATGTCCCTGGGTAATTGTGGATGTGCAGTGTGCTACGCCTTATTGTGCATGTGTGGCATTGTGCCCATCACCCCCGTGCCCCCAGTCCCTGTTGGATCCTCACCCTGTTGTTGTTGTGTCAGGTCCTCTCGAGCTGTGTCCGTACTCCCTACTCCTTGCACCCTCTCCACACTGATGACTGTGGCCTGGCTTTCCTCCTGCTCCTCCTGTGTCGCTGGACTGCCACCTCCTGTCGCCGTTGCTGCCTTCCTGTTGGCAGCGGGTTTGTACCTGGTTTAGGTTGTCACGTCCTGCCAGCGCCTCTTGGCCTCCTGGATTGGCCTCCTGGGCACTTGAACTGCATTCCAGGTGGTCTGCTTGAGGGTCAGTTGCTGGTAGTGTTCTGTCGCCTCCGTGGCCTTGGTCTTGTTTTCCTGCGGTCTGCACCCCGTCTTCCTCTCCCTTTTCTCCTTGGCCTTCCCCGACCCCGTTGTTCCTTGCTGGTGGTCTGTGGGGGTTGTGGGGTTTGCGTTGCCCTCTGCGCTGGGTCAGGGTGCATCCATGTTGCTACGTGCTTTGGCTTGTTTCTGGTGTGTTGTGTCTGTGGTTTTTATGGTGCAATTTCCCGCCAGACGCTTGGGATTTGCAGGCCTGAGGCTGGTTTTTGCTACTTTTTGTACCGCGATTGGCCTCATCGCATGATTTCTCGCGTTCGCGTTTCGCATTTTTTCGGCGTGGCGTTGATTTTTACGCTGACATTTGACGCGTTATCTGGTGACTATCGCATGGTACCGCCTTGTTGTGAATTCCACGTTGACACAGGGATATTTTTCCGTGATAGGCTGCGATATTGAAAGTTGCGTTACGCTACTCTTGCGGTAGTTATCACACGTTCTTGTGAATATACCCCTAAGTTGCTAAACTTATCCGGCTTGCTAGAACTGGAGACCTGCTGATCACCATTTTGATTAATTGAGCTATTCTCCCAGTAGGCTAACAGACAGGTTCACTGCAGGGAGAAGAGTGCATCATAATACCAGAGGCCATGTATTCAAATATTACTACTTTGATAAATATCCCATCTGCACTGAAAACTTTCCAACATATTTCTTTGAAGTGACGTTCCTTAAACACTTCCACCCTGCCCTTCATAGCCAAAATAATTCTAATAATCTTGCAAGAGACAGAGTGAGCCACAGTAAGTACATCATATGCTTATTTGTAAAACTACAAATCCCAGAATGCACGTGGAGGATGGCCTTCCACCTTATGCAAATGCTGAAGGAGAGATTGTGTCTCTGCCTTGGGAATGGGCCAGATGGCACACAGGAGCTTGAGTTAGAGGTGCTAGTGGGATTCCAGCACTCCCACTGGCTCTTGCGGGATGAGGTTGTTTGGAGTGCTGTGCCAGGAGGTGTTGATCCTTTTCTAGCAGGCTAGGATGAACTTAGGCCTGGGTAAAAATGTGTGATTGAGGTGTAGGCCACACGAGTGGCACTCTCATGAGCTCTCACACTGTTGTGAGTAGCTCTCACACAACTTAAGATGTACTCCTCACATTCCGTGGTGGCCTCTCACACATCACTGTCATTTGACACATATTTGCATGCAAATTATAATGCTCTGTTTCATTCTGTCAGTACAATGCGCTCTTTCTAACCAACACTCTAACATTGGGAAGTATACAGTGTTGTTGCTTTCTCTCTCTCTCTCTAGTATCCACCATTATGTGTTCTGGCACACACACATACACACACGCACAGTAGCTCATACTCTTGTGCGCTCTCCCATATGCACTCAGACACACAAAATTGACACATACACACTCTTGTGAGTTCTGACACAGTTATGGGCTCTGACGCAAACACATTGACATTTATGATCCCTGACATATATACACACATAGACCCTTATGCGTTCTGATACTCACTCAGCTGCACACTGAATTATGAACTCTGGCTCACACAAACACTCTACCTTATGAACACTGGCACACAAACACAGTTGATCTCTATCAAAAACAAATAGACTTTGAAAGTCTAAAATATGCGTGTTTGTGCTTTCCAACACAAGTACTCTCACTTTGCAGATTCACACTCAACATTGAACTGATTTACTGTGTACTCTTTCCCACATCCCCACACAACCTCTTAAGCTTTCTCTCACAATACTTTTAGTGTGGGTGCTTTGCTATTGCACTTGCATCAGTGCCCTATTATTCTATCACACCCTGCCACCTTCCCCTTTTTATGGCACACACATGCAGACACACACACACACACATTATTGTGCTCTCTAACACGAACTGTTCAACTCTGTGCATGCACAGTTTTATCTCACAGACGCAGTCTACTAAATTGGATGAGTTAGGAGGCATGCCCCAACACCTTGGTAAGCATCCTTGTATGTTAAAGATTGCATGTATGCCCAGCATACTGGGCAGTCTGTAGGCAGGGATCTTGCATAATGTATTGCTCTGGGTTGCCCTCAAGGTCGGATCATAGATTCATAATCTTGTCTGAGGGCTCCACTATGCTCTCTCCTGTCCCCCCTTCAGTTCAGGCTTAGTGGTGGTATAGAAAGTGTAAAATGGAGTAGAGGTCTAGGCTACACATCAGTGCGTTGACATGAGACACCACAGGGTAGGTTGTAAGTCCGAATGAGAGTTGGGGAATAATGCAGGCTGCCTACTGTAGCTGCCAGGCGTGACACTTTGAGACAGTCGTGGCTTTTTAACCAACAGGACGCCACTTTATTGGGATTTATGAGCTCATGCCTACAGCTTTCAAAGCAAAACTGGACCATGCTGTTGGATAAAAGGACTGACGGTGCATTCATTATCTGTATCCATGGGTCACAGAAGCATAGTGATCTCCAAACTTCTTAGGAGAGCTCAATGCCTGTTAAAAAATTAAAAGCTCATTGTCCGGGTCAGTGTTTGGAGGTTAGGATACAAAGTCTGGCCTAATCAGGATTTTCAGTTCTTTGAATGGCAGGAAGCTTTAATGTGATTTAACCCTTGCATAGACACAGTTCCATTTACCCGTACCCTGTGTATCTAATAAAGCAGAAGTTACAGAGTCTTAGATTCCAGCCTGGATGTTGTGGGAGCACCCTACTTCTCCTCTGTTCAATTTGTTGTTCTGTAACTGCGCTTTCCCCCAGGCATGCTGCACATGTTGTGTATCATGGGCTCAAATTAGTAGAGTATCAGATGTGGTAAGCAATTTTCAGCACTTGCTCACTCACAGCCTGTGTGTTTTTTAAACTGGTGTCCAGAGAGGTATTTTGTTGTCTGTCCTGTAATTCATCTAAGGTTGCTGAGGAACCGTCTTCTGTTGATGTCCACGAAAGGAACATCAACAAGTGAGACCATGTACTTCATAGCGCGATGGAAGGTTTTACACATCCGTGAGTTGACTTGGATATTAGACGTGGTCACTGAGGTGGCAACACCTAGCAAAACCAGGAAAAAGGTAAACCTCTTTCATTCAGGAGGCACTTTCCAACACTTCTCATGGGTAGGGAACTGACAGGTTGCAAGGCTTTGGGGGCACATGGTGCTGGATAATATGTTCACTCCTGATTCATTCCTAAATGTACCAAAGAGCAGTCTCTGGCCTCTTAAAGCGAAATCTCCCCAATAGGACTGTGACAAATGCCTCACGTCATTGGTTAAGATTGCCTCCCTCTGGAGTCCTCATATTACTACATCATTACAGGGATACCTACAAACAGTACCGTGGGAGCAATGGTTCCAAAAACACAGCATCTTTCTTTTGATTTATCAAAATTGCTTATCAGAGAGGTAGTAGCATGGCTTCAAGATCAAACTTTGTTTCACTGTTAGTACCAGACTCAGCTATAGGAGATTTTATATAATCTGGCGAGAAACATTCTAGCCAGAGAAAGAAGAATGCAAGAAAGTAGAGAGAAGAGGAGCAAAAATATATAGATATTGGAATAAAATAAGTTTAGAAACGGTGTGAAATCACATTCTGGCACGTATTCGAGGTTGTTTCAGAGCTTCCAATACAATTTTTCTCCAGAGAAGATAAAAAATTCCCTTAATGAAGTGTTATAAGACTTTTGTTCAGTTCTCCAGAACTTGTTCATCACACGTTGATTTTTAATTCCCCCAAAATAACTTGTTCATCATACCAGTGAGGGAATCTGAGACTTCTCCACCACTTCAGTTCTCTCCTGACGATTTAACCTCATGTATTCATTTATTGTTTGTTTGTGTGTTTATATTTTTTAACATGACACTCATCCTCCTCCTTCCAACTCGGATCAGCCCCAAACTGTTTTCTTACCAAATGTGTAAATGTCCTGGCTTGACGTATTTAAGCCTTGACTACTAATAATGTTTCATTTATTTCTGTCCCAGCTACACTTTTGATGAATGTTGATACATTTCCAGTGTCATCTTTGGGACAAGCAATACAGCCAGATTGGACTGCTTTAGAAAAGACCCTTAAAGAATGGTCATGTAGTCGATACCGCTGGCCAATTTCCTAATGCTTTGGCTATTTATTTAAAAGATAAGGTTTCCGTGCCCAACCATGTTCTGCTACTTTCCTAGTAGATGTTCCTACAAAACCCAACACTGTATAGCAATGATAACAATCAATTCGTTGTACGCCCCCTAAGAGGAAAAAGGTGTATACACGTTTTAGTTTGTGCGCCAATGTAGGGGCCTAATATACGTCTTATTCAATCAATACTGTGAATGGACCTTAACATTTAGAAATAGCCAAAATTATGAAGAAAAAAGAGCAGACCAACGAAAATGTCTGGATTGGTTTAGCAGTAATCTTCATTGCTCTGATTCCTTCTTCCTCGTCCCATTACTCATTCCGTGCATTTGTGAGGAGAATCCTCACTTCAGTCACTCCTAACAAGCACCAATCAGAAAACAAACTTTAAAAAAAAGAACCCCACCTCCTGTAATTACTAAAAGGAACGAGACTTGCAATCCTGCCTATCATACCAAGCCTCCACAAAGGCTACCAAATAAAATGAAAGGAAGGGAACATTATTAATAATATAAGGAATCAGAGTAATGAAGATTTCCGGTAAGTAAGCCAGACATGACCTCCTCATTCATTCTTCATCCCATTACTTACTCTATGCAGGAATACCCAAGCACGCATAAAAGAAATTACCTTTGACCGAAATTATGCCCCATATATCTCTCTATTGTATGGAGGACCAGAAGTCTCGTTCCCCTTTAGTAGTTAAAGGGGACAGGGTTTTTGTGTTTGTTTTTGTTTTTGATTCTTGAGAGGTGCTTGTCAGGGGTGACTGAAGTGAGGATTCTCCTCACAAATGCATAGGTTAAGTAATGGGATGAGGAATAGATGAGGAGGTAATGAAGATTACTCCGAATAGTACTGTTTAATAGTGATTACCTCAGCCAGTATTTGACATCGATAGGGCTATACATCTTCCCACACACTCCATTTATTCATGTGTGTTTTCTTTTCGATTATGGTACCTTCTGCCTAGAAGTGTGCTTCTTGTGGATATTTCCCTCAAATTAGATCTTCGGAGCTTAGTGATCCATACTACCCTCGCCTCAAAAAGAAAATAACTTATAGCTGGCCATATCAAATACAGGCTGCCATCTTGACAGAGCAGACAATGGTTTTCTTGTGAATTGTAGGCAGCAGCCTTCACTAGAGTGTGCAAAAACTAGGCAAATAAATGGATTTCAAAATGGGAAAATGCTAGAGTACCTCTGTACTGAAGAGGAAACTCTTCTCGCTGCACATAATCTCCTAGAAACACCACGCTTTGTTCTCTTTCCTCCTACACGAATCTCACTGAATTCTACTAAGTATCTGCCGCGATGGGCATTTCTATTTTTGCTTTTAAGGTCGTTTACACCATTGGTTTACCGTTGTACATATGTATTATTAATTGATTGTGAATTACTATAGGCAATTCTCCCATCACACATTTAAAACTAGTGACACTATTTAAACATGTTGATTCTTTGACTTCTCCTGAAAGTAAAGATGCCAATACCTACTCACACATAGAGTAATTCAACTCATTTAGCTCCGCCTAGCTGTGGCACCCGTTACAAGCGGCGTGAAGGATGAGTTTTTACATAGCAGGGTTGCTATTTTTCCTTTGTTTACTGACTTTGAAAGCCTACTCTGTAACCGTTATTTAACACACATGGCCCCCAAACAAGATTAACCCAAAACCTGCACTGTCCCAACAGTCAAATTATGTCTCTATAGTTTATGTTTGGGTAAACTATTTATACAGTGATTTAAATGGGACGAAAAAGTAACAAGTTTCTCAAAACAGAGTGCCTAGGTAGCGCAGCAAAGCAAAATGAATGAAAGATGTGTACTATGTAAATAATGGTGTGGTATTATATATATGTGGTAGAATACAGTTATTTATAGAAGGTATAATTGGACCAAGAATGGGCCTAGGCACTCAAAGCAAACAACCCTCATCCAAGGATCTTGACCCTTCATGAACCTTTGATTCATTAGCACTAGGAGCAAATTTATGGTGAAATATAAGGTGATTGAACAATGCCTTTCCAATCCCTTCTTCCATATCTCCCAACCGTTTTCATTTCTTCACTTCTTCTCATTCATAATCTTCAACCTCAGTCTTCACCCTTCTGTCCTTCTCATCTCCTCTGCTCTCATTTTCATATACTCAGTCCTTCTCCCCGTTTCTCACTCACCTTGTCTCTCTCCCTTCTTCCTCTGCAACATGGGTTCTTCTCCTTTCCTCTTTTCTCCCCATGTCCTCCATTTAGCCATTTTCCTTCGTTTCCTATTGATTTCTTTTTTTCCTTCTTTTCCTCTCCACGGGTCCATTATCTTTTTTAACTCCTGAGCCCTTCCCTTTGCATTTAGGGCTCTCGTGCCACATTTCCCTCCACGTGGAATTTCACCAATAATTTTTTACTCTCAGACTTTCTCCGTGCTCACTGCTTGCATTCCTCGCATGCAAGCTGAGTCCTCTTTTTGCCCCTAAAGCTCTTCTCCCTCTTTCTTTCCCTGTAGCCTAGATCTCTTCTTTCTGTCCACCTTCCCCTTCTCCTTTCTTTTCTTCCCTTCGTGCCTTCCTTTATTTTTTTTCCTATTAGCCTTTCTCCCATTTTCCACCTTTCAGTCTTCCAATTATCATGACCTCATTGGTCGTCCTGAGGCTGAGCTGTATCCTGTGCTACACACAAACTCTGATCATGCTTTCTCTCCTCCACGGCTCCTGTGCCCTGTCCCACACAGGTCACCTGTCCTCCACACAGCGCCCTACAGCCGGGAAAGAGAGGACTGAGATGGGACAGCTAACCCTCCAATGTGCCACAGCCATTTTGTTTTAACTCGGGCGTCCTGACTGTGAATCCCATTGCCACACTGCAACATATTGATAGATGTCTCCACTTCACCAAGAACCCAGTGCTCCACTCTTGGGTCTTAGTTATGCCAATTGAAGGTCGGGCGTGGCGGGGTGTTGGCTTTATGCACGATAATAAAATATCACTTTACATTAAAAACACCCTAGAAATTCACTGAAAAATGCAAAGGTTAAAGTGACGTTATAGTTATGTGAACATTCCAGTGACAATGTAATATTTTAAACTAAAAGAACACTGAAATTTCAAGCTAGATCATGGTCCAGAAAACGTGCTTTTTGTGATTTGGTGTACATCCGTTCAGTAGTTTTTGAGCAACTAAGGCTACAAAAATTGTATATTTCACACAGCAGAAGATCTGTGTAGCTGACAGATTTCCAGAGGAGGGATAATTAGGCTGCCACTACTTAGGACTCTGGACTCAGTTCCGAGTCTTACAAAAAAATGTAACAAATACATATAATAGGGCAGGCTAGGGATACCATACACCCTAAAACTGGTGGGGGTCCCAAAAGAATACCATTGGGTCCACAAAAGTCTTTTTATAATTTTGTCGTGAGTCCATTGAGGATCTGCAACTCTGTGACAATTTCTTTTTAAGAAGCGCGGGATCCCACACAACAAAAATAAACAACCCCCCAAGGTGTGACAGGACCCACGGGGGCGGCACAATTGAATATAAAGAAGGGGGTGCATACACCGAGGACCCCATCCCCCGGGGCTGACATAATTTGAAAGTGGAGGTGGTGTGTAGACCCCCCTCCTCAAGCCTGAAAAGACCCTGGGGACTCCATCCCCGGAGGCCAACATTGAAAGAAAGGGGAGGGAAGCATGCGGCTCCCCTCCCTGCACATTGAAAGGCCCCGGGGACCCATCTCCAGGGTGAAAATATTTAAAAGGGGAGGGGGGTCACACAGCCCCCCTTCCTGAGCCTTGAAAGGCCCTGCAGATCCCATCCCCTGGGGCCATCTCACTATCTGTGTCCTGGGGAGCCATCCCCAGGACTCAGTAGTTTCCCTGCCAGCAAGAGTGAGTGAGTCGAAACTCAGATTGCCCCCTCACAGCAGTGGAAAACACTTGCTCTAGCTGTGCAGGAACAATGCCGGCACCCGATGCACCCAGGATGGGGGCATGAGGGGAGCCATAGGCTTGCGGTATCCCTGGGGCTCACCCAGAGGCTCCCAACATAGGGGCCGATTCTGATGCGGGTTGGAAAAGCTTCCCGACCGAATCGGTTGGGAAATGGTGTCCGACCCACTCGGATCGGGAAAGTCCGACCGGCGGAGTAGGATGCATCCGGATGCTTCCAGATACGATTTGGTTGAACTCCCATTGACTTCAATGGGAACATTTGTTCCTAACCGCATCAGAATTGGGCCCTCGGTCGGGAAGACACGTTCCCGATCCGATTTGGAAGGAGCAAATGCCGTTAGGAGGCCTTCCTAACCGCATCAGAATCAGGCCCTCGGTCGGGAAGCTTTTCCAACCCGCATCAGTATCGGGCCCATAGTGTTTTGTGGGTGCACCAGATGGGCACCGAAGCATCCACCTGGGGCCACTATTGGTTTGGGGAGGGGTACTGCACAACCCCCTCGCCTTATAAAACATAAAGGACTTTGAAGGTGAGTCCCTGGGCCAGTCGTTGCTTGGGGAGGGAGGCTGTGCATCTCCTTCCCCTTCATAAAAGAGAAATGCTCCAGGGGATGGGTTCCCCGGAGCCCTAAAGGATCAGGGAGGGGGGCAGCATGTCCCCATCCCTCTAAACAAAAGGCCTGGGCCTGGTAAAGGTCAAGGAGGGGGATCACTCACCTCTCCCCTTTTAAAAATAATACAGTCATGGAGGATGGGGTCCCCTGGGCCTGTATACCCCCCTTTCCAATAATTAGAAAAAACGGTGTCTCAGGTGGGTACCAGGACACCAAAATGAATAATAAATGAGTGGCTGTAGTCTTTCATTTATTATTCACAGGTCCTTGAAGGAGCACCCCATAATGCCCTGCAAGGGTTTATTTGTTTATATTTTTTAGAGTTTGGTATAGCTCCCTAAATTAGGGATGGGCATCACCAAGCCTTTTTCTAATGCTGTGGGGGTCCTCAGGGAGAGCAGCAGCCCCCCTGAAACATTAAAAAAACATTGTCTCCTGGGTTGAGGAAAACTTACCATATTTACTTAAGGCACTCCTAGCTGGAACTCTATGCTTTTCAGCTAGAGTACAAGTGCCTCTGGTGGTTGTTTTTATGATTGCATTTTCTGGGCTGAAACATTTGAAAGGATAACCTCAAGGATATATTGGTTTTATTTAAAAAATAAAAAAAAAAAGAGCCATATGTTTCTGACTCTTTCTTTAAACATGTTTTCATGTTTCAACCCCCAAAATGCAATAATAAAGACTATCTTAAAAGAAAGTCTCACAGACATTTTTTTATTAAAATATATAAACATTTTTAGAATGAACACTATTATTAAGTATTGCATTTTGTGAATTACTGAAATATACATTACATTAAAAATATTGGTGATTTTAGGAGAAAGATGATAGATCTGCATTATATATATTGAAATGCTCACCCCTTCAAATAGCCAATTGGCTCACTTTTTAGGTCTCTCGCCTAGCGTTGCAGTGTGCAGCCCTGCTCGCGCAGCAAGAGATTTATTGGGGTAGAGGGATTTTAGGAGAAGGACTTTTGCTCCCGCCCATGCTTTGGATTGGGCAGCGTCTGATGGAGCAGGATAAATGAAACATTTTAACCTCTTAATAATTTACGTAAAATAATTAATAAACATGTTTGTTTAAGTAAATAACCAACAATGTATGTTACATGTGAAGGGTTAAAGGTAACACGCTATTTTGTGTGCAAATTAATCTACTTATAATTGTTGACGTGGCTAATATAAATGTAATATTTGCGTACTAATAAAATAATGAAATGCATGATTTGTGCTTTTAAAATAAAACGTGTAGTGGCAAAATAAAGCGATGGTAAGTAAGGGATGGCTTTATATGTTGCTTTTTGCTAGGTAATACCTAATTGGGGTACGTAGAATGATGGGAGGGAAACAAAAGTGTTTATATTCTTTATTTTTAACAATATTTTGTTTATCTTTATAAATAGTGCGCTTAGGCCTGTTGAGCAGCGATATAAAATGGCCGCCATGAGCTAGAATACGCATGCGCGAGAGGAAATGTAGACAAGGAGAAAGGCCGTGAACAAGAATGACCACGTGATTGTTCCAAGAGCCTAGGATGAAAGCATGGTCAAGGCTATTGTGACCTTACTGAGCAAATGTGTGCCAAGATGGGTCAGCAAGAAGCGTAAGAAGTCGAAAAGAATAAATGGACAAAAGAACTGTTGAACCTAGAATGTATCGGAAAGTGATACAAGTTGGACTGATCGAAGCGGATGAGTAATGTCACGAACTGTGGGAAACGATGCAAGTATGGACATTCCACAAAGAACTGGTTAGAACAAGGAAGTTTGATAAAAAGATGTATATGGACTCAAACGGACCAATTAGAGAGAATCACCCCATAAAGATGCAACATTTTTATTTAGTAAGCTAGAATTAGGGTATAAGAAGACCTACTCTTGGTGGGGAGGGTGTTGATGCTGCTGGTTGCTGAAAGATGCTTTTTGCTGTTTTTGGCTGCTGTTAGCTGCGTATGGAGTTGCTGCTGCTGATGCTGACGAGCTGATGCTGCTGCTGCTATTTTATATTTTTATTGAGTATAAGATGCTGCTTTTGGAGAACTTTTACTCCTGATAGATTTTCCATTTAGAACTATTAGACTTTTCTTCTTAAAAATACTGAAGAGGAAATGAACGAGAAGGCCTGTTTTTCCAGAACAGATAAATAGAGATTTTGGGAGTTCTTGCTGTGACGAACTTTATTTTTCCATCTAATAGGTATGCATTGCAATTTCAATTTATTCTTATAATGATGATAAATTTAATAATCTGAATAATAAAACTAAACTTATTTCATGCTTCAAAACTTTATATAAACTTTATTACTCTTTAAACAAATGACTCAATGGTTCTTTAGCTCAATGATTAATGAAAAATGTTAAAAGGTTATTGTGATTGAGCTGGTCTTAATCACCATCAACTGATTCCTACTAGTTGGTCCATCGACCAATGAGCGGAATACCTTAAAAGCAATGAGAAATATTATGTCGTGTTAAAAAGAGGTATCCCGTCTCCTTCCAGCGAATCGTTCTACTGTTTTTCTCCTAGGTTGATGACGGAGGAAATCCAGGGAATAAATGAGTGAGTGAATGCATATGCGGTGTTATGGGCCCACTGTCATATGGATATAGTCTGTGTATCGGAGGGATAGTTGTACCTGGATGACCGAGTCATATAGGAGAAGAATTTTTATTGTTAGCGCTGGATCAGATTTCTTGGTAGCAGAGTTATGGTTACTATAGATTAGTTTGGTGATTATTGATTATTGATTATTGATAAATTCATGTCTAACACTTTATGTTGAGTCGCGTTATGTTATATGTAAGTTTTCACGCTTCCGGGAAGTAGGAAGTGGAACACGTGTGGCAAGAGAAGTCACATGGAATAGTGCATTGTCTGAGTTCATATTGGTGATAACACAGGTTGTGTTATGATAGGGACATTTTCTGCATAAAAGGTGTGTAAGTGAAATAGTGACCGGTTTTCTTGTGAAACTCTGGCCTTAATTCTCAGGAGCAGTATAGTCTCCACATGTGTTTTATCCACAGAGAAATGGGTTTACCGCTTGCTTGAAAGAAGGGTAAGGTAGAGGGAAGTGCTACTTTATCGGCGAAACATAAAAATTCTGTGGTAGGGTAGAGGTAAGCGCTGCCTACTGGAAAATACAGAATTCTTGTGTAAATGGACAAAGCTATCTCTTTGGTTTAGTGAATCAGACAATGGAAATGTGTTTTAAACGTTGTAACTAACGAAGAATTGTTGAAAAAGAAATTGCCGATAAATTTTGTAAAGGAGGGGTCAGGAGCAGAACTGACGTAGAAGAAAAGCCGCGCTGGGATTGGACAGTGCGCTAGTCATACAGGGTCAGGAGCAGAACTGACGTAGAAGAAAAGCCGCGCTGGGATTGGACAGTGCGCTAGTCATACAGGGTCAGGAGCAGAACTGACGTAGAAGAAAAGCCGCGCTGGGATTGGACAGTGCGCTAGTCATACAGAGACAGGAGCAGAGCTGATGTAGACAAAAGCCGCGCTGGGATTGGACAGTGCGCTGTAGACAGAAACTGCTGTGATTGGAGTGCTGGTGTGAGTCGCGCTAGTATTGGTTGGAATAACGCATAGAGAACAGTGTTGAATTGCGGATCGTTTGAGGAGAGAAAGCGATTGGGAATCATGTCTTATTATGAGTATGGTAGAGAGAAAACGTCATGGATGTCGAAAGTTAAGAACTTTTTAAAGAAAGACAAAAAGGTAGTGACTAGAGAGGGACAAATAATTCCTCCGCCGAAATCACCAGCTTCGCACATGATGCTGAAATATGGATATCATACATGCATATGGTTAGAAAATTGGACAAAATATACCAAGAATGATGGAGCATTGGCTTTCCCTGAGAATGGTTCATTTAGTGTAGCTGTACTTCGGAATTTGAGAGAGAAGATGGCAATGTTAGAACCTAGACCTAGACCGACACAGTTTGAAGCTTTAAGTGAATGGGAAGATGAGATGTATGAACGAGAGAGATTCAGAGGATTAAAGAATCATGAGTTTGTGCCTGGAAGGTTATGGGGAGTAAATCATGAGGACAGAATAAAGCGTTGGAGATGTGCTAATATGACAGGAGGTTTGTTTCCAGCTTTTACAGTTGAGGAAGAAGCAAAGAAAAAGTGTACAGAGAAAAAGAAACATGTGGTTATGGAAAAGTATGGGTATGGTGGTAGTGAAACGGAAGATGAATTGCTGGAAGATATTTTAAACAGAAACCCACCTCCATACCAACAGACTTCTGCGGTGGTGACACCTAATGCACCGCTAATGGAAACTGGGAGGAATAAAATTCCCAAACGAAGATATGAGATAAATAGGTCACAAGATCAATTAAAAACTTCACAAAATGAAGAGATAGAAAGTGACAATGCAACTGAATTAGCAAAAACCACAAGAGAATTGACTGAGAAAATAAGAGAATTGACAAAGAATATGGAAGCTGTAACTGTACCAGTAACGATAGGTCCAGTAATGCCAGTTTTTGAGAATCAGAAAATTGATGAACGATCTTTAGTGATTCCTATGAATTCACATTTGCAAAGAAAAAGAGAAGGGATGGAACTGGACAATGAAGGTGCACACCATTTGGTTAGTACCTATAGACCAAGCCCACCTACTAATTTGACGATAAATGAGAATGAGTTCAGGAGAATACCTATGGTAACGGAGTCTGCATCAGAGACACCAGAAAGAAGTAACAATTGGATAGAATTAAATAGTACGCCTGTAGGTCCGACTCCAGATGAGTTAAATGAATGGATGAAAACGCTAAAAACGAAAGAGACAGAAGTAAAACCATTAGATGTAATTAGGTTAAAAATAGACATGGAAGAATTGATTTTAGGAACGATTGGTACAGAAAAATTGAAAAATTATCAGGATGATGAGATTATGTTTTTGTGCAAGAGTATTACATGGAGAGCTAGAAATTTACATGACAAATTAGAAGAGACAGCGAATGAACTAGGAGTAGAATTTGTAAAAGTGAGAACGTTGCAGAAACCATATAGAGTAGATTTTTGTGAGAAAGATATAGAGAATCTGAACACATCAGGACGATTGACCCAAATAAAAGAATTAATTGTTTTGCTGAGAAAATGGGGTGATGTGGATAGATGGAGAAGTAGATGGATGAAAAAGAATGAGAAAGTAACAGATAAAGCATCTTTGGCTTTTGCAGTAACAGATAAGGAACTAATTGTAAGGGAGTACCCGATGAGAGAAACTCCAGGAGGTAGTTATGTGCATGTTCCATGGTCTAGACAGGATATACTGTCATTTACAAATGATTTCCCAAAGTTGAGAGAGAAGCCAGTAGAATGGTACAGACAAGTGGAGAGATTTGTTAAAGTTTCAAAGGTGTTGTGGATAGACTTGGATGGATTGTTTGATATAGTAGTGCCAGCTGATTTGTGGACAGAATGTAAGATTACTATTGATTGGCCAACTGTAGAATATCCAAGGGATGCTAAAACAGGAGCGCCAGGACCAGAAGTGATGAGAAAGTACGATCAAGTAATTACCTTTTTGAAGAATAAGATTCCACCTAAAGAAACGGATTGGGTAAAAATAGACAGAACCACGCAGGAAAGTAAAGAATCAGTGCATGCTTACTATGAGAGACTGTTGTTAGTTTTCAAACAGTATAGTGGTTATGAGACACTAAATGAGAAGGATATGAGTCATTTTGTATATAGATTTGTATATGGGTTGAAACCAGAGATAAGTGAGATGATTAAACAGCATATGATTTGTTGGCAGAATAGCACAGTCGATGAGGTTTTGAGATATGCTAAGTATTGCAGTGATGATATTGAGAGTAGACAGCGTAAATTGAAAGAGAAAGCCATGTGGGCACAGGTGAAAGTTGCAGAGAAACAAGAAGCTCAATTGAGTAATACAGGTAATGAAGCAGGACAGGCTAGATTTCGACCAAATATAGGCAAAGGAAAAGGACAAATGAGCATAGATGAGGCAAAGAAAAAGTGGCCATGCCACAACTGCGGAAAGCTAGGGCATTGGAGAAACGAGTGTAAATTTCCTCCAAAACTTAATGCGGAAAATCAATCATTAAATTCACAGGTGCAGAGTGAGGTAGTTACTCCACAGAGTCAGGTGCCACAACCACCACTTCCCAAGAGTGTTAACCAACAGAAATTCAGTGCAGAAACAGGATTCTACGGAGGAGAGCAGGTAACACAGTTGCCGCGTGCAGCTGCCATTTCTCAATATTGGTTACGACAGGATGATGATGGGACGGATGAAAGCTTCTGACGGTGCCTAGGAGAGGGGGAAGAGTGCGTGCTTGGCGCAACTCTAGAGGTAGATCAAGCAGGTCCATTTGTGGATGGAGAAGTGAATGGTGCAAATGTAACATTCCTTGTGGACACTGGAGCTACCCGTTCTACTGTTAGGTCAGTGGAAATTCCAAACCTTCCTCTCTCAGGTGAACATATCCAAGTAGTTGGAGTATCGAATCAGCAAATTAAGACGCCTCTTACTAAATTAGTGGAGGTAAAGATTGGTCCATTTAGTGAAATGCACCGATTTGTGGTGTGTGATTGTAGTCCTGTGAACCTATTAGGACGCGATCTATTGTGCAAAATGAATTGCACTATCTATTGTACTCCAGATGGAATTGCATTTCAGACCCCAGATGAAGATGTATTGTATAAAATGACACTGGTAAATTTAGAACCAGAAGTAAATGATTTGTTTCCTGTATTTGATGCAGAGAAAATCCCAATTGAACTGAAAGAGACAGTGAAAGAGGAAGTGTGGGACTTTACAGGAGAAGATATAGGATTAATGAAAGAAGTAGATCCCGTTAGAATCTCCGTAAAAGAGGGAACGAGTTACCCAAATACGCCCCAGTATAAATTGACACCAGAAATAATTGAAGGAATAACGCCAGTAATAAATAAAATGGTTGAACAAGGGATTCTAAAAGAAATCATGAGCAGTCCATGTAATTCGCCAATAATGGGACTGAAAAAGCCAAACGGAACATATAGAATTGTACAGGATTTGAGGAAGGTAAACAAAATTGTAGTGCCTTGTTGCCCAATAGTACCGAACCCTGCTGTGATTCTATACCAGATTCCACGTGAAGCAGAATGGTACACAGTAATTGATTTATGTCATGCATTTTTCTCTATTCCATTGCATCCAGATAGCCAGCCATTATTTGCGTTCAGGTTCGGAGAGCGTATTTTGGCATGGTGCCGAATTCCTCAAGGGTACACAGAAAGCCCCTCGATCTTTAATCAGATTCTAAAGAAATCCTTGGAAGATTTAAAAATGCCAGAAAAGTCAGTGATGGTTCAGTATATTGATGACCTACTGGTGGCATCAAAAACGAAGGAAGCATGTGTCAATGATACAATTGCTTTGCTGAATCATTTAGCCAAAAGAGGACATAAAGTGTCCCCATCAAAATTGCAGTTTTGTCAACAAGAAGTCCAATATTTAGGGCATAAAATTGAGAAAGGAGTGCGAAAGGTAACGACTGAGAGAATAAAGATGATTCAAGGAATGAGAGCTCCAATGACGCAAAGAGAGGTAAGAATGTTTCTGGGAATGGTTGGATATTGTCGACAATGGATAAGCGGTTTTTCGTTGATCGCCAAACCGTTGCAAAAACTGACAAAGAAGGATGTTAAAGATCCTTTTGAAATGAATGATGAGGAAATGAAAGCATTCAGAGAGCTGAAAAAGAAATTGTGTGAAGCTCCAGCATTGGGAATGCCTGACTATGAGAAAGACTTTGAGTTGTATTGCAGTGAAAGAGATGGATGTGCATTTTCAGTCTTGGTACAGAGACATGGAACCATGAAAAGACCCATTGCATATTTTTCAGCTGTTTTAGACCCTGTAGCGAAAGCGTTGCCTGGATGTTTGAAAGCAGTTGCTGCTACTTGTGTGAGTCTGGAACAGAGTGAAGGCATAGTGATGGGATATCCACTGAGAGTATATG
This sequence comes from Calotriton arnoldi, assembly GCA_963921515.1. Taxonomy (NCBI): domain Eukaryota; kingdom Metazoa; phylum Chordata; class Amphibia; order Caudata; family Salamandridae; genus Calotriton; species Calotriton arnoldi. Next base: position 323,280 of record CAWUFW010013042.1, read on the forward strand.
TTCCCCATTCTGTGGAAATTCTCTTGACAAGAACGAAAACCCAATACATGACACATAGTCGGCTGACTAGGTATGAAAAAGTAATTTTGAGTGCAGATAATGTGACCATTGACAGATGTATGAATGTGAATCCTTCGACATCATTGCCAGATGAAGAGAGTGTGATTGAAATGGATGAAGTAGATCACGATTGTCTGAATGTGCTTGAATATTGTACAAAACCGAGACCAGATATACGAGATGAGCCCTTAAAGGAATCAGATTATATTCTGTTCGTGGATGGCTCATGTTTGAGAACAAATGATGGAGTTCTAAGTGCAGCGTATGCAGTTTGCACAGTAGCAACTGTAATGGAAGCATCTTGTCTGAAAGGGATACGGTCTGCCCAAGTCGCAGAACTAATAGCTCTGATTCAAGCCTGCAAGTTGGGAAGAAATGTACGGGTTACAATTGTGACAGATAGCCAATACGGTTTTGGAGTTGTGCATGACTTTGGTCAGATTTGGTCACAAAGAGGTTTCTTGACGTCTGCAGGAACGCCAATTAGAAATGGAGATTTTGTGAAAAAGTTGCTTGAGGCGATACAGCTGCCTAAACAGATTGCTGTTGTGAAGTGCAATGCACATAAAAATGGGGAAGACTACATAACTGTCGGCAATAAGTATGCTGATGAGATTGCACAGTACTGTGCAAAGAATGTGGTCTCTTTGAACCGGAACCGAGAAAGAGAGCATATTTCTTGTCCTTTGCTTTTTACTAACCCTGTTGAGACATGGGATGAGGTGAGACAGTTACAGGAAGCAGCAGATGATGAGGAAAAAGATACATGGATAAAAGCAGGATGTAGAAAACATGAGGAAAATGATGTTTGGGTTTACAGAGATGAAAGACCAGTTATGCCTGATAGCATGATTTCTGACATGGCACGGATGTACCATGGACAAGCCCATATTGGGAGAGATTCAATGATCAGACTTTTTAGACAAACATGGTATAATCCAAAATTCAGAGCCATAGCTGAGAGTCTTTGTCAAAGATGTCTTATTTGTCAACAGTTAAATCCAGGAAGGAAGACAGTAGTGAGTCTAGGAACAATAGGACGAGAAGGAGGTCCGTTCACTAGAATGCAAATGGATTTCATAGAAATGCCCCCGAGCAACAGACTAAGGTATGTCCTCGTAGTCGTCTGTTTGTTTTCCCGTTGGGTGGAAGCATACCCGACCAGAAGGAATGATGGAATCACGGTAGCAAAACTTATGCTGCGAGAATTCATTCCGAGGTATGGTTTTCCAGTCACGATTGAAACAGATAGAGGAACACATTTCCAAAACGAATTAATTCAACTGATTTGTGAAGCACTTAGTATTAAACAGAAACTGCATTGTGCATACAGACCAGAGGCTTCTGGAATAGTAGAGCAAGTGAATGGAACAATTAAGAACAGGTTAGGAAAAATGTGTCAAGCCACAGGACTCAAATGGCCAGATGCCTTGCCATTAGTTTTAATGACAATCAGAAGTATTCCGGAAAGGAAAACTGGACTCAGTCCCCATGAGATAATTATGGGACGAGCAATGAGACAAGCACATGTACCTGTCAACAAACTACTGACTATAACTGATGATCTGGTGCTGGATTATTGCAAAGGATTGGCTGATGTGGTGCGTTCTGTGTTTCATCAGGTTGGACCGGATGCTACTACTCTTGAAAGAAAACCAGCTCACGACTTGAATCCAGGAGATTGGGTCCGCATAAAAGTCCACAGAAGAAGAAACTGTTTGGTTCCTCGCTGGGACGAACCACGACAGGTGATACTGGTGACAACCACTGCAGTCAAATGTGCAGGAGTAAAACACTGGGTGCACGCCAGTCACACCATCAGAGTTCCAGAACCTGAAGATCGACATGTGAGTCGACATCTGGAAGTGTTGGATAACAGTTCAGCATCAGAAGCGGAAGAAGAAACGAACAGGGTGCCAGAATTTGAAGATCGACCTGTAAGTCGACATCTGGAAGACCCAACTACAAGTGCAACGACAGAAGAAGTGGAGGAAATAGCTGAAGTTCCAGAACTTGAAGATCGACATGTGAGTCAACACTGGAAATATCAGACACCAGTTCAGAATCTGATACAGATCATTCGGATTGTGAGGAAAATCTGAAAAGAAATTGGAAATTTGAAAGCATAAGAGAAGAAACTGAGCTCGAAGATAGTAACAGTGAGCAACCAAGTACAAGTTGTGGTAAAAATCCTTCGGAGATAATATTAATAGATGAAGAAGGGAGAGTTTCAAACAGAAAGTTAGAAAAATCGGAAGATCCCCGAGGAGCAATAGGGACAGATAGCCAAACAAAAGAACAGGGAAATTTAGAAGCAGATAGAGAGATTGACACAAATTCGGAAGAACCTCGAGGAGGGACAGAAGTAGGTGAACGAAGGAAGATAAGAAAAGAACCACAAGTAGAGGAAGAAAATGAAATTATAAGATTCAAAATAAGAGACAATAAAGAGAAAACTGAAACAGAGTCTGAAGAAAGTGGAGAAGAAAGAAACCAAAAACTAGAGTCAAGAAAAAGAACTTGGAAAACAGAAAGAGAGGAAAAAGGAAGTGAGGCAAAAAGGCCAAGAAAAGGAGACAATTGGCCCAACGAAGTAAGAAAATTAAGATACAGGATCATAAGGTTAGATGGAAAAAGTGCTGAACAAGTGAATGAAATAACAAGTCAGAAAGAGCAAGAAAAACAAGGTGGAAAACACTTGCAGAAAACGAAAAGAGTAAAGAAGGTAAATCCGAAGTATAGATCGCCTGAATGGTTGTACCTTGCTTTAACTGATATCAAAGAAGAAAAGAACACTCACGAGAACCCAGAACAAAGAAACCTAATGGGTGAAGGTGAAGTGCTACAAACTTGAAGAACTTGAACGAATTTCTACCGGAGTTGACAAAATACTGGATTTGACAAAGAAAGAATTCTGAAAAGAATTAAAAGAAAGTACCGAACGAAGACAAAAACATTGGAGTGCAGAGTGGCTAAGAAGTCATTTCTGAGGTGTAGTGACACAATTTTCTTGTAAATAAATAAATAGGTTATAAAACAAAATGGAGGATACTAGAGATAGAAAATGTAGATGTGAGTTTTTAAGTAGATGGTGTAAGATGTGCTTCTTTTGTACAGGATTATTAATGACAGTATGGGTGGTTTTAGCAATCACTATTCCAATTAGTTTAGCTGTAGAAGAAACGTCTAATCACACAGAGAAAGAAAAAGGAGCTAACACTCAAGAAACAGTTATATTAAAAAGTAGTGCAGAATTACATAAAGACAAATCAATAACAGATTTTTCAAAGAATGTTTTTACTAAATTATTATATGAGTATGTAGAAACAATGGATGTAAGAGATTGCTATGTTTGTATGCAATTGCCTGCGTCTGTAGCAGAGGGTGTGACTTATCATCACCTTCCTTTGACGTATGGAATAACATGTAGTGTTTTAGCAAGTTTATTTTATAAGACAGGTAGATTAGAATATTATTACACTGACATAGATAAGATTTTTGCGAAAATTTCTGTAGTTCCCGAACTAAACAAAGTAAAAGAGGGAAAAACGTTTGGTGAATTTTTCATAGAAGAAAAGATTTTAACATTAGATAATATAGTTAAAAACAACCTTACCTGTGAGTTAAAGAAAGAAGAAAAGGTATTTTTAGAGATGGTTGAGGAAAGAAGAGCGAAATTTCAAAGAAAAGTGATAGAAGAGACAAAAACACCTCTTTGGGCGTTTGAGGAAGACAATCATGACAAGAAAAAGACAAATGCAGCTATGACTCTGGATTGGCCCCAACAGGGAAGGTTGTGCATTAGAAGAAATAGAACAAGATATGACAATTATTTTGTGGGTTCCAGTGATTGCCATGACAATTATCAAATTTTAGGCGGATGGGGATTCAAAGGGGGAAAAGATCCAATATTCCCAGGGATCTATTATGTTTGCTGTAATAGGGCTTATTACAGGTTGCCGGACCATTGGTATGGGTCATGTTATTTAGGCCTGGTCTTTCCAAAGATTTTTCATATGGATAGAAAAGAAAAAGGAACACACAAAATGATAAATACCTTTACACGTAGAAAAAGGGAAAGTTTTTCAGAAATAGTAGGTGATATTTTTGGTGCATTGATACCAGCAGTGGGAATATCTTTGAATGCATTTAAAATTCGGAAATTATCCACAGTGGTAGATCGTTTATCTACAGATACTGCTGGAGGGTTCTTGATGGTAAATACCGAGATGGTTGCCATGAGAGCTATGGTAATGCAAAATCGACTTGCCCTTGACATTCTTTTGGCAAAAGAGGGTGGAGTCTGTGGAATGCTGAAAGTCCAACATTGTTGCACTTACATTCCAGATAAAAGTGAAAATATACAAAAGTATATAAAGAATATTACAAATTTGCACAAAGAACTTGTTCCACTGGAGGTTGAAAGTGCATTTGGAAAACTTGGTAAAGGGTTTTCTTCAGTAATAAATTGGTTTACTAGAATGAGTGGATTAATAATAGGGAAAGTTATAATAATAGCAACCATGATAATCATAATAATTTTAGTGCTGAAGCTTGTAATTACATGTATAAAGAAAAGAAGAAGACAGAATAAAATAGAAAAAGAAAACATGATAAACAAGGAGAGAGAGAGAGAAATGGGTGAAATAGAGCTAGAAGAGATAAAAGAGAACATGTACAAGAAGACCAAGAGACAAGTTGAAAGGGATACAGTTGTGTAAACTAACAAAAGCAAACGGATAAAAGAAATATGCTGTCTGAGAGAATTGTATAACTTGGGTTTTGTGGTGATATTAAAAATCACCAAAGGGGGAGTTGATGGAGCAGGATAAATGAAAAATGTTAACCTCCTAATAATTTACGTAAAATAATTAATAAACATGTTCGTTTAAGTAAATAACCAACAATGTATGTTACATGTGAAGGGTTAAAGGTAACACGCTATTTTGTGTGCAAATTAATCTACTTATAATTGTTGACGTGGCTAATATAAACGTAATATTTGCATACTAATAAAATAATGAAATGCATGATTTGTGCTTTTAAAATAAAACGTGTAGTGGCAAAATAAAGTGATGGTAAGTAAGGGACGGCTTTATATGTTGCTTTTTGCTAGGTAATACCTAATTGGGGTACGTAGAATGATGGGAGGGAAACGAAAGGGTTTATATTCTTTATTTTTAACAATATTTTGTTTATCTTTATAAATAGTGCGCTTAGGCCTGTTGAGCAGCGATATAAAATGGCCGCCATGAGCTAGAATACGCATGCGCGAGAGGAAATGTAGACAAGGAGAAAGGCCGTGAACAAGAATGACCACGTGATTGTTCCAAGAGCCTAGGATGAAAGCATGGTCAAGGCTATTGTGACCTTACTGAGCAAATGTGTGCCAAGATGGGTCAGCAAGAAGCATGAGAAGTCGAAAAGAATAAATGGACAAAAGAACTGTTGAACCTAGAATGTATCGGAAAGTGATACAAGTTGGACTGATCGAAGCGGATGAGTAATGTCACGAACTGTGGGAAACGATGCAAGTATGGACATTCCACAAAGAACTGGTTAGAACAAGGAAGTTTGATAAAAAGATGTATATGGACTCAAACGGACCAATTAGAGAGAATCACGCCATAAAGATGCAACATTTTTATTTAGTTAGCTAGAATTAGGGTATAAGAAGACCTACTCTTGGTGGGGAGGGTGTTGATGCTGCTGGTTGCTGAAAGATGCTTTTTGCTGTTTTTGGCTGCTGTTAGCTGCGTATGGAGTTGCTGCTGCTGATGCTGACGAGCTGATGCTGCTGCTGCTATTTTATATTTTTATTGAGTATAAGATGCTGCTTTTGGAGAACTTTTACTCCTGATAGATTTTCCATTTAGAACTATTAGACTTTTCTTCTTAAAAATACTGAAGAGGAAATGAACGAGAAGGCCTGTTTTTCCAGAACAGATAGATAGAGATTTTGGGAGTTCTTGCTGTGACGAACTTTATTTTTCCATCTAATAGGTATGCATTGCAATTTCAATTTATTCTTATAATGATGATAAATGTAATAATGTGAATAATAAAACTAAACTTATTTCATGCTTCAAAACTTTATATAAACTTTATTACTCTTTAAACAAATGACTCAATGGTTCTTTAGCTCAATGATTAATGACAAATGTTAAAAGGTTATTGTGATTGAGCTGGTCTTAATCACCATCAACTGATTCCTACTAGGTTGGTCCATCGACCAATGAGCGGAATACCTTAAAAGCAATTAGAAATATTATGTCGTGTTAAAAAGAGGTATCCCGTCTCCTTCCAGCGAATCGTTCTACTGTTTTTCTCCTAGGTTGATGACGGAGGAAATCCAGGGAATAAATGAGTGAGTGAATGCATATGCGGTGTTATGGGCCCCACTGTCATATGGATATAGTCTGTGTATCGGAGGGATAGTTGTACCTGGATGACCGAGTCATATAGGAGAAGAATTTTTATTGTTAGCGCTGGATCACGTCAATATTTATTTAAAACTATATGTTCTCATTGGTCTGCAGCAGTTTTTGTTACCGCCCTGTGGCTTTTTTTCACACGCCCATAAGACAGCGAGTCTACGGCGTGCCTTGCTCACGCTGCCTGCACGCGCCAGTCGGCTCTCAGATCGGTTGGCAACTACCAAATAAGCACTGTGATTGGTGGACCTTGTCAACCAATCAGAGAGCCTACTGGCGCATGCAGGCAGCTTGAGCAAGACACACTGTAGACTCGCTGTCCCAAGGGCGTGTCGATCTTCAGCCTTCGGTTTCACATTTGTATATATTTTTGCTGCTTTGTCTGTGGGAGCTTCGGCCAGCCCCACCCGCCTGCAGGAGACTGAGGGTGCTCCGGGAACCCATTCACCCCTGCCCGGGGAGGGCCGGGCGGCTCTGACCTCGCGGATCATCCCGGGCATGTGACGGATGCTGCGGAATGCCCAGAATAAATCAAGCAGTCTCCGGCGCCAGCTCCAGCACCCCCATGCATCGAGTGAGTGAGGATGCGGCGGCGGGGGGGGAGGCAGGAGAGCCTGGTTCGTTGACCCCTGGCAGCCCGGAGAGAACGGAAGAACCGAAGCGGAGCCCACCCGCATTCGAAGCAACGACCCGCCGGGCAGGAAGCGAGCCCATCGGCTGACAGGTGCCGAGGGGCTGCGGTGGGTTGAAGACTGGCCTCGAACAGTATGAGGTCAGCGGGAGCACAGAACGACATGGTTGCCACTGTACAAACTCCCTGCGACGCCAGATGAGGCATCGGAGTTTCCCGGGTAGCAGCTCCAGCCCCCGCGCAGCCCATGAGGATAGAGTGCCTGCTGCGAGGGGCGGGAGCGATAAAGAATACGTGGTGGGCTGGCTGCTGCAGTGCAATAATGAAGAGAAGTTAAGCAGCACACTTGAGGTCTCTGAGGGAGCCTGTGTGTGTCACCCTCCCCCTACGCTGCCCGTATTTGAAGTAGAGACTCACCGCAAAGAAACTTAGAGATCCATGACAAGCAGGGAGTTGAAAGCAAGACACTCCCTGAAACGCGGGGGCAGCCGGTATGATCCACCCTCCCCGCCAGCAGTGAAGATAAGGCCTGCCTGGAAGGAGAGGAGGTTCAGCCGGTGGGAGGATCTCCTGCAGCGTGGGTGAGTGTGGTGGCCGGCGGAAATCGTGCCCCTCCTACTGGAGTGGAGAACGTGGGACCGTCAGGACTCAGGGGGCAAACCTGCAGGAGCACGATCGTCGACCGGCAAAGAAGAGGCACTGTGGGGGTCCAATGGCTGCGCGTGTTGCTGAGCAGCCGTCCCTTTTAGCCACACCCTGCGATCTGAGTTGGTATGTGTCCCGTGCACACGCGGGGCTTGTATGGGATCACTGCGGGAGGGGGCGACGCAGTATTCAAGGCTCGGAGCCCCCGAAGACAGCAGGTGTTACCGGGTATGACAGATGCAGCCTGGGCCTCCACCCACGGTGAGTGCTGGTCTGGTATCATAATTAAGCTGCCCTCGCACACTGAGCTGGGCAGTGCATGCCCAGAGAGGACGCTCCTCGTGCCATCGTTTTTGCTGTGGATGGGGAGGCGGCACCCACTGCAGACTCTGTATGTGCTTGTGCATGTTTACGGGATGCCCCGCTGTGGACGAGGCTCACAGTCACAAACATTGGAGTGCTTTAGTCAAACTTTTTTCCTTCTTAGATTTGCAATGTGGGAGTGCATTTGTCAAATCATTTCCCCCATTTGATTTGTCGGCACTGCAGCCTTTTAAATGTACCTTTGTGTGCTTACCTGTTAAACGTGCCTGTCGAAAATGCACTTAATGTATGTGCGCTGCCATATCACTGCTGTGATCGTGTGAAACATGCCTTAGCTGGGCTTTCAAAGCTGCCTTCTCCGTCTAACAGGCCTGCTTATCTAAATTACCCTTCTGTACTTTCACTTCTGAGCTGCCTGCAGTCATTGGGTGCCAGTCGTGTTACATACGGATTGTAGTAATGGCCTGGCAGTGATCCGTTGTGTCCACGAGCAAACCTATTGGTCTCAGCCTTGAGGTGAGTATCAAGGTAAAGTGGGTGGACAATAAGGTCATCGTTTTTCTTAAGCGGAAAAAGAGCGGGAAAAGTCGACATTGAGGGGCAAATTTACAAGTCCCTTGCGTCACTTTTGCGTCACTTTTAACATGGGAAAAGTGACGCAAAAGTGGCGCAAGGGACTTGTAAATCTGCCCCTGAATTTATGAATCTTACTTTGTTTTATAAGTTATTTTCTGCCTTGTTCCCAGATTGAATCTGTTTTGTCCTGCGGCCCTGTGCTAGAAAACTTAATTGTACATAATGACTATTTTGCACAATTTGTTGCCCTTTTCACAATTATTTTTCAAAACTGTGCACACTTTTGTCTTCTCACTTGTTTATATAGCCTTTAACATGTCAGTATTTTGGACTTCAACAGTACTGGCTTCTGGAGGTTACCATGCCCCCCTCCTTCGCAGATGTAAGTGTCTCCTTCGCCCACGGACTGACAACAGGATATGCAGCCACCTAAACGGATTGAGAATGGATTCAAAAGCTGGGAATCTGCATCTTGTTTGTTGCACTCAGTTCTGAAGGACATCCACCAGGTGCTTAGAAGCGCGCCCTTCAGCCTTCTGTACAGCGCTACAAAAACAATCAGACAAGGACATGCACATAACACGCTGTGTTGCACGAGGAAGGGCTTTGCTGCATAAGGTGTGAGCCTGAAAGAGTTATGTAAACTGGGAGACACTTCTGCTGTAAAATACAATTTTGTAATCCCTTTACAACCTAAGGGGTAGACCTGCTGTACTGGTGCGAGTTAGCTGGATCTTTGCAATCTGTTGTCTCTATAAGGTATTTGCAGCCAAGACAGCTCTCCTCTTTTGGTATGAGTTAATAAGTGAAACCTGGTGCATCAGTTTGTTGCAGTCCTGCCAAGTACCACGCATCAGGCGATTTGCGTGCCAAACTGTAATACTTGCAGTTATGCATGAAAACTGACAAAAAGTGTTAGGCTAACCGATGCACAGCACTTGGCAGGGCTGATATCCTGAAACTGTTATACAAAGATGACGAATACACTGGCATTTTAGCGCTCACAGGTACAACAACTTGTGTTCAGTGAACAGTGTATATTCAGGATAAAACTGGGAGCTTTCCTCATTGCACCTCATTCTGCTAAGAGTTGTCACACACAGGGCAGAACACAAGGCAGTTGAGATCTGCTGGCAGCTTGTCATCACACCTGGCAACAGGGGCAGTCTGAAAAAACCAGACTACCTATGGTTAACAAAATACCACCAGTGGATTATCTTGTAGACTTAGCACTTTCCCTAGGAATTTGTGAATACTTGATTGCCGCCTACCTCTAAACCAAGCCCCTAAGCTGCTGGCCGAAAGAGTACTAAGACAGTATCCATCCTTCTGTTGTAGTTGCAGACCTGGAAACTCTTGATACCTTCTCTCTCTCCATCCTTTCCTTCCTCTGTCCTGTTATCTACTTCCTCTACAGTTTCACTTCCCACCCTCCTCTTCTCATTATACACCCCATCCTCCTCCCTTCACTCTCACTTTCTCTCGTTTTTCCCTCTTCTTTCATCTCCTTCTCTTGATCCTTCCTACCTTCGATCTTCTTCCTGTTGTCTCTTCTGCCTTTTTCTTTCCTCCCGGTCACTTTGATCGCTTTGATTCAGTACCTCCCATTTCCTCCTTCCTTTCCCATATTTCTTACCTTCCTATTGTCTGTCTTCCTCTCACCACTCTATTCCATCTCTTTTCTAACCTCTTTTCTGTCTCAGTTCTTTTGTCTTTCTCAAAGCCTCTTCCTCCTCCTTTTCTTCCTCCCTATCAAAAATCCTCCTTTTGCCTCTATTCCTACTTACCTGTCATACACTCCCTTTGTTAGTCCCTCTCTTTCCCCTTCCATTTCTCCTTTTGTCCCTCTCTTTCCTCCAATCTCACCTACGCCCCTTCTTTTTAGGTCTCGGCCTGCACCAGCGCTTGCGCTGGTCTGGCCGAGAGTTTTAGTAAGCGGGTTTTGGAAGTGCAAACACTGGCTTTCGGCTGGCGACCAGCTTGAGTTCACGATGGCGTGCACGCGCAGCTGCCATCTGGGTTTCCTATCCCTTCCTCATTTCCTCGTCATGGCTCATTAACACTCTGGACTCTGATGTTTCAATCGCAGCAGCAGCTCACATTACCAACTGAGGGCCCTGGACTACAGTCACATGAAAAACAACAGCGATTAGCATTGAAATGCAAGCTTTTTTTGTCTAGTTAGAAATATTGCTTCGGTGGGTTGATTTCACCTTATATCGCTATTTGTTTTATATTGGGAGTCACAGCCTAATTACCAGTATTTTTGTCTCTCACTGTTTTTTTATTTTTTATATTTATTCGCGCAAAGCACAAAGCTATATTTAAGGTTACTTTTTCCGCGTCACTTCTTCACTCTATTTAAACTCCACACCCCCACTCTTATTGTCTCTCTCCTTCTCTCTCTCTCTCCCTCTCTAATTCTCTCTCTACTTAATTAACTCTCCCCTCTCTATCTTTTTTAGCCTTTCATTCTCTCTCACCCCTTTATCTGTTTCTCTTTCAAACTCCTTCATGCAAATTAATCTACTTATAATTGTTGACGTGGCTAATATAAACGTAATATTTGCATACTAATAAAATAATGAAATGCATGATTTGTGCTTTTAAAATAAAACGTGTAGTGGCAAAATAAAGTGATGGTAAGTAAGGGACGGCTTTATATGTTGCTTTTTGCTAGGTAATACCTAATTGGGGTACGTAGAATGATGGGAGGGAAACAAAAGGGTTTATATTCTTTATTTTTAACAATATTTTGTTTATCTTTATAAATAGTGCGCTTAGGCCTGTTGAGCAGCGATATAAAATGGCCGCCATGAGCTAGAATACGCATGCGCGAGAGGAAATGTAGACAAGGAGAAAGGCCGTGAACAAGAATGACCACGTGATTGTTCCAAGAGCCTAGGATGAAAGCATGGTCAAGGCTATTGTGACCTTACTAAGCAAATGTGTGCCAAGATGGGTCAGCAAGAAGCATGAGAAGTCGAAAAGAATAAATGGACAAAAGAACTGTTGAACCTAGAATGTATCGGAAAGTGATACAAGTTGGACTGATCGAAGCGGATGAGTAATGTCACGAACTGTGGGAAACGATGCAAGTATGGACATTCCACAAAGAACTGGTTAGAACAAGGAAGTTTGATAAAAAAGATGTATATGGACTCAAACGGACCAATTAGAGAGAATCACGCCATAAAGATGCAACATTTTTATTTAGTTAGCTAGAATTAGGGTATAAGAAGACCTACTCTTGGTGGGGAGGGTGTTGATGCTGCTGGTTGCTGAAAGATGCTTTTTGCTGTTTTTGGCTGCTGTTAGCTGCGTATGGAGTTGCTGCTGCTGATGCTGACGAGCTGATGCTGCTGCTGCTATTTTATATTTTTATTGAGTATAAGATGCTGCTTTTGGAGAACTTTTACTCCTGATAGATTTTCCATTTAGAACTATTAGACTTTTCTTCTTAAAAATACTGAAGAGGAAATGAACGAGAAGGCCTGTTTTTCCAGAACAGATAGATAGAGATTTTGGGAGTTCTTGCTGTGACGAACTTTATTTTTCCATCTAATAGGTATGCATTGCAATTTCAATTTATTCTTATAATGATGATAAATGTAATAATGTGAATAATAAAACTAAACTTATTTCATGCTTCAAAACTTTATATAAACTTTATTACTCTTTAAACAAATGACTCAATGGTTCTTTAGCTCAATGATTAATGAAAAATGTTAAAAGGTTATTGTGATTGAGCTGGTCTTAATCACCATCAACTGATTCCTACAGGTTGGTCCATCGACCAATGAGCGGAATACCTTAAAAGCAATGAGAAATATTATGTCGTGTTAAAAAGAGGTATCCCGTCTCCTTCCAGCGAATCGTTCTACTGTTTTTCTCCTAGGTTGATGACGGAGGAAATCCAGGGAATAAATGAGTGAGTGAATGCATATGCGGTGTTATGGGCCCCACTGTCATATGGATATAGTCTGTGTATCGGAGGGATAGTTGTACCTGGATGACCGAGTCATATAGGAGAAGAATTTTTATTGTTAGCGCTGGATCACGTCAATATTTATTTAAAACTATATGTTCTCATTGGTCTGCAGCAGTTTTTGTTACCGCCCTGTGGCTTTTTTTCACACGCCCATAAGACAGCGAGTCTACGGCGTGCCTTGCTCACGCTGCCTGCACGCGCCAGTCGGCTCTCTGATCGGTTGGCAACTACCAAATAAGCACTGTGATTGGTGGACCTTGTCAACCAATCAGAGAGCCTACTGGCGCATGCAGGCAGCTTGAGCAAGACACGCTGTAGACTCGCTGTCCCAAGGGCGTGTCGATCTTCAGCCTTCGGTTTCACATTTGTATATATTTTTGCTGCTTTGTCTGTGGGAGCTTCGGCCAGCCCCACCCGCCTGCAGGAGACTGAGGGTGCTCCGGGAACCCATTCACCCCTGCCCGGGGAGGGCCGGGCGGCTCTGACCTCGCGGATCATCCCGGGCATGTGACGGATGCTGCGGAATGCCCAGAATAAATCATGCAGTCTCCGGCGCCAGCTCCAGCACCCCCATGCATCGAGTGAGTGAGGATGCGGCGGCGGGGGGGGGAGGCAGGAGAGCCTGGTTCGTTGACCCCTGGCAGCCCGGAGAGAACGGAAGAACCGAAGCGGAGCCCACCCGCATTCGAAGCAACGACCCGCCGGGCAGGAAGCGAGCCCATCGGCTGACAGGTGCCGAGGGGCTGCGGTGGGTTGAAGAGTGGCCTCGAACAGTATGAGGTCAGCGGGAGCACAGAACGACATGGTTGCCACTGTACAAACTCCCTGCGACGCCAGATGAGGCATCGGAGTTTCCCGGGTAGCAGCTCCAGCCCCCGCGCAGCCCATGAGGATAGAGTGCCTGCTGCGAGGGGCGGGAGCGATAAAGAATACGTGGTGGGCTGGCTGCTGCAGTGCAATAATGAAGAGAAGTTAAGCAGCACACTTGAGGTCTCTGAGGGAGCCTGTGTGTGTCACCCTCCCCCTACGCTGCCCGTATTTGAAGTAGAGACTCACCGCAAAGAAACTTAGAGATCCATGACAAGCAGGAAGTTGAAAGCAAGACACTCCCTGAAACGCGGGGGCAGCCGGTATGATCCACCCTCCCCGCCAGCAGTGAAGATAAGGCCTGCCTGGAAGGAGAGGAGGTTCAGCCGGTGGGAGGATCTCCTGCAGCGTGGGTGAGTGTGGTGGCCGGCGGAAATCGTGCCCCTCCTACTGGAGTGGAGAACGTGGGACCGTCAGGACTCAGGGGGCAAACCTGCAGGAGCACGATCGTCGACCGGCAAAGAAGAGGCACTGTGGGGGTCCAATGGCTGCGCGTGTTGCTGAGCAGCCGTCCCTTTTAGCCACACCCTGCGATCTGAGTTGGTATGTGTCCCGTGCACACGCGGGGCTTGTATGGGATCACTGCGGGAGGGGGCGACGCAGTATTCAAGGCTCGGAGCCCCCGAAGACAGCAGGTGTTACCGGGTATGACAGATGCAGCCTGGGCCTCCACCCACGGTGAGTGCTGGTCTGGTATCATAATTAAGCTGCCCTCGCACACTGAGCTGGGCAGTGCATGCCCAGAGAGGGACGCTCCTCGTGCCATCGTTTTTGCTGTGGATGGGGAGGCGGCACCCACTGCAGACTCTGTATGTGCTTGTGCATGTTTACGGGATGCCCCGCTGTGGACGAGGCTCACAGTCACAAACATTGGAGTGCTTTAGTCAAACTTTTTTCCTTCTTAGATTTGCAATGTGGGAGTGCATTTGTCAAATCATTTCCCCCATTTGATTTGTCGGCACTGCAGCCTTTTAAATGTACCTTTGTGTGCTTACCTGTTAAACGTGCCTGTCGAAAATGCACTTAATGTATGTGCGCTGCCATATCACTGCTGTGATCGTGTGAAACATGCCTTAGCTGGGCTTTCAAAGCTGCCTTCTCCGTCTAACAGGCCTGCTTATCTAAATTACCCTTCTGTACTTTCACTTCTGAGCTGCCTGCAGTCATTGGGTGCCAGTCGTGTTACATACGGATTGTAGTAATGGCCTGGCAGTGATCCGTTGTGTCCACGAGCAAACCTATTGGTCTCAGCCTTGAGGTGAGTATCAAGGTAAAGTGGGTGGACAATAAGGTCATCGTTTTTCTTAAGCGGAAAAAGAGCGGGAAAAGTCGACATTGAGGGGCAAATTTACAAGTCCTTGCGTCACTTTTGCGTCACTTTTAACATGGGAAAAGTGACGCAAAAGTGGCGCAAGGGACTTGTAAATCTGCCCCTGAATTTATGAATCTTACTTTGTTTTATAAGTTATTTTCTGCCTTGTTCCCAGATTGAATCTGTTTTGTCCTGCGGCCCTGTGCTAGAAAACTTAATTGTACATAATGACTATTTTGCACAATTTGTTGCCCTTTTCACAATTATTTTTCAAAACTGTGCACACTTTTGTCTTCTCACTTGTTTATATAGCCTTTAACATGTCAGTATTTTGGACTTCAACAGTACTGGCTTCTGGAGGTTACCATGCCCCCCCCCTCCTTCGCAGATGTAAGTGTCTCCTTCGCCCACGGACTGACAACAGGATATGCAGCCACCTAAACGGATTGAGAATGGATTCAAAAGCTGGGAATCTGCATCTTGTTTGTTGCACTCAGTTCTGAAGGACATCCACCAGGTGCTTAGAAGCGCGCCCTTCAGCCTTCTGTACAGCGCTACAAAAACAATCAGACAAGGACATGCACATAACACGCTGTGTTGCACGAGGAAGGGCTTTGCTGCATAAGGTGTGAGCCTGAAAGAGTTATGTAAACTGGGAGACACTTCTGCTGTAAAATACAATTTTGTAATCCCTTTACAACCTAAGGGGTAGACCTGCTGTACTGGTGCGAGTTAGCTGGATCTTTGCAATCTGTTGTCTCTATAAGGTATTTGCAGCCAAGACAGCTCTCCTCTTTTGGTATGAGTTAATAAGTGAAACCTGGTGCATCAGTTTGTTGCAGTCCTGCCAAGTACCACGCATCAGGCGATTTGCGTGCCAAACTGTAATACTTGCAGTTATGCATGAAAACTGACAAAAAGTGTTAGGCTAACCGATGCACAGCACTTGGCAGGGCTGATATCCTGAAACTGTTATACAAAGATGACGAATACACTGGCATTTTAGCGCTCACAGGTACAACAACTTGTGTTCAGTGAACAGTGTATATTCAGGATAAAACTGGGAGCTTTCCTCATTGCACCTCATTCTGCTAAGAGTTGTCACACACAGGGCAGAACACAAGGCAGTTGAGATCTGCTGGCAGCTTGCCATCACACCTGGCAACAGGGGCAGTCTGAAAAAACCAGACTACCTATGGTTAACAAAATACCACCAGTGGATTATCTTGTAGACTTAGCACTTTCCCTAGGAATTTGTGAATACTTGATTGCCGCCTACCTCTAAACCAAGCCCCTAAGCTGCTGGCCGAAAGAGTACTAAGACAGTATCCATCCTTCTGTTGTAGTTGCAGACCTGGAAACTCTTGATACCTTCTCTCTCTCCATCCTTTCCTTCCTCTGTCCTGTTATCTACTTCCTCTACAGTTTCACTTCCCACCCTCCTCTTCTCATTATACACCCCATCCTCCTCCCTTCACTCTCACTTTCTCTCGTTTTTCCCTCTTCTTTCATCTCCTTCTCTTGATCCTTCCTACCTTCGATCTTCTTCCTGTTGTCTCTTCTGCCTTTTTTCTTTCCTCCCGGTCACTTTGATCGCTTTGATTCAGTACCTCCCATTTCCTCCTTCCTTTCCCATATTTCTTACCTTCCTATTGTCTGTCTTCCTCTCACCACTCTATTCCATCTCTTTTCTAACCTCTTTTCTGTCTCAGTTCTTTTGTCTTTCTCAAAGCCTCTTCCTCCTCCTTTTCTTCCTCCCTATCAAAAATCCTCCTTTTGCCTCTATTCCTACTTACCTGTCATACACTCCCTTTGGTAGTCCCTCTCTTTCCCCTTCCATTTCTCCTTTTGTCCCTCTCTTTCCTCCAATCTCACCTACGCCCCTTCTTTTTAGGTCTCGGCCTGCACCAGCGCTTGCGCTGGTCTGGCCGAGAGTTTTAGTAAGCGGGTTTTGGAAGTGCAAACACTGGCTTTCGGCTGGCGACCAGCTTGAGTTCACGATGGCGTGCACGCGCAGCTGCCATCTGTGTTTCCTATCCCTTCCTCATTTCCTCGTCATGGCTCATTAACACTCTGGACTCTGATGTTTCAATCGCAGCAGCAGCTCACATTACCAACTGAGGGCCCTGGACTACAGTCACATGAAAAACAACAGCGATTAGCATTGAAATGCAAGCTTTTTTTTGTCTAGTTAGAAATATTGCTTCGGTGGGTTGATTTCACCTTATATCGCTATTTGTTTTATATTGGGAGTCACAGCCTAATTACCAGTATTTTTGTCTCTCACTGTTTTTTTATTTTTTATATTTATTCGCGCAAAGCACAAAGCTATATTTAAGGTTACTTTTTCCGCGTCACTTCTTCACTCTATTTAAACTCCACACCCCCCACTCTTATTGTCTCTCTCCTTCTCTCTCTCTCTCCCCTCTCTAATTCTCTCTCTACTTAATTAACTCTCCCCTCTATCTTTTTTAGCCTTTCATTCTCTCTCACCCCTTTATCTGTTTCTCTTTCAAACTCCTTCATTCACTCTCTTTCCCCTTCTTTCTCTCTCTCTATCCCGCTCCACTCTTTATTCTATGTACACCCTTTCTCTCTTTCTCTCTCACCACCCTCTCTAATTGGGCATTATATCTTCACTCTATCTCTCACTCGGCAACACCACAGCATCACTCAGCGCAACCACAGCATCAATCAGAGCCAGCACAGCATCAATCAGAGCCAGCACAGCATCACTCAGCACCAACACAACATCTCTCAACGCCATCACAGCATCACTCAACGCCATCACAGCATCACTCAACGCCATCACAGCATCACTCAGTGCAACCACAGCATCACTCAGTGTAACCACAGCATCACTCAGTGCAACCACAGCATCACTCAGTGTAACCACAGCATCACTCAGCGCAACCACAGCATTACTCAGCACAACCACAGCATCACTTAGCGCCACAACAGCATCACTCCGCGCCACCACAACATCACTCCGCGCCACCACAGCTTCACTCAGCACCACCACATCATCACTCAGGGCCAACACTGCATCACTCAGCACCACCACAGGATGACTCAGCACCACCACAGGATGACTCAGCACCACCACAGGATGACTCAGCACCACCACAGCATCGCTCAGCACCACCACAGCATTGCTCAGCACCACAACAGCATCGCTCAGCGCCACCACAGCATCGCTCAGCGCCACCACAGCATCGCTCAGCGCCACCACAGCATCACTCAGCGCCACCACAGCATCGCTCAGCGCCACCACAGCATCGCTCAGCGCTGCCACAGCATCGCTCAGCGCCGCCACAGCATCGCTCAGCGCCGCCACTGCATCGCTCAGCACCGCCACTGCATCGCTCAGCGCCAAGACAATATCACTCAGCACCACCACAGCATCACTCAGCACCACAGCAGTATCACTCAGCAACACCTGAGTATCATTCAGCATCACCTCAGCATTTTCTCCGCAACAGTCACCACTACCACCTCAGCATCACTCAGCACCACCTCAGCCTGCTCTCGGAATCTGGCATCTGTTGATTCTCCCCTAGCGTCTGGCCGCTGCTAGAGTTATAATACAGGTACTAGTTCCCAACCTTCACCCTCCGATTGTTTATGCCCCCTCAAAAAAAAAGCTTTAACAAACAACCATTGCAATAGGCAGAAACAAGTTGCCAGCATTGCAAGAACAAAAGAAAACTGAGAATTTTTATTGTAAATACTTTTTTAATATGGTTGTTCAGTTTTACATAATGCCTTCTTGGTCATATATAAAGTAACAAAAATGCTTCTGACACTTTTTTATTATAACTTTTCAGCATGCCGCACAGCAGCCACACTTCTCTACAGCACAGCTTGAAGACATTGGCAAAGTCAATAGCTCTGGCTAAACACTTATAAGGCCCCAAAGGCGAGACCTATTGGCTATGCCAATGCTTGTTTCTATTTCTTCCCATCTCTCACCTCTGTCCTCCTTTTGTCTACCTCTTCCCCTCTCCCTACTCCCATTGCCTTCCTTCTTCCCTCTCTCCCCTCTCCCTCCTCCTGTTTTTAGGTCTTGCATAGGCAGCGCATGCGCTGCCTCTCCGAGGCATCAAGTAATCTGTATGTTGGGTGAAACTCCGACTATTGGCGGCTAATATGTCCTGCTGCTCGCCATTTGTTTAACGTTGCATTGCTCTTTCTATCTTGCTTATGGTTGGCTCACGATGCGAAACGTCACTTCCGTTTTGCAGGAAGCAGCACCGACCAACTACTGTTTAGTTACGCTGCTGGGCTGTTATTATTCCATTTAGGGACTACTTTTATTGCAGCTTTGTACCTGCGTGTGCTTTTCCGCCTGTTGCTGCTTGCGCCATGCGCCCACTTTTGTATTTATACACATGTCATACTTATTTACAGTCCGGCGCCCTCTTTTGTATTTATACGCACAGTGTATCTAAAGCGTCCTGAAAGGCACTAGTCCCGTCATCGAGCCCCTTTCTCTTCGCTGCATCCCATCTCATGGTGATGACTGCTCCCCCGAGCACAGTCGCCTTGGACCTCAGCCGCCCCTCACGGGTGTGCGGTGACGGCAGGCTGCACACGGTGCATGGGCGCCTGCACGTTTAGAAGAGAAGTCTGTATTCCCAAACTGCGACCCCTTGAAAAGAATGGCGCAGCTCTTGGCGTTGTTATAATCCCTGCTGCGTATTCAAAACACTGCTGTCCAGGAAATAGTGCTGTCTGAGGAGCGTGCACCAGACTGTGCGAGCTCTAGACAAGGACTCGAGCACGAGCTGACCACATTTACACGATTAGACCTGAAAGAGCTTCTTTTAAACCTGCTTTTTTTCTGGTGTGAACCTCGCATGGCCATACTCAGTAATGGTAACAATTGTGGTAAATAGTCCAACATTTATAGCTCATAGGTGCGAGTGATACGCTTAAATATTCATGGTAAAAGGACAGTGCCTTCGAGTGTGAGGCTATGCTTCTAAGACTGCCCTATATCGTCCAGTTCTTCATTCGCATTAAGACCGCTGAGAATCCTGCATTCATAATCCTTGACGGCCAGCATAGAATTAATTAGGACATGACATCTTATTTTGATCGCTATCTTATACAGAGCATTTGTTGAATGAGAACGCGTGCTTAAGGAAGACAAGCATTGGCATAGCCAATAGGTCTCGCCTTTGGGACCTTATAAGTGTTTAGCCATGCAGCACATTTTCCTGGGTGTTGTGCAGCCAGGAATTTTTGTGTTTATGCTTTTGTACTGTTTGAAAGGTGAGCTAAAAACTACTGTGCTTCTGAAATTGCTGCTCTGAAATCTATTTTTGAAATAAAATGAATGCTTAGGAAGGCCCTCAAGACATGGATCTACGGAACATCTGACGAATCTTGCCTGGCTCTCATCTGATCACGAAATACCCCACGACTGATGTTCGTTATCTGATAGCGCCAGGAGGCTCCATTGGGAGTGACAGTTCGCGCTTTATAAATAACTCATTTCATTTCATTTCATTTCATTATAAAAGTTAATCCTACCTTACTACCAAGAGTGTATTTTTTAAATAAATCACCATAACCGAACAATTTTCAAATTGTATTGTAATTGCATTTATATAGCGCTTACTACATCTGTAGAGTCATTTAAGCGCTTTACTGCAGGTAGCGGGCTACTCCGTACCCAAGGTAAGTGGTTAATCCTGATTTATTTTGGTTATTAATAGTTATTGTTTATTGTTGGTTAATGGGATCAATTGTAATCTCTCACAGCAAGTAACCCCACACACTGGCCGTCGGCCTGTAACAACCTTAATGCAGCCGCCGAGCAGCCGGTGCAATGAGGCGCTCCAGTCATGCAGGGGGAGGGGGTGGGTCGCTAGGCCCTCTATGTTTTATGGTACCGAGCGCTCCCAGTCCAATTGTGGGGTTACGAACCGCTGTCTCTCGACTAGTAACTGTAAGGAAACACAGCTACCAACATGCTTTTGAAATTTGCTGTCCCCGTATGTGGTGTGTTAATGCGGTCCATGCAGTGTTGTTCTCTGCGGTGTTTTTGTTTGCCGTGCACAAATCCCACTGTTTTTCTTTCTCACACTTCATGAGAAGCAGGGACCGTATTTCAAAATGGCGGGAAGACCATTATTTGCAATAATAGAAAGTAGAGCAAGTCCCCTGGGCGCCAAGGAGTATTACATATCCACCTGTGATCTACTGGCGTTGTAAATGTAAATATTTTTTGAAGCACATTTACAAAAATCTATTTGGGGGCAGGGGTGTTCTGACATGCTAAGCTGTCAACAAGCATCCTGTGAGGTAAAAACAAAATGCACAGGGATACATAAGAACATGCGGCACAATCAGAAGCGTCAGCAGCAAAGAACATTATTTAAATAAAAGAAGCACGCACATTACAGTAAATATAATTTTTGTGGCATTTATGCAAGATTTCACAATCAAACGATTACGCAATAGCACTTCCGAAACTTCAGGAGTTGTGGGACAAAAGGGTAAAAAGGAACACCCACATTGTTACATGGTTGAATATTGAGATGGAGTTCACGGAATGTATGCAGAAAACAAGGTCACAAACTGGCACAGAGCTGTATTGCCGATTAATGAATTCTCACCACTGTGCACAGCGTTAGCTGCTGAAAGCACCACCGGAAATTGAGAAATCGAATCCCACATGACGTCCTTGGTGCAAGAGACCTGTGTTTTGAGAAAGCCAGGTGTATTATAACCAAATACTATGGTATGCTAGTGTTAGAAATGGGATCTCTAGTTGGCAAGGGCTTGCACCTTTGTCCAAGTAGGGACCCTTCTTCCTAGTCAGGGTAAGGGTTGTTACACTCGTGAAGTAACCCCTGCTCACCCTCGTGGTAGCTTGGCACGAGCAGTCAGGCTTAATTCAGAGGCAGTGTGTAAAGCATTTGCACATAACCAACAGTAATACAGTGTAAGCACTACAAACGGACACCACACCAGTTTAGAAAAATAACCAATATTTTATATACTCAAGACAAGACCAATTACGACAAAAATCCACAATACTGTACTTTGAAAATGAATGCTTGATACGATAACTTCTTCTTTGCAGGAATAGCACAAAAGCAAAGTTCGTACGAGTCGGTAGCTCCGTCCGAGCCTACCGTGATGCTGAAAACCACAGAGTCTAACAGTTCCAGCCGACCACGTCGATACGGGCCAGCAGAGTCGTGAGCAGACTCGGTCACAGTACCTTTTCTCGTTGTGGCTGGTACGGAGTGTACGAGCCGGTCGGCGTTCGTCGCGGTTGCGGTGCAAGACGGAGCGATGCAAGGTGCGGTGTCCCTCGATGCGGTGCAGGCAGCGGCTCGATGAGCGTCGGGCAGACGGAGTCGGTGAGTCCAAGGCGTGCGATGCAGGGCGAGACGATGCTCGATGCGGTGCTGACAGGTTGCGATGCAGGCGACCTAGCCGGAGTGCGGGCGCTGGCGTCGGACAGCGGTGCGAGTCGGAGCGGTGCGTCGCAGACGTGCGAGCGGTGCCCCAAATGCGGTGCGGTCTCGACTCTTGAGCCAGTTGCAGCGACAGTGTCGGTCTGGTCCGGCTGGCCCAGTGAAGCGATGCGATGCGAACTGCGGTGCCCACAGGTCACGGTGCAAGCAGCGGCTCGATGTCGGCGGCGTTGGACGTCGCCCACGGTGAGACCAGGGTTGCGATGCGAAGTGGGGCGATGCGGTCTGCGGTGCAAACAGGTCACCGGCCAGGGATGGATTCGGTTGACGGAGTCGGTTGCAGTTCCCTTCCTCTGTGGCAACTGAAACAGCGTTCCAGAAGCGGTACCCAGAGGCTTGTGAAGTCTTTGTAGTCCCTGAGACTTCTTAACAGGAGGCCAGCTCGGTTCCTGGCCCTTGGAGATACTCAGCACAAGATTGTAGAAAGTTCAGTCCAGTCCTTTCACTGCCCAAGACAGAAGCAGCAACTGCAGGCCAACCCAACAAAGCAACAACACAGCAAAGGGGCAGTACTCCTCCTGGCAGCTCTTCCAGCGCTTCGTCTTGGCAGGTTCCTTGATTCCAGCGAGATCTAAATTCATGGGGTCAGGGCCCCAATATTTATATCCCAAATTCCTTTGTTCTCTGAAGGCAGAGAGGCCTTTGCCTGGTCCAAACCAGTTCTGGAGCACTTTGTTGACAAGTCTCCGTCCCTTCTTTCAGTGAGTAGGCCAGGGACATCAGACGCACCACAGGAGGTGGAGCCAGCATTGTGGAGGGAAGGCACTGTCCTATTCAGGGCCCAGGTGCGACCCCTCCCACCCATCTACAGGTCGATCTGGCTATTCAGCCCTGCGCTGACTCACCCTGTCTCCTGGCATCCCCCAGCCCCTGTCACTCACATTCCAGACACGGAATACACAACCTCGCAGAGGCAGGCTTGGATGGTTAGACAAGAAAATACCCACTTTCTAAAAGTGGTATTTTCAAACACAGAATGTTAAAACCAACTTCACTAACAGCTGCATTTTATCATTCTGAGTCCAGGCATACTAAACTCGAATCTCTACCATGTTCCCGGGGTCAGTAAGGATTATATACTGTAATAATCAAAACCGCCCGTTCTGGCCTAGGGGAACAGGTAGCCTTGCAATAGTGAAGAACGAACTAGGCTGTAATTCACTATCAGGACATGCCGCACACACCAGGGCATGTCCTACCTTTCGCGTACAACGCACCCTGCCCACAGGGGTACCTTGGGCCTACCTTAGGGGTGACTAACATGTAGCAACGGGAAGGTTTAGGGACTTGCAAGTGTGTGCACTTGCCAAGTCGACATGGCAGCCCCAGGCTGCGCACAGGCTCTGCGATGGCAGGCCCGAGTTACACTTTACGGGCTGTTTGCGTGGGTGGCACAATCCAGTGCTGCAGCCCACCAACAGCATTTGGTCCATAGGCCCTGGCACTCGCAGTGCACTTTACAAGGGACTGACACATAAACCAAATAGGCCAATCATGGAAACACCAATCCATAACGTATTTTATACAGGAGCACTTGCACTTTCCCACTGGACCGCAGTGAGGAAAGTGCGCAGAATCATCACACCAGCAAAAACAGAGTCAAAACCGGGAGGTCAGAAAGCAAAAAGTCAGGGGAAACACGCCAAAAGATGCCAAGTCTAACACATGTCCCCTCCAGCTGAAAGTAGGGAGAACTACCCAACCCCATTGGAGTTCTCTTCACTAAGGCGGAAGAACCTGGACAGACCATCTGCGTTGGCGTGTTCTGTACCAGGACGGTGTTCCACCGTAAAGTCCATTCCCTGTAGGGAGATGGACCACCTCAGCAGTTTTGGATTCTCACCCCTCATTTGCATCAACCATCTGAGGGGCCTGTGGTCTGTCTGAACCCGGAAGTGAGTCCCAAACAGGTATGGTCTCAACTTCTTCAGTGCCCAGACCACAGCAAAAGCTTCCCTTTCTATGGCACTCCACCTCTGTTCCCTGGGAAGTAGTCTCCTGCTAAGGAAGACTACAGGCTGATCCAGGCCCTCTTCGTTCAGTTGTGAGAGCACCGCTCCCACACCATGCTCTGAAGCGTCAGTCTGCACGACAAATTCTTTGGAGAAGTCAGGTGCCTTGAGCACGGGCGCCGTGCACATGGCTGCCTTCAGGGCATCAAAAGCTTTCTGGCAGGACTCAGTCCAGATCACTTTCCTGGGCTGCCTCTTAGAGGTCAGCTCTGTTAAGGGGGCAACGATGGTGCCATAGCCCTTAACAAATCTCCGGTAGTAGCCGGTGAGACCTAAGAAGGCTCTCACCTCTGTCTGGGTCTTGGGGGCTCCCAAGCCAGAATGGTGTCAATCTTGGGTTGTAGGGGCGCCACCTGGCCGCTTCCTACCTGGTGCCCCAAGTACACCACAGAACCCTGCCCGATCTGGCACTTACTGGCCTTGATCGTGAGGCCTGCACCTTGCAGAGCCCTCAACACTTTCTCAAGGTGCTGTAAATGCTCTTCCCAGCTGGAACTGAACACAGCAATGTCATCCAGGTAGGCGGCACTGAAATCCTCCAGCCCAGCCAACACCTGATTGACCAACCTCTGAAAGGTGGCAGGGGCATTCTTCAACCCAAAGGGCATCACCCGGAATTGGTAATGACCTTCTGGGGTTGAGAATGCTGATCTCTCCTTGGCCCCATCGGTTAAGGCAATCTGCCAGTACCCAGACGTTAAATCAAACGTGCTGAGGAACCGGGCAGCTCCCAACCGATCAATGAGCTCATCAGCTCTGGGGATGGGGTGCGCGTCAGTCCTGGTGACGGCATTGAGCCCACGGTAGTCCACACAAAACCGGAGTTCTGGAGTGGCACCGGGCGCCGCAGCCTTTGGGACCAAGACCACTGGGCTGGCCCAAGGACTGTGGGAGGGCTCAATCACCCCTAACGCCAACATCTTAGAGACCTCCTCCTTGATGCTGGCTCTGACCCGGTCAGTCAACCGGTAAATCTTGTGCTTCACAGGATGGCTGTCACCGGTGTCCACGTCATGGGTACACCAGTGAGTAACACCGGGGTCAGAGAGAACAGTGGGGCGAACTGTCCCAACAACTGGCGACAGTCCCCCTGCTGCTCCTGAGTCAGAGTAGGGGAGAGGATCACACCCTCTACTGACCCATCATGCTCCTTGGTAGACAGGAGGTCAGGGAGAGGCTCGCTCTCCTCTTCCACCCCATCATCTGTCGCCAAGAGCATACTCACTTCGGACCTCTCGAAGTGGGGCTTGAGGCGGTTCACGTGAAGGACCCTCAACGGGTTCCTTGGAGCCTGCAAATCCACCAGGTAGGTGACGTCACTTTTGCGCTCCTTTACCTCATATGGCCCAGTCCACTTGTCCTGCAAGGCACAAGGTGCCACTGGGGCCATTACCCACACTTTCTGCCCAGGTTGAAATTCGACCAGAGTGGCGTTCTGGTCATACCATCTCTTCATTTCTTCCTGGCTGGCTTCTAGGTTCGCCTGAGCGAGTTTCCTGAAGCGGGCAGTTTGGTTTCTAAAGGCCAGCATGTAGCTAAATACATCCTGGGGAGTTTTCCTGGGAGCTGCCTCCCAGCCTTCCTTCACCAAACTCAGAGGTCCTCTCACAGGGTGGCCATACAGGAGCTCAAAGGGGCTGTACCCAAGAGACTTCTGAGGCACCTCCCTGTATGCAAAGAGTAGGCATGGCAAGAGGACGTCCCACTTACGCCTCATGGGTTCTGTTAGACCCTTGATCATGCCTTTCAAGGTCTGGTTGAATCTCTCCACCAGACCGTTTCCTTGTGGGTGGTAAGGAGTGGTGAACTTGTAGGTTACCCCACACTCCTTCCACAGGGATGTCATATACTTCGATATGAAATTGGTCCCCCTATCAGAAACCACCTCTCTGGGGAATCCCACACGGGAAAAGATCCCCATTAACGCCCGGCCCACCACTGGCGCCGTCGTTGTCCTGAGAGGGATTGCCTCCGGGTACCGGGTGGCATGGTCCACCAAGACCAGGATGTACCTGTTGCCCATGGCTGTCTTGGGATCCAGTGGCCCCACAATATCCATCCCTACCCTTTCAAAGGGTGTTCCAACAACAGGGAAAGGTTGGAGAGGAGCTTTGACCTTCCTCCCACTCTTACCACTTGCCTGGCAAGTTTGGCAAGACCTACAGTGTGCATCTGACTGCCTTCGCATTTGGGGCCAAAAGAAGTGGGTGACAAGCCTGTCAAAGGTCTTGTCCTGCCCCAAATGTCCTGCCAAAGGCACGTCATGAGCCAGACCCAGTAGGAAGGTCCTGAAGCGCTGGGGTACCACCAGCACACGGGCTGACCCAGGCTCAGCAACCTTAGGCTCACTGTATAGGAGACCGCTCTCCCAGTAGATCAGATGTGACCCGGACTGATTACCAGCTGCCTGGTCTGCAGCCTGCCGCCGCAGACCCTCCAGAGTAGGGCACTCGTTCTGCTCCCTGCAGAACTCCTCCCTGGTGGGACCCCCTTCTTGCTGCCAATGGGTCAGCTCAGAGATGTCTCCCAGTTCGGCTACTTGCTCCCCTGTAGGCACCGGGCGTCCCCTCGAGGTCCGCCTCCTCCCGGTCCGTGGGAACTTCGGGGGCCGGTTTCCCGCGCCCCTGCCCTTTCTCTTGGCAGGGACTTGGGCCACTGTTTCAGGCTCCAAGTCCTCTTGATCACCCTTTCTGGCCGCCATTGACCGAGTAGACACGCATGCCCACTCTGGCAACCCAAGCATCTCCAAGTGGGACCTGAGCTCAACCTCCTTCCATGAGGACTGCTCCAGGTCGTTTCCTAGCAGACAATCTACAGGCATGGTAGGGCTCACAACCACCCTTAAGGGACCTGAGACCCCCCATTCAAAGGGAACCTGCGCCACCATACATTGGCGCTCTGAGTTGTCGACAGCAACTACTTGGTGGAATGCTCCTGGGACTACTTGCTTCTCAGACACCAGGTGACACCGGACTGAGGTCACACTGGCTCCAGTATCTCTGAGAGCCTCTACCCTGTTCCCATTAATGGTCACCCAGGTGCTATATTTCTTTGTGTTAGGGGGCACCTGGTTTCCTGGGACCATCTCACTGTCCCCGAGTGAGACAAGGGTCATTTCTGCGGGATCCCCACCCTCCTGTGGGCACCCCTCCTCCCCAAGCGCTACACTAGCCAACACTTTGGACTGTCCACCGGTGGGTGGCTGTGTCCCCTTTGGGCACTTGGGGTCCCCTTAAAGTGACCTACCTGGTCACATGCATAACACTTGCGGGGGCCGGTCTCAACAGGCTTCCCTGTGGAGACCCCTTTCTTCTTATCACCGGGGGGCTGGGAACCTTTACCCTGGGTACTAGTTTGGGGCCCTTTAGAGAACTCCAGTGCTTTACCCTTGTCCCCCCACCTTTCTGCTGGGGACCCTGCCCACCTTTGGCTGAGTCTCCCTCAAACACTTTCTTGTGGACCCTGGTACTCACCCAGCGGTCCGCTTCCATAGCAAGCTTCCTGGGGTCAGTTAGCTTACTATCAACTAGGTGCTGGCGCAGATCTGCAAAACATAGACTAGACAAGTGCTCCCATGCAATCAAGTTGTAGAGCCCCTGAAAATCTGTTACACTACTGCCCTTCACCCAACCATCCAGAGACCTGCAGAACACATCCACACATTCCAACCAAGTGTTGGCATCAGACTTCTTACTGGACCTGAACTGATCCCTGTACTTTTCAGGAGTAAGACCATACTTCGTGAGAAGGGCATCCTTCATGTCAGCATAGGTGAGGTGATACCCCTTACCCAAAGCTATCAGAGCATCCCTTGCTTCTTCCGGGAAAAGTGGCCACAATCCTGCTCCCCAATTCTCCTCAGGGACCCCATTCATGTGTATGGCTGCCTCATAACCCTGAAACCACCTTTGTATGTCATCCCCCTTCTTGAACTCCTTGCCTACGTTCTTGGGAATGTGCACAATCCTGTCTGCCTTTCTGGACGAATTGCTGCCACCATCTGAGCCTGACTTACTCCTAAGTTCTAGCTCCTTCAGTTCTCTCTCATGCTCTAAGAGCATCTTCCTCTCCTCTATGGCCAATCTCTTCTCCTCCCGCTCACTCTCCAGCCTGAGCTTCTGCAGCTCGAACTGCCTTGCCTCCCGCCTGTCCTCCAGCTCCTCTGGGGACAGACTGCTGCTGCCTGACCTGGCGGGTTCCCCCCTACCCAAAAGCACATCTACCCTGGAAATAGGCTCCTCCACCTCCTCACTGAGATCACCAGGCTGCCCATTGGCATGTCTGGCGGCTACCCAGGCCCTCAGCGCCTTCTGTAGCTCCTCCTTCCTTGTGAGGCCTTTAATTTGGACTTTCAGATTTTTACAAATCGCTCGTAACTCCTTTACGGCGTAGGACTCCAACCTGTCCTCCTCAAAGATAATTTCCAGGGATGCAACGGATGATGCAATTGATTCAGGCATGACAAAAGTCGTGAGTTGAAAACTGGCAAGATCAAAAATAGGCCAACAGAAAAAGAACCAGTATGTGGTACGTAATGGTCTGTGATATGGTAGTAGTGCACACCAATCACTGTAAGTCAAGTGCAAACGCAAGTCCTATCCTCACCGCTGACAACCAATGTTAGAAATGGGATCTCTAGTTGGCAAGGGCTTGCACCTTTGTCCAAGTAGGGACCCTTCTTCCTAGTCAGGGTAAGGGTTGTTACACTCGTGAAGTAACCCCTGCTCACCCTCGTGGTAGCTTGGCACGAGCAGTCAGGCTTAATTCAGAGGCAGTGTGTAAAGCATTTGCACATAACCAACAGTAATACAGTGTAAGCACTACAAACGGACACCACACCAGTTTAGAAAAATAACCAATATTTTATATACTCAAGACAAGACCAATTACGACAAAAATCCACAATACTGTACTTTGAAAATGAATGCTTGATACGATAACTTCTTCTTTGCAGGAATAGCACAAAAGCAAAGTTCGTACGAGTCGGTAGCTCCGTCCGAGCCTACCGTGATGCTGAAAACCACAGAGTCTAACAGTTCCAGCCGACCGCGTCGATGCGGGCCAGCAGAGTCGTGAGCAGACTCGGTCACAGTACCTTTTCTCGTTGTGGCTGGTACGGAGTGTACGAGCCGGTCGGCGTTCGTCGCGGTTGCGGTGCAAGACGGAGCGATGCAAGGTGCGGTGTCCCTCGATGCGGTGCAGGCAGCGGCTCGATGAGCGTCGGGCAGACGGAGTCGGTGAGTCCAAGGCGTGCGATGCAGGGCGAGACGATGCTCGATGCGGTGCTGACAGGTTGCTATGCAGGCGACCTAGCCGGAGTGCGGGAGCTGGCGTCGGACAGCGGTGCGAGTCGGAGCGGTGCGTCGCAGACGTGCGAGCGGTGCCCCAAATGCGGTGCGGTCTCGACTCTTGAGCCAGTTGCAGCGACAGTGTCGGTCTGGTCCGGCTGGCCCAGTGAAGCGATGCGATGCGAACTGCGGTGCCCACAGGTCACGGTGCAAGCAGCGGCTCGATGTCGGCGGCGTCGGACGTCGCCCACGGTGAGACCAGGGTTGCGATGCGAAGCGGGGCGATGCGGTCTGCGGTGCAAACAGGTCACCGGCCAGGGATGGATTCGGTTGACGGAGTCGGTTGCAGTTCCCTTCCTCTGTGGCAACTGAAACAGCGTTCCAGAAGCGGTACCCAGAGGCTTGTGAAGTCTTTGTAGTCCCTGAGACTTCTTAACAGGAGGCCAGCTCGGTTCCTGGCCCTTGGAGATACTCAGCACAAGATTGTAGAAAGTTCAGTCCAGTCCTTTCACTGCCCAAGACAGAAGCAGCAACTGCAGGCCAACCCAACAAAGCAACAACACAGCAAAGGGGCAGTACTCCTCCTGGCAGCTCTTCCAGCGCTTCGTCTTGGCAGGTTCCTTGATTCCAGCGAGATCTAAATTCATGGGGTCAGGGCCCCAATATTTATATCCCAAATTCCTTTGTTCTCTGAAGGCAGAGAGGCCTTTGCCTGGTCCAAACCAGTTCTGGAGCACTTTGTTGACAAGTCTCCGTCCCTTCTTTCAGTGAGTAGGCCAGGGACATCAGACGCACCACAGGAGGTGGAGCCAGCATTGTGGAGGGAAGGCACTGTCCTATTCAGGGCCCAGGTGCGACCCCTCCCACCCATCTACAGGTCGATCTGGCTATTCAGCCCTGCGCTGACTCACCCTGTCTCCTGGCATCCCCCAGCCCCTGTCACTCACATTCCAGACACGGAATACACAACCTCGCAGAGGCAGGCTTGGATGGTTAGACAAAAAAATACCCACTTTCTAAAAGTGGTATTTTCAAACACAGAATGTTAAAACCAACTTCACTAACAGCTGCATTTTATCATTCTGAGTCCAGGCATACTAAACTCGAATCTCTACATGTTCCCGGGGTCAGTAAGGATTATATACTGTAATAATCAAAACCGCCCGTTCTGGCCTAGGGGGAACAGGTAGCCTTGCAATAGTGAAGAACGAACTAGGCTGTAATTCACTATCAGGACATGCCGCACACACCAGGGCATGTCCTACCTTTCGCGTACAACGCACCCTGCCCACAGGGGTACCTTGGGCCTACCTTAGGGGTGACTAACATGTAGCAAAGGGAAGGTTTAGGGACTTGCAAGTGTGTGCACTTGCCAAGTCGACATGGCAGCCCCAGGCTGCGCACAGGCTCTGCGATGGCAGGCCCGAGTTACACTTTACGGGCTGTTTGCGTGGGTGGCACAATCCAGTGCTGCAGCCCACCAACAGCATTTGGTCCATAGGCCCTGGCACTCGCAGTGCACTTTACAAGGGACTGACACATAAACCAAATAGGCCAATCATGGAAACACCAATCCATAACGTATTTTATACAGGAGCACTTGCACTTTCCCACTGGACCGCAGTGAGGAAAGTGCGCAGAATCATCACACCAGCAAAAACAGAGTCAAAACCGGGAGGTCAGAAAGCAAAAAGTCAGGGGAAACACGCCAAAAGATGCCAAGTCTAACAGCTAGCAAGCAAAATACAGAGTCGGCTGCTGGTACACGTAAAGAAGGAAAGATTAAATGTGGTTCAAAAGAAAGGCTGGGGTCCCTCCGCACACCAAGGGTAAGGTTGGTATTTTTAATACCGGTCAATGTTTTACGCCGTAGAACATGTTCCACTCTGCAATCATGGACGGGTTTCTTTCCATTACCCTGGAGACTATACCATCAAGAGCGCTCCTTATCTTCTCCGTGAAGCAGCCCAGTGGGAGATGCGGGGAGGTGGGGTTTTGGCGGGATGCTAACAAACACTTTATAGATAAATAAAGGCGCGCTTAAAGTGAAAGCTGCGCCGTTCACAAATAAATAAAGGTGCGCTTAAAGTGAAAGCGGTGCCGTTCATAAATAAAGGCGTGAAGGCTGCTTTGGAAGAAAGCTAACAAACATTGTAAGCACATGAGCGCAGGCAATGTAAACAAGAGCGCTTCTTATCTTCTCTGTGATTCTGGGCAAATTACTTAACCTCTCAATCAGACATCCAACCACATGCAAATTAGGCCAACCTGCATTGCTAGATTATGCCCCGGGAAGTCAGGCAAATCGTATTGTATCTTGGCCTTTCAGCCACTGCAGCAAACTTTGAGAGCACTGAGCAGTCACTGAATGGGGGATGCACTGTGGAGAGAGTGAGTGCGCCAGGATCACCATGGAGACGACGAGTGAGGGAAAAACAGCGTCCAGGCGTTTAGTGGCGGAGAGGAGTGCAGCCAGTGAGAGGAGGAGCCCTGTGCAGAAGGTGAAAGGAGGTGCAGCGCTGAAGGGAGAGGTGTGGAGACGATCGCGATGCAAGCAAGACGCGCGGCCGCGAGACGCGCTCTGTGGTGGGGAGGGGGAGGAGCAAGTGAGATGAAAGCCAGATGGCACCTGGAGCGATGCGAGGAATGTGTGTTACTGTGCGCGTACCCGCACTCTCTAGGCCAGCCAAAAAGCTGTGGTCGCATTTCTAAAAGCCCACTGACTAAATGTCTCGCCCAGACCAGCGCAAGCGCAGGCTCAGGACGAGACCTAAAAAACTGAAGGGCCTGTGGAAAATTAACTTAACTTCAAATTGTATCTAGTGCTTCATACTGCACATTTCATTGTCTAAGCGCTGTAAATTGCAGGAGTTATTATTGTTCGGTTAAATGACACTCATTTAATTTACTTTGGGAATGTGAAAGGCTGCGTTGACCTTGACAAAATTCGCAAGCATAACCTATAGCTAAATGCATATTTATTTCAGCAGCGAACGTTCAGCTGGCTGAACCATCGCGCCGACTTCCAAACACACATCAGTTTCAGAGCAAACTAACAAAATATAACTGATACTTCCCTTTCTAATAAAGTCATTGCTTCCCAAAATCGTTTAAAACTAACATTTTGGTACATTTGCTCAAAAACGTGAACAGCCCAATTAGTAACAGCTAAAGCAGTTAAAACGATCAACATTTTCAAAATGGTTGGCAGTTATTAAAATGGATGACATATTAGGTGCCCTGGCAAACCGGCAAATATTTCTTATCTTTTTTCTCGATGTTTGTGTCTGACTCAATTGTCATTTGATACATGCTATGCTCACATTTTTATCCTGATATTCTTATACATATTTGTTGCTGTGAGCCTTTTCTTACAGTGACTGGGTGAAAGGCAGACACCATCCTGGAGTAGCCATGCAAGCGTGTGATGGACCCATTCCTTAGGAGATTTCCTACAGCGCCCATTAATGCAGTACTACTCGGGCACGAGGGGGCCCATCTGCGAGTCCTTTCGATCCCACCCAGCCCCTACCCCCCACAAGCCACTCACTGACACCAGCCAGGAGCGCCTCCCCAGCCTCAGAAACTGGGGGCTTGGCGTGCCTTTGAGAGCACCTTGCCGTGGTCCCGTTTAAATAAAATCAATCACTTTTACAGCCCTCTGCCTGGCGCCTGGGACAGCGTCACACTCTTCATAAAAGTGCAACTGCGGCGGGATCACAGGCAGAGGTCTTCTTTTCATGTGCAGGGTCTGCCAAGGGGGCTGTGCGCAAAGCCGGTGCCATTATCGAGCGCTAAAAGCGAGCGGGGCTAGATAACGCCAACTCTGCGGAAGACGTGCTCCTTTATAGAGGGCCTTTCTTGCATGTATGTCAGTAATGCTTTGAAGTGTGCTCCCTATTTAAGAGGCGCTGCTTTAAACCGAGCCTTTATTGTGCGTGGCGGTAGCGCACAGTTTCAAACCGAGCCCCTCGGATACCTATGGCGGTAAGAGGTGACTTGGCACGGTATTTAAGACGCGTTAGTTTACACCGAGCCTTTGGCGCAGGTATTGTTACCTGGTTGATGCGCGCCTCGGGGCAGATTTACAAGGCCCTTGCGCCACTTTTGCGTCACTTTTCCCATGTTAAAAGTGACGCAAAAGTGGCGCAAGGGGCTTGTAAATAACCCCGTTTTAAACCGAGCCTTTCATACGTATTGTGTTACTCGCTGATGTGCACACTTTATTTAAGGCGTGCTGTTTTACACTCCCCTCTGTGACATGTGTGGCGGCAAAACAGTGTTTTTTTCGCTATTTGAGAAGCTTTCCTCTAAACCGCGCCTCAATAGTTCTTAAGTTACCATTATGGGAGAGAGGCACAACGTCGGGGGCAGGTGTGTGCCATGTCTGCAGAGGGCACACACCTTGAGGGCAGACACCAAGCGGTGCATAAACACACTTTCGACTTGTAGTCCTTGCTTATGCGAAGCAAGATTGGCAGTAAAACAGGCACAATTACTGCCAGCCTTGCTTCTCGTAAGCAACGACTATAAGTACAAAGTGCGTGTTTACGCACCACTTGTAGGTTTTCTAAACACTTAAAATAAAGGCATTTCCATTTGCAATGCCAATATCTCAAACTCTCGCAAATGCGAGACCTATTGCATTGCAAATGCTTGTTATATTTTGATGCTATGACTCTTTGTCAATGTGACAAAGTCTGCCCGAGTGTAGCCAGGACCTGCGAGACCCACTGCACACTGTGCATGCCAGAAGGCTGTGTGGGTGGGAGTTGTCTGCCTGTTGGGGTTGGATGGAGGGCAAGGTCTCAAGCCAGGCCCTATGGCCAACCCCATGCCATGCACGTCAGCTAATCTTTACAATCAGTGGGAGACAATGGTGATGATTGCCTGTTTAAGAAATGTGTGTGGAAGAAAGTAAGTGTGTACAACTGAGGGGCTATGTGTTCAATGAACATATAACACACTGGGAAGCTATGTATGTGTTTATATGTAACAATGTGTGTGCCAGTTTATGTTAGTGTAAAACTGTAAGAGCTAGTGTTTGAATGAGTAAGATGTATTTTTAAGAGTGTGTGTGTATGTATGTGTGAAAGAGAAAGAAAGAGAGGAAAGAAAGAGAGAGAGCATGAGAGACAGCAGATGAGTGGGAAATATTTATTATTAGATGTTGAAAATTCTCAGCACAAATCTCTGCTCTTATGAGACTGGTTATACTAATTTCTGGGCATATGGAAGGTAGTCAGTAGTTTAAGGGCAAGTGAACGCTAGACACATGGCTTCATTCTGTTGCTGAGCCTAGGATTCACTTTATAGGGCAAAATGGACTATTTCCACACACCCCTATTAATATCTGAACACATCTACTTGTTTGGGTTTTATGTATGTGTTTTGCAGAAGTGCGTGTTCAAAAATTAAAATAAAAGGGACATCTTTTTATTTTTAGGCTATCTAAGACATGTTTTTTATGCCTTCTTATCAGGTTAGGCATTCTCAAAAACCCAGGATTCTGTCCTGTACTTTATTCCAGGCAGTAGCTAATATAGTAAGCTTATTTTAACAGTGGTGAGGAATTACACACAAGTATAGGTAATTTTGAGGCTCAGCAATAGCGAGATGCACAATATCCCTAATTCCCCTTTATTTCACTGAGGATTTTAAATATCCAAATTACCAAGGAGGCAACTGTCCTCGAGAGTCTACAAAGATCAACTTCATCTCCAGAAAATTCTAGGAGTCAGAAAAAGTCTGTTGTTTTACTGTCCCCTGGGCTTAACAGGTCATGATAATTGGCAATAATTTAATGAGTACTTCTCTCTAAAGCAGTATGCTATGACCAAGGTTTGCAGTGCTGTCTATGGTTCAGGTACAGTCGAAGACTTGATAGATTTGCAGGTTTGGGTTGGGCTTCTACTGTTTTCAGAATGAACCCTTGATGTGTTCAGTAAGACTAGCCTATATGCATGCCAGCTATGGTCCCTCCTATGGAAATTGCTCCATATGGTATTTAACCAACAATCAGGGCCAGGGGTTCCTAATGCAACATTTTCCATGTACTCTAATTGTGCTTACCGCTATAACCTTCAAAAATCTTTCCTCTTTCAAAGAACCTATGTGGTGAGCTAAAGGGAAATCATGATCTCAGCCCCACTTAGACATGCAAGTAGCTTATGCTGAGCAGCCTGTCTCTAACTGATTACATGGTTTCCCACTTTATTAAATAGCCTTACTGGAAAATAACCAGAAGCTAAGTCCTAAACCTTCTTGCTTGCTTACTAGCTTTTTTTTTGCCTGATTTTACTTTTCATAGCTTGAAATAAAGGAAGTAATCTGATTGAGGTGAATATTTGACTAAAAATCCAAGGTCCAAGAGAGATTTTACAGGACCTTCTGATTTCTTTTTGTCCATTATGCTCTCTTGAGATGAATTGGAACCAGGAAGTGGTTCCATCACAGGCAGCCATCTTGTGCGGTGCGCGGTCTAGTATTTTGACCGACTCTCTCCACGAAGGCGGTTTGGACCGGTTGGGGATTGCAAGGGTATATTTAATCCCTGCTAGGTCCTGCAATCAGTAGCATGCAGGTTCTGGAGGCGGTGAATAGGTTTGGTGCTGAGTGGGGACCCGTGATGATGTGAGTACATGGCCATTTACCCAAGCCAGAGGCGGTGTAGTACTGGCAATACCAACTATTGCAAACAGTTTACAATACCACTTCTCATGACAGCGTGTGACTATTGGGCACACCTACCTCTGGAGATCTCTATGGGGCACTAGGGATTCACTAAATAAGTAGGCATTTCATTTAACTATCCATAAGGGTGTATATCTGCAGTATGCATTGAACCTCTCACTTCATGCTTGTGCTTGCAGTGGTTTCACCATGTGTATATCAGCATAGAAGACACTGACACACGCACACTAGCTTCTATTTTAACGTTATGGCCTCACGGTACACACAGTACCTTTCTGCTTTTTCTGCTTACACTGGTCGTACCAGAACCACCTGCTGTGACTAAATATGTTTCTTATCCTCAGGTGGACCCACTTCCAGGAAAGGTTATAATGGTAGTGTACCATGTATGTGTGTGGCATGGTATAAATGATTACATTTAATAGCCAGCCAACCTTTCCCAAAAGGGTACTGATAGGGACATACTGATCCTGACGAAAGACACAGGATTGGGGTACGTGGCAGAAATTAGTTGATCACACTAAACTGCCAAGGACTAGCCCATTTTCCCCAATTTTTAACCTTGCCAGATGGACCCATGACTAAATACTGATTTGGGCACCGCCTATGCAATTTTAAAGATTACCTCATATAGATCCTACACCTTTTTTTCTTAAAAAGTGCTCCCTTGTAAGGAATGAGGTTGCAGAATGCCCGACCCTCTGAGGGTTTGGAAAAGCTCAATGATGAAGCATGTCACTGAATAACATTCTGTGAGTAAGAGTTCCTTTAAGAAAAAGGTCTTTCCCCTATATCCAGTGGGCCCACCCTAGATGACTCGAGGCTGACTCTCTCTTGATTGTGACACTATGTACGAGGAGGGTGAGTCAGGGCCTCCATATCCTTCTTCCCTCTCTATCCTGATTCTCACATTGTTACGCAGCATACACAGGTGGGAGTAGTTTTTCAAATTAGAACTCTGGACTCTTCAGACACAAATAGTGTACTGTCTCAGAGTGCAATGCTCTGACCATTACCATTAATTCTAAATAAATATGGTGGAAAGTAGAGGTCTGACAATCTCAACCAAGGATGTGGAGCAAATACTGGCTGCAACAACAGTTTTACAGGAACTGAGCAGAGCAGATGTAACCATATACAACAAAGATTGTGATTCACTTTCTGATCTGAAAAAAATCCAAATCAAAATATTAATTCACGGTCTGATATGACTGAGTATCTGAAGGAGAGCAAGGCACCCTAGGGCCTGATAGTTAGGAACGAACGGTTCATCTTCCTATATGACAAGACCTTTAAAAAAGACTGGTTCCTCATATTGTGGCCCTGTACATGGGTTTGGCTAATCCTGATAATCAAAACTGCCAAAAGATTGTCAGAGGAACTACTGATAAAAATAAAAGCACTTTAACAAAAACTTAAACTCAGTGTGTCTATCATCATATACAAAAAGAGATTGGAAGAACTGAACAAAGAAATCAATGGCTTGGGTGAATGCCTAAAGAAACGTAAAATAGAAAAACTGAATGAAGATGTAAAAAGGTTCTCGCATGAACGAGTATACCCATACACCAGGGATGACTATATTCTGGAAGGGGGCACTAACGTAAGTAGCTATGATAGTAGGACCTCAGATTGGTCTTCTGGCTCTGAAATGGAGTAATTCCAGTAGAAATTCAAGAGTAAGGGGAACTCTAGGGGTTTCAGAATAGGTAGGAGAGGCCAACCATGGTTCAATTATGGACCACCCATGGGACTCCCAATGTTTACATACCCCATGCACCGACCCCCATGGCTGACCCACCCTACGGCAACTGGGGTTACAATCATATGCCTTTCAGACCCCCACGCTTTCACTAGCAACAAGGGCAGTCATTTTTAGGGAGAACCCAGGAATCCCCAAGGATTGAGATGCAAGAAAGGCAGAGCTCTACAATGGGAGGAAGATCAGAACCCTCAGAGGGTGACTACCATGACAAAGGACCAAACCTTGGGGACGAGCAATCAAACTTAGTTTTCAACCTAACGAACTGTGAGATTTTATCCACATAACAGAGTGTTCCAGAGAAAGGTCTAGGTTTTGTCCCAACATCCCATTTTGACAAGTTCAAACTGTTGAGCGAGGTGTCAGAGTTTATGTGCAAGATTAAACTATGTGCTTTCTGCATGAACACCAACACACCTGATGAAAACAGAGGAGACACTGGACTATGTAACAAGTCCAAGTATGTACCCCCTACCTCGACCATCCCGGTAGAGATTCTGACATTTGAAAAAGCAGTGCTAAAGGACATTGACAATCTCGACATAAAGACCTTTCAAAACATGTCAAGGCAGGAGAGACAGGCTCCAGATGAGCTCAAACAGAACCAAATGATAACTATCAAACCTGCTGATAAAGGGGGAGGTATCATCCTCCAGATTGCCACAAATTACAGGGCAGAGTGCTTGTGACTTTTGGGGGGGGGGGCACATGGAACTATTAAGTACTCCATTCTGACCCCAATGAGAGCCTGATCAGTGAGATAAAATTATTTATTTTTCTTTTGTCAGTCAGTATTTCTTTATTTGGTCAATATAGACCATAAAAGCACCAGGAAAATTACAAAATACATATATTAATAATATTTAAAACATGATTACCCTCCTATATAAATACCAACATGCCAATTTATTTCGTGTAGATGACAGATAATGATACTCAGTTAAAAACAGAAATAAGAAGCAATATAAAAGACCAAACCAACAAATAGCTAACACAAAAACCCTTAAAAAAAAATAGGTCTGGTATGCTTTCAGAAATTAATCTGGACCAGCTAAATACTTATTTTTTATTTATTTGTATTTATGTTTGCAGTTTGTTCATAGCGTGGACATTGCCCGAAGGCATCAGAGCGCTTTACAACAGTAGCAAGATACAAGGGTACAGCAAGTTGCAGTTACAATAATTACATTCAGACATATTGCATCTGTAGCTGCGACCTAGACAAAAGCAGCAGTTGGACAGGGACGTACACAATTCAAGCATTGATTAAGATAGTGGGGACACACAATGAAGGTAGTTCGTCTCCTGGATAAAGTACTTAGATATGGTCGAGGGAGATTCACCCAGGTGTCTGTCAAATAGGAGGAGCTTGAGGTCTTTTTGAAGGTGGCTATGCAGGTTGTTAAGCGAAAGGAGGGAGATAAGGAGTTCCAGATTCTTGTGGCACTACCAGAGAAGGACGTGCTCATGTACCGTTCTTGACTGAAGGTGGGGGGATCCAGGAGCAGGGATTGGGCAGTTCTGGAACCCCTATTTACTCCAGAGATTTTCAGTTTATCACGTGGACAGCGCTCTGTGGGTAATGCAGGCGGTTTTTTAATTGGACCCAAGCTTCAATGGGAAGCCATTGGAGGGTTAGCAGGGCCGGGAAAATGTGGTCACATTTCCTGAGACCTAACACGAAGCGAGCTGCTGCATGTAGAGTTGCTCTCAGTGGGCCTAGATGAACTTGCCTGAGAGAAGGGCAATTCCATAATCTAGTCTGGAGAGGATGAGAGACTGCACCTCTGTTTTGAGGTCTTGTTCCGGGATCAGTTGTCTGATGCCCCACAGCTGCTTGAGTTGGTGTTGTGCACTTGTGCACTTTTGGCCATGGCTGTGGAAATTTAGATGATTGTCAATGGTGATACCAAGGGATCTAGCACTCTGTACAATGGCAGAGCAGCCATCCAGGATGGGAGTGTTGGCCATCCATTCCTTTACTGGGGTGTTTGTTTTTGTGGTGAGATCAAAAGAAATTCTGTTTTAGTTGGGTTGAGTTTTAGATGATGGTTAGACATCCAGTTTTGAATCTTTAGGAGCATGTTTGAAAGGAGGGCATGGTCTTCAGGGGAAGAGATTTTCAAGTATATTTGAGTGTCATCAGCGTAGAGGTGGAAGAGAATCCCAACGTTTCTGAGAATCACAAATAGTGGTTCTAGGTACAGGTTAAAGAGGGTTGGGGAGAGGATCGAACCTTGAGGGACCCCTTGATATACGTTGACTGGTCTCAAGAATTCGTTGCCCATTTTCACAATTTGGGAGCGGTTGGTTAGGTAAGAGGAGAACCAATTGAGGACTGTGCCTCCACAGCCCATGCGTTGTTCATAGAGCGAAGGAGGTCCAGATGGTTGACAGTGTTGAATGCAGCAGACAAGTCCAGGAGGACCAGGAGGAGTAGGAGGCAGGAGTTCCCGGAGTTGAGGATTCTAAGGGAGTTGGCGACTATTTGTAGGATCGTGGTTTCTGTACTGTGGCCCTGGTGGAAGCCTGATTAGAGAGAGCCTAGGAGGTTGTCTGCTCGAATGTGTGAAGTGAGTTGGGAAGAAACGCAACTTTCAATGACTTTGCCTAAAAATGGAAGCGTGGAGACTGGGTGGTAGTTGTTCATATTCTCAGAGTCGAGAGATTGTTTTTTCAAGAGAGGAGAGACTTGACACACTTTTAGTCATTCTGGAAATAGGTCCTGTTGAAGAGAGGAGTTGACCATGTTGGTCCATAATGAGTGAAGGTGTGAGGCATGGATTTGCTGATAGACCCTGGAATGGTGTCCTGAAGTTGATTTGAGGATTTAACTTTGGAGATTGTTTGCTGTAGGCCTTGTTCGGAAATGGGGGAGAAAGAGGACCATGAATGAAGCACCTTGCACAGTAGAATCTTGGTTTCTGGAAGTTCACTGGTGTGTAGTGAGATATGGATGTCTCTGACTTTTCTATCAAAGAAATCCAGAAAGTTGTTGCAGTGGGCCACTGATGGCTCAAGAGCTGAAGTGGTGGGGGGGTTTGTAGTTTTTGCTAAAACCTCAAACAGGCGCTTTGGTCTGTTCTTTGCAGAATTCATGAGTGAGAGAATTTGGCTCTAAGGATTCGGTCTTTATACTGTTTTCGTGCTATGCAAAGCTTATTCATACTCAGGTGAGAGGGTGCTAATCTCTATTTTTTCGCAAAATTCTTGTGAGAGCCAAGGATTGGAGGGATTTGGTCAAGATAATTTGCACTTCTAGGGGTGCAAATCTGTCTATAAGGGATTCCATGCAGGAGTTGTATTTGTTGGTAACCTCATTAATATCAAGGTGGGGTGTAATCAAGATTAGGGTAGGAAGGGCCATGATGGCCATGGCTTC
The DNA here is from genome assembly GCA_963921515.1 of Calotriton arnoldi. NCBI lineage: Eukaryota > Metazoa > Chordata > Amphibia > Caudata > Salamandridae > Calotriton > Calotriton arnoldi. The sequence continues at coordinate 364,753 of CAWUFW010013042.1, forward strand.
TATGTTAAGGTTGGATGTGTCCTTGAACCATATTTTCTCTTTTTTGGGTTGCCAGGAAGTTTTGATATAACAGCCGGAGAGGGAGAATGGGATCTACAGTAGACCCTATTCCAGGGACCAGTTAACTGGATTGGGACGTATCTCTGTAATTGGAGGTTTTGGAGATTATCAGGTCAAGCATGGTGCCTTTGTGGTGTTGGGTTTCAGGCAGTGTTGTTGGAGATCATTGTCTTTGAGAAAGGCTGTAAAGGTGTCCACCAGGCTGTTATACTCAATTCCCCATTGGATGTGGGAACCTTTGGGTGTCCAAAAGTGAGGCCGATTTTTTGGATAACATCAGCCCCACAATGCCATACTTCTACACCCTCCCGAAGGTGCATAAAAATGTCACACTGCCCCCTGGGTGACCCATTGTGTTGGCATTGGCTTTACATTAAAGCCATTATCAAAGTTTTATGACACGTTTCTGCATCCACTTAAAAAAAAACCCTACCTGAAGGATACAAAAGATGTCCTCGTACTGTTGAGAGACCACACTTTCAATCCAGAGAAAGACCTACTTCTCTGCCTGGACATTGAAAGCCTTTATACGAGTCTACCCCACGAAGAAACACTGGAGTTACTGGAGGAGATCTTGTTTCAAAGCAATTGGGATTACCTTACCACACAACATTTTGTCCTGTCTTGCAGTAAGTTAACCTTGACTAAAAACTACTTTAAATTTGAGGACACCCTATACCTCCTGGCACACAGGACCAGCATGGGTAGTACCTTCTCACCAAGTGAGGCTGGCCTTTATGTCAACAGTGTGGAAGCCGGCAAAATCCTGACACCTGATAACCCCTTCGTCACCCGTATTAAGACCTGGAAGCGTTATATAGATGATGTCTTAATCATCTCGGAGGGGGCACAAGAAACAGTGGATGATTTTCATATCTGATTGAACCACCAAAACCAGTGCCTAGAATTCACCCATTCCTTTTCCCCTGAGAGCAAGGTTTTCCTAAACCTCAATATCGTAGCAGATCAGGACGAGCTACGGACAACTATACACTTTAAGCCTGCTTCCAAAAACAACCTACTGCATTTTGATGGTTTCCACCCACGCCCTCTATGGGAAAATCTCCCATATGGCCAGTTCCTGAGATTGCAATGGAACTGTAGAAACATCATTGATTATAAATCACAGGCAAAGGCTCTCTCTTTGAAACTGAGACACAGACACTACCCACAGCCCATCATTACTAAAGCTAACAAAAGGGCCGCAACAGCATCAGGGATGCCCTTTTAGAAACATCTGTCAGGAACAAGGAAGACCCACATCTGATCTGTGTAACCGCCCAGTGCATAGCCACTGACGCAGTTAGAAAATTGTCCACAAACACCAAGGGGGTACCAAGTGCAGGCACATTAAAGTTTGGAAAAACACTTTTATCAAATAAAAGGGAGCCAAGCTCCAGAGACTTTCGAGTCCACACACACCCTAAGACATAACTACAAGTGTGTCAGGGTACCTTATGGGGTCTACCTAAGCTTACTGGACACTATCCCCGTGGGTCATGCAGTGTCTGTAACTTCACAAAACTAACAAAAGACCTAGATCTGGTTCTGTCTTTCAAATGGGAATTATGTAGCCTGACAAATTGCAATTCAGAGAGTCGTTTACATGGTTACATTCCCGTTGGACACCGTATCATTGGCATAACCTGTAGGAAGATGAAAACCAGAATCTGTGAACATCGCAGTAACATAAGATGTAAAAGAGAAACCACAAAACTGATCACACATTTCATCAGACACCTAATGACAACTAATGATTTGAACTGGGTTGTTTTGGAACAATCGGAGAAGATTAACAGTTCAGAGATTATCATCTTTGAAAGAGAAAAGCGCTGGGTGTGTAGACTACAGACACATAAGACGGGTCTCAATGATAAGATCCCATGGAGTTCTTTTAGCTAGCATAACCTATAGTTTTTCTCGTTCCCTCAGATACTCTGCATTGCCACCCCAGACCATAAACATTTTGCTCATCAATGTTTTTATTCACTATGAAATGTTTTTATTATTTTTTAACTTTTAATTTACCCACTCATTTTTAACAAATCTGATCCATTTTTATTTGCCAGTTAAGTACCGGAAGTTTTAATCTGCCATTTAGCCAAAATCTGGAATGTCATCTCCTCTGCCAGAAATTCCTGGTAGTTTAGTTTTGTTTAGTGTATTTTAGTGTTTTCACGTTTTTGTGTGTTAAGTGTTTTAAACATTTTATATACTTTTCAGATTCTTTGATAACTGCAGTTTTTCAGTTTTGTAACCAATACCTCTAGCCCCATATAACATTATGTCTGACCCTCCCGGAAACCAGGAAGTGGTTCCATCTCGGGTGGCTATTTTGTGAGGTACATGGTCCAGTGATTCGACCAGCTAGCTCCAGGAAGACGGTTTGGACCGGTTCGGGAAGGTAATGGTGTATTTACTCCTTGCTCATTCCTGTAATCAGTAACATGCAGGCTCTGGAGGCAGTGAATAGGTCTTGGGCCATGTGGGGACCCATGATGATGTGAGTACATGGCCATTTACCCGAGGCATAGGCGGTATAGTACTGGCAATGCTAACTATGGCAAACTATTTACAATACCATTTCTCCCTACAGTGTCTGACTATTGGGCACACTTCCCTCTGGAGATCCCTATGGGACACCAGGCATCCCGTAACTAAGTAAGAATTTAATTCTACTATCCATAAGGGTGTATATCTGAATTATGCATTGAACCTCTCACTTATTGCTTGTGTTTACACCATGTTTGTCTTGGCATAGAAGACACTGACACATGCACCAGCTTCTGTTTTAATGTTACGGCCTCATGGTACACACAGTACCTTTCTGTTTTTTCCGCTTACTCGGGTCGTACCAGAACCATGTTTTGGACCATATTCATGGTCCCTGCGATGGCTAAATGTGTTTCTTATCCTCAGGTGGTCCCACTTCCAAGAAAGGTTATTATGGTAGTGTATTATGTACGTGTGTGGCATGGTATGGTATGAATGATTAAATAAATAGCCAGCCACCCTTTCTCAAAAGGGTATTAATCAGACTCTCCAGCACTTTGCAATTTTGCCATTCACAAAATAATAGCGAAATCAGCTGAGGAGTGTGATGACCGCAACATTTATCTGTTTGGTGCCAATAAAAAAGTCTCCATTAGACATGAAAAAAATGGTGTCATCTTATTGACTGTAGCACACACACATCACTACATGACGCCGTACAGCCGTAATAGCTGGCTGGTTCCTCCTGCCACATTAGGGATTACAGAAGCAAGAACGTGCCCATTAACATGATTGTACACATTCAGAGCTTGCATTTTCAGCTAAGCGCACCTCACAGAACAAAGGGGAAAACATTGCTGTGAAAGAAAGACGAGAAAACGAAAGTAGCACTTCATTGGCAAACTCTGTAAAGTGGCGCTAATATATTTGAGTGAGAATAAAACAAATCTGGCCAATTTGTGACTACTTTGTATAGTTGGAGCATTTTTTTTTCTTTCTTTTGTTTCTCTGTCCCAAGGTTGAACTTTGCAAGGGAAAAATGTCTGAAATTGACGACATTTTCTGAAATATGTTTTGTTTTCTTTTTTTGGATCCATTACACAGGGAACGAATGAAGGAAAGAAGAGGAAAAAGAGGGTAACCGCCATTTCTTGAGTTACGGTTTTTAGCAGGTGAGGAAGAGCAAGATAGAGACAGAATGAAGGGTAAAGAGAGAGAGAGGAGAGACTAGAAGCGGGGAGAGAATAGGCAAAAATAAGCAAGCAGCGAGGTGCATTTTTAATGTTTGCTCCAGTACACATTTCATCTTCCATGGGCCGTGCTGGGAGCAAGACTCTGCCTCTGGCTTCTTTTTCAGAATGTGCAGACAGTTTCTCCATGTAGGTGTAGCAAAATGCTACAGTCTGTCAGGTCTGTGGTCCATCGGTGAACATGCGCGCATCTTAAAACTAGAACTGCAGAGGCTGTTGCCTGTCATGTTTGAAGAGCATTGATTTGGAAGACCTGAAAGCCTTGGTCCCGATGCTGTTGACAGAAAGACGAGATAACACAAGTAGCGCTTCACTGTCAAACTCTGTAAAGTGGCGCTACTGTGTTTGGGTGTGACTAAAACCAATGTGCAAAAGGAACAAATGATGGACAGAATGCTGAACAATGCAAACATTCACTCCCAGTCACAAAGATCTGGGTTTAACCCATCGTTATTTTGCTCACCACACCACCCGAGTTTGGACCCAGCCATATGCAAATCAGTCTTGACCCTGTTCCTCATGGGAACAGTCCAGCCCGAACTGCCAAGCCAAGTCCTCCCTGGACCGGAAACATGCATCCTGGGACTGGTTTCAGAGCATCACCCCTCATCAGCCAGGCTAGCTTGATTCCATTGGTGCAGTGAGCACGGGACCCACGTCTGAGCATACCCTTCCCACTTAGGGTGACAAAAGCAAAAGGAACAAATGATGGACGGAATGCTGAACAATGCAAACATTCACCCCCAGCCACAAAGATCTGGGTTTAATCCATCGTTCTTTCGCTCACAACGCCACCCCAGTTTGGACCCAGCCATTTGCAAATCAGTCTTGACCCTGTTCCTCATGGGAAGAGCCCAGACTGATCTGCCAAGCTAAGTCCTCCCTGGACCAGAAAAGAGCATCCTGGGACCTGTGATGGAGCAGGGTAAACAAAATAATTTTGTACCCCTTGGAAATGAATGAACTCTTAATATTTAAATAATACTAACTGTTTGAAAATGCATGTACTAACCAACAAATGCACCCTTTTTAGTAAACACTATATATGGGTAACACGCAGATTTGTGCAAAATCTAATTTATTTACCAATGTGAAGTTAATTAACTTTTAGTATTATGATTGCGTACTAATTAGAGTGAAATAGCATGATTTATGTTACGTAGTAGATTTGTATTGTGGCAAAGAATGCAGATGGTAAGTAAAATGGCTTTAAATGTCGCTTCTGCTAGGTAACACCTAATACGGGTCTTTAGAATGGCGGGTGGTAAACAGAAAGGCTTATTTTCTCTGTTTTAATTTTGGTTGTGTTTGTTCTTATGATAGTTCGTTCGGGCCTGTTAGGCCATGCTTCGAAAATGGCTGCTGGAAAGGATGAGGTCATGTGAAACAGCTAAGATGGCCTCTGCGCAGAAGCAATAAGGAAATCAAGTCACGTGAATGCGGCCTGTGCCCGGAGTGAGAGATGTCAAGGTTGAACTGACCTACAATGAAGAGTGTGCCAAGAAAATTCAGCATGTATTCGTGGGAATGGATGGGAAAGAACCGAGTGACAATGGATGAACCAAATTGTGACCATCAAAAGATCGCTACAAAATGAATGGACAAGTTGGACTGCTTTTGACCCCAGAGTCATGAGACTCATTGTATGTTTTACTGTCCCTAAACCAGTTTGAACAAGGAGGGCGATGAGGTGACAATCACCACCCCTCAAATGGACCAATTAGCGTGATTCTTGCCCCTAAGGATTGCAACTTTTTGTGTAGTAAGCTAGAAAATAGAGTATAAGAGAGTCTGCTCTTATGTGGGGTGGGTCGCTGCTATTGATGCTGCTGCTGCTGCCGTTGGTGTTTTCCTGCCATACCGCCTCTTTATTTTTCATTTTCCCACCTCGATACTGCGAAAGACTCTGTCATTTTTGGACTTTGAACTTGACTGGGGAAGGAACGAGATCGTTGCGGGAATTCTGCCCGGGAGGTGCGTCCGAGGAGGTTAGCGGGACAGTCAGTCAGTTTGAGAGTCCTATTCTGTGATCTGCGGTTTATCTTCTTTTGGTGAACCATTCCTGTCTGCATCCTAAGACTATGGGTAATGCATAATTTTCCATTCTTCATTAAACTTTTCTTAAATGTTTATTGATATATTAAATGTGTTTAATAAATAAAGAATTTCACCTATTCGATTGAGAATTTAGATAAAAATATATTCTAACTTAAAATGAGTCTGTGGTTCTTTAGATCATTTATGATTTAAAATGTTAAAAGGTTTTAATCGTGATTGAGCTGGTCTTAATCACCATCAACTTATTCTACTAGTTGGTCCATCGACCAAAGAGCGGAGTACCTTGATGTTTGGAACCAACAGGATCAAAGGTTAATGTATATAATGTATGAGTTATTATTCTGTCAAATTTAACAAGGTATCCCGTTCGTCCAGCAGCACATTCTCCTTGGCATGAAATCCAGTGATTGAATGAATGAATGTTATGCGGTGTCATGGGCCCCACCGACATAAGGTTTAATGGACAATAGGTTGCATACATGTTTTTACTTGGATTAGTGTCCTAAGGAGAAATTTATATTAGCCGCGCTGGATCAGATTTCTTGGTAGCAGAGTTATGGTTACTATAGATTAGTTTGGTGATTATTGATTATTGATTTATTGATTTTTCTTGTCTAACACTTTATGTCAAGTTGTATTATGTTATGTGTAAGTCGAAATCTTGAAGCTTCCGGGAAGTAGGAAGTGGACACGTGCGGCAAGAGAAGTCACACGGAATTGTGCATTGTCTGATTTTCAAATTGGTGATAACACAGGATTGTGTTATGTTAGGGACATTTCTTGTATGAAAAAGCGTTTGAGTGAAATAGCAACAGGTTTTTCTTGTGAAACTCTGGCCTTAATTCTCAGGAGCAGTGTAGTCTCCACATGTGTTTTATCCCCAGAGAAACGGGTTCACCCCTTGCTTGAGAGAAGGGTAAGGTAGAGAGAAGTGCTACACTTATCGAACGAAACAGTATTCTTGTGAGGTAGAGCAAACTATTTCTTTTGTTTAGCGAAACAGACAATGGTAATGTGTTTTACGTCGTAACTAATAAATTTTTGTTGAGAAGAGAAGGTAAAAAAACTGCCGATAATTTTTGTAAAGGAGGGGTCAGTAAAGACAGGAGTAGAACTGACGTCAACAGAGACCGCGCTGGTATTGGCCAGTTGTGGGAAAGCGAAGAGCTTCTTGATTGGTGCGTTAGTGTGAAGATGTGCTGGGATTGGTTAGTGTGATAGTGACGTAAAGCTTTCGGATTGGTGCGTTGGTGTGAGACGCGCTGGGATAGGTCCGAATAGCTGAGCAGTAGAAAGAACAGAGTGGTGAAAATTTTTGTGTTTTTGTTTTGAGAAAAAGAACAGTGCAACATGGCTTATTATGAGTATGGTAGAGAGAAACCGTCATGGTTTGCGAAGATTAAAAACTTTTTCAAGAAAGACAAGAAGGTTGTGACTAGGGAAGGAGAAGTACTTCCTCCGCCGAAAACGCCAGCATCTCATATGATGTTGAAATATGGATATCATACTTGTTTTTGGTTGGAAAATTGGGCGAAATATACCCAAAGTGATGGAGTATTGGCATTTCCAGAAAATGGTTCGTTTAGCACAGCTGTACTTCGAAATTTGAGAGAAAAGATGATGAAACTTGAACCGAGACCTAGTCCAACACAGTTCGAGGCGTTAGGTGAATGGGAAGATGAGATGTATGAAAGAGAAAGACACAGAGGTGCCAAGAATTATTGTTTAGTCCATGAAAGAGTATGGGGATTGAATCATGAAGACAGGATGAGACGATGGAGGTATGCTAACATGACGGATGGTTTGTTACCTGTCAGAACTGTTGAAGAGGTTACAGGGAGAAAGTGTACGGAGAAAAAGAAGCATGCAGTAACAGAGAGATCTGGGTATGGAGTTAGCGACACAGAGGATGAGTTGCTGGAGGACATTTTAAATAAAAGACCCCCTCCATATCAACAGAATTCTGGGGCGGTGACTCCAAATGCACCGCCAATGGAAACTGTAAGAAATCAAAGCCCTGAACGAAATTATGAAATAAATAGGTCCTTTGATAAATTAGAAACTCCACAGAATGTGAAGCACGATAATGGTAATACAGCTGAATTAGCCAGAACCACAAGAGAATTGACTGAAAAGATAAGAGAACTAACAAAGAATATGGAAGCTGTGACTGTGCCAGTGACGATAGGGCCAGTAATTCCGGTATTCAAAAATCAAAGAATAGATGAGCATTCCCTGACAATTCCATTGAACTCTAGTATGCAAATAGTGAGAGAAGGGATAATTCCAGAAAATAGAGAGAGAGAAGAGATTCTGTTGGTCCATGTAGGTCGAGTCCACCTACAAATTTGACAATGAATGAGAGTCAGATAAATAGGATTCCTATGGAAACTGAGTCAGCAACTGAGACCCCAGAGAGAAGTGCAAATTGGGCAGAGATAAATAATACCCCCGTGGGTCCGACTGCCGAAGAATTAAAGGAGTGGGTGAGGAACTTACAGAAGAAAGAATACTGAACCACAACCTTTGGATGTGTTCAGATTAAAAATAGATATGGAAGAGTTGATTCTAGGGACTATTGGTACAGATCGATTGAAGTCATATCAAGATGATGAGCTAATGTTCATGTGTAAAAGTGTTACTTGAAGAGCTAGGAACTTGCATGAAAAATTGGAAGAAACAGCGAACAAACTAGGAGTAGAGTTTGGAAAAAAATCAGAGGATTGCAGAAACCGTACAGGGTAGACTTTAGTGAAAAGGATATAGAAAATCTGAACACTTCAGGACGATTAATACAGATAAAGGAACTGATTGTGTTATTGAGAAAATGGGGAGATGTGGACAGGTGGAGAAGCAGGTGGATAAGAAGGAAGGAAGGGATGACCGATAAAGCTTCATTGGCTTTTCCGGTAAAGGAGAAAGAACCGATAGTAATGGAATATCCAATGAGAGAATCTCCAGGAGGAAGCTATGTACATGTCCCATGGTCCAGACAAGATATATTGTCATTTACAAATGACTTTCCAAGATTGAGAGAGAAACCCGTAGAATGGTATAGACAGGTAGAAAGGTTTGTAAAGGTTTCAAAGGTGTTGTGGGAAGATTTGGATGTATTGTTTGAAATTGTAGTACCAGCAGATTTATGGACAGAATGTAAGATTACAATTGACTGGCCAAAGGAAGAATATCCTAGAGATGCAAAAACTGGAGCCCCAGGTCCAGAAGTAATGAGAAAATATGAACAAGCCATCCCATTTTTGAAAAATAAAATCCCACCAAAAGAAATGGACTGGGTAAAGATTGATAGAACAACTCAGGAGAGTAAGGAGTCTGTACATGCCTACTATGAGAGACTGCTTTTGGTCTTTAAACAGTATAGTGGTTATGAGAATTTGAGTGAAAAGGACATGAGTCATTTTGTGTATAGATTTGTATATGGCTTGAAACCTGAAATAAGTGAAATGATTAAGCAGCATATGTTGTGTTGGCAGAATAGCACTGTAGATGAAGTATTAAGGTATGCAAAATATTGTAGTGACGATATTGAGTGTAGACAGCGTAAACTAAAAGAGAAGGCGATGTGGGCACAAGTAAAGGTTGCAGAAAAACAAGAAGCTCAGATGAATAATCAGTCTAGTGATGCAGGACAAACTAAATTCAAACCGAATATAGGTAAAGGAAAAGGTCAAATGAGTATAGAAGAGGCCAAAAAGAAATGGCCCTGTCACAATTACGGAAAATTAGGACATTGGAGAAACGAGTGTAAATTTCCTCCAAAGGCTAATACAGAAAATCAACCATTAAATCCACAGGTGCAGAATGAGGTGAGTTACCAGCAGCTGCAACAGCTGCAGGTAGTTACTCAACAGTGTCAGGTGCCGCAACCACCTCTTCCAAAGGGTGTGAATCCCCAGAGATACAGTACAGAGGCAGAATTCTACGGAGGAGAGCAGGTAACAAAATTGCTGCGCGCAGCTGCAGTGTCGCAGTATTGGTTACGGCAGGATGGAAATGAATCGGATGAAAGCTTATGACGGTGCCTAGGAGAGGAAGAAGAGTGCGTGCTTGGCGCAACTCTAGAGGTAGATCAGTCAGGTCCATTTGTGGATGGAAAAGTGAATGGTGTAAATGTTACATTCCTTGTGGACACTGGAGCTACCCGTTCTACTGTTAGATCAGTGGACATTCCAAACCTTCCTTTCTCAGGAGAATATATCCAAGTTGTAGGTGTTTCAAACAGGCAGATTAAAACCCCTCTTACCAAACCAGTAGAGGTGAAAGTTGGACCATTCAAAGAGATGCATCGTTTTGTGGTCTGTGATTGCAGTCCTGTAAATTTATTAGGACGCGATCTTCTTTGTAAAATGAATTGCACCATCTACTGTACCCCAGATGGTATTGCTTTCCAGACACCAGATGAGGATGTCCTGTATAAAATGGCAATGGCAGAACTAGAACCAGGAGTGAATGACATGTTTTCTGTGTTTGATGCAGAAAAAATCCCTATTGAATTGAAAGGAATAGTCAGGTCTGAAGTATGGGATTTCACAGGCGAAGATATTGGATTAATGAGAAGAGTTGATCCTGTAAAAATTACTGTAAGGGAAGGAACAAATTACCCAAATACTCCACAGTACAAATTAACGACAGAAATTATTGAAGGAATAACACCTGTAGTTAATAAGATGATTGAACAAGGAATTTTGAGAGAAATAATGAGTAGCCCATGTAATTCTCCTATAATGGGATTGAAAAAGCTGAATGGAACATATAGGATAGTGCAAGACTTGAGAAAGGTAAATAAGATTGTTAATCCTTGCTGCCCAATTGTGCCAAACCCCGCTGTAATACTGTATCAGATTCCACATGATGCAGAATGGTACACAGTTATTGATTTGTGCCATGCATTCTTTTCTATTCCATTGCACCCTGACAGCCAGCCATTATTTGCGTTCCGGTTCGGAGAGCGTATTTTGGCATGGTGCCAAATTCCTCAAGGGTATACTGAAAGCCCCTCAATCTTTAATCAGATCCTAAAGAAATCATTGGAAGATTTAAAAATGCCTGAAAAATCTGTGATGGTCCAGTATATTGATGACCTATTAGTGGCATCAAAGACCAAAGAAGCATGTGTTATGGACACAATTGCTTTATTAAATCATTTGGCAGAAGGAGGACACAAGGTGTCTCCGTCAAAACTGCAATTTTGTCAACAGGAAGTACAGTATCTAAGTCATAAGATTGAGAAAGGGATGCGAAAGGTGACGACAGAAAGAATAAGGATTATTCAAGGAATGAGAGCCCCAATGACACAAAGAGAAGTGAGAATGTTTCTTGGAATGGTTGGTTATTGTCGACAGTGGATAAGTGGATTTTCATTAATTGCAAAACCTTTACAGCGATTGACAAAGAGGGATGTCAAAGATCCGATTGAGTTGGATGAGGAGGAAATGAAGGCTTTCAAGGAACTGAAAACAAGTTTGTGTCAGGCACCAGCATTGGGAATGCCTGATTATGAAAAAGAATTTGAGCTGTATTGTAGTGAGAGAGACGGATGTGCACTTTCAATATTAGTGCAAAGGCATGGAAAAATGAAAAGACCAATCACCTACTTTTCAGCTGTCCTAGACCCGGTAGAAAAGGCGTTGCCTGGATGTCTGAAAGCAGTAGCTGCTACTTGTGTGAGTCTGGAACAGAGCGAAGGCATTGTGATGGGGTATCCTCTGAGAGTATATGTCCCACACTCTGTTGAAATCCTTCTGACCCGAACAAAAACCAAATTCATGACACATAGTCGGCTGACTAGGTATGAAAAAGTGATTTTGGGTGCAGACAATGTAACCATTGTAAGATGCACGAGTGTGAATCCCTCAACTTCATTGCCAGATGAAGTAAATGTAGAAGTCAAAGATGATTTTGATCATAAGTGTTTGAATGTGCTTGAGTTTTGCACAAAGCCTCGCCCAGATATTAGAGATGAACACTTAAAAGAATCAGATTATGTGATGTTTGTGGACGGATCATGCCTGAGAACAAGTGAAGGATATGTACGGTGGCAACCATAATGGAAGCATCCTGTTTGAGAGGAATACGTTCAGGCCAAGTGGCTGAACTGGTTGCTTTGATTCGAGCATGCAAACTGGGAAAGAACTTCCGAATTACGGTGATCACGGATAGCCAGTATGGCTTCGGAGTGGTCCACGATTTTGGACAGATCTGGTCCCAGAGGGTTTTCTGACTTCTGCAGGAACTCCTATAAGGAATGGTGAGTTTGTGAGGAAATTGCTTGAGGCGATACAGCTACCTAAACAGATTGCAGTGGTAAAATGTGCTGCACACAAAAATGGAACTGATTATATTGCAGTGGGAAACAAATTCGCAGATGAAATAGCTCAATACTGTGCCAGAAACATGGTCTCACTGAATAGGAGAAGGGAAAAAGAGAATGTTTCATGTCCCTTGCTGTTTACTAACACAGTCGAAACCTGGGATGAGGTAAAACAATTGCAGGAAGAAGCAGATGAAGAGGAGAAAGATGGTTGGATAAAAGCAGGCTGCAGACAAAGAGAGGAAGATGAAGTCTGGGTTTATAGAGATGAAAGACCAGTTATGCCTGATAGCATGATCTCTAAAATGGCACGGATGTACCATGGACAGGCACACATTGGTAGGGATGCCATGATCAGACTTTTCAGACAGACCTGGTACAACCCAAAATTTAGGGCTATAGCTGAAAGCCTTTGTCAAAGATGTCTTACATGCCAACAAATAAATCCTGGACGGAAGTCTGTAGTGAGTTTGGGAACAATAGGACGTGAAGGAGGTCCTTTTACTAGAATGCAACTAGATTTTATTGAAATGCCCCCAAGCAATAGATTGAGATATGTCCTTGTGGTCGTTTGTTTGTTTTCTCGTTGGGTGGAAGCCTATCCGACAAGAAGGAATGATGGAGTTACCGTGGCTAAGCTCCTACTGAGAGAATTCATTCCTAGATATGGTTTTCCAGTAACAATCGAAACAAATAGAGGAACACATTTCCAGAATGAAATAATCCAACTGATATGTGAAGCACTTGACATTCAACAAAAACTGCACTGTGCCTACAGACCAGAGGCTTCTGGAGTGGTAGAGCAAGTAAATGGAACAATAAAGAATAGGTTAGGGAAAATGTGTCAAGCCACAGGACTCAAATGGCCTGATGCCCTGCCATTGGTGCTGATGAGCATCAGAAGCATACCTGACAGAAAAACAGGTCTGAGTCCTCATGAAATAATCATGGGATGAGCAATGAGACAAGCACATGTACCTGTCAACAAACTGCTGACTATAACTGATGATCTCGTATTGGACTATTGCAAAGGATTGGCTGATGTGGTGCATTCTGTGTTTCATCAGGTTGGACCGGATGCGACCACTCTTGAAAGAAAACCAGCTCATGATTTGAGTCCAGGAGACTGGGTCCGCATTAAAGTCCACAGAAGAAGAAACTGCTTGGTTCCTCGCTGGGATAAGCCACGTCAAGTGATCCTGGTGACAACAACTGCTGTAAAGTGTGCAGGTGTGAAAAATTGGGTTCATGCCAGTCATACCATCAGAGTTCCAGATCCTGAAGCTCGACCTGTAAGTCGACATCTGGAAATATCAGATACCAGCTCAGCATCTGAAGCAGAAGCTGAAACGAACAGAGTTCCAGATCTTGAAGCTCGACCTGTAAGTCCACATCTGGAAGAAGCAGGTACCAGTTTGACAACTGAAGAAGAAACTGAAACGATCAGAGTTCCAGATCCTGAAGCTCGACCTGTAAGTCGACATCTGGAAATATCGGATACCAGTTCGGCATCTGAAACAGACCAACCTGAGTCTGGTGAAAGACAAAAGGAGAAAACAGGAATCAAAAGAACTGATACTAAAACCGGAGAAACCGAACCAAGAGACAGCGACAGTGAACAGCCAAGTACAAGTTTTGGGAAAATTCCTCCAGAGATCGTTGAGGTAACTGAAGAAAACTTAGATTCAGATAGAGAAATTGGGGAAAGTGCGGAAGAAAAACGAGGAGTAGTAGGGTCAGAACTACAAACAGAAGAAACACAGGGAAATTTAGATTCAGACAGAGAGATTGGGGAAAGTGCGGAAGACAAACGAGGAGGGTTAGAATCAAATTTTCAAACAGAATAGTCACAAGAAGATTCGGATTCAGACAAAGAAACTGTGGGCCTGATTCACAGAACTAACTTACGTCAAAAACGTAAAGTTAGTACTTTTGGTATTCACATAATACACTTACTCATTTTGGTATTCACAGAATGAACTTACTCATTTCGGTATTCACAGAAGTTAGTAGTCCTAACTTTAGGACTCCTAAATGCCTTCTGTGAATACCGTAAGTCTTAAAGTTAGGATTTTTCTCAGTTTAGGAGTAGTAAAGTTAGGAGTCCTAACTTTAGGACTCCTAAATGCCTTCTGTGAATACCGAAAGTCTTAAAGTTAGGATTTTTCTCAGTTTAGGAGTAGTAAAGTTAGGAGTCCTAACTCTACCACTCCTAAACTGAGAAAAATCCTAACTTTAAGACTTTCGGTATTCGCAGAAGGCATTTAGGAGTCCTAAAGTTAGGACTACTAACTTCTGTGAATACCGAAATGAGTAAGTTCATTCTGTGAATACCAAAATGAGTAAGTGTATTCTGTGAATACCAAAAAGTACTAACTTTACGTTTTTGACGTAAGTTAGTTCTGTGAATCAGGCCCTGAGATCATAAAGTTCAAAGTTAGAGGAAGTGAAGTGAGGTCTGAGACAGAATCATAAGAAAGTGAAGAAGAAAGAAAGCAAAGAATAGGACCAAGAAAGAGAACTTGGAGAACAGAACGAGAAGAAAAAGAAAGCGAACTGGAAAGGCCAAGAAAAGGAGACAATTGGCCCAACGAAATTAAAAGACTGAGATATAAAATAATACATTTGAACAAAGATGATGCGGAACAAGTAAATGAAATAACAAGTCAGAAAGGACAAAAAAAATTAAGTGAAAGACAGTTGCAGAGACCAAAAAGAGTGAAGAGACCTAACTTGAAATATAAGTCACCTGAGGCTATATATAGCACTGACTGACATTAAAGAAGTGGATAGCAGTCACGAGATCCCAGACAAAGACTGTGAACAAATGTGTGAGAGTGAATCACGCCAAACCTGAAAGACAAGAGAGAAAACCGGACTGGACATCTAAACTGAAAAGACAAGAAAAAGTTCTGAAAAGAACTGAAGGGAGCACCAAAAGAGACTGATTTAAGAGTAGAGTGGCTGAGAGTCAATCTGAGGTGTGGAAACACATTTCTGTACATATATATATATATAGCTAGATAGTATTACAACATGGTAGACACTGAGAATAGAAGATCTAGATGTGAATTTTTACGAAGATGGTGTAGAATGTGTTTTTATTGTACAGGTTTGCTAATGCTTATCTGGTTTATTTTAGCAATAATAATTCCACTTAGGTCAGTTGTAGAAAATACATCTATAATAGTGAATGACACGAATAATGACAAGAAAGCTAACATAAAGAACACTGCAGCATTAGTAGATAGTACTGATTTACATAGGGATAAATCCATAACTGATTTCTCCAAGAATGTCTTCACGAAACTGTTATACGAATATGTGGAGACAATGGATGTGAGAGATTGCTATGTCTGTATGCAGTTACCTGCGTCTGTCACAGAAGGTGTGCCATATCATCACCTTCCTTTGACGTATGGGATAACTTATAGCGTTTTAGCTAGCCTATTTTATAGAACAGGTAGATTAGAATATTACTACACTGACCTAGACGCTGTTTTTGCTAAAATTCCCATAATCCCTGAATTAAATAAGGTAAAAGTTGCAAAGGTGTTTGGAGAGTTTTTCTTAGAAAATAAAGAATTAACATTAGAGTATACATTTAGACACAATCTTACTTGTGAGTTAAAGAAAGAAGAAAAGATTTTCTTGGACATGGTAGAGGACAGAAGAGTTAAGTTTCAAAGAAAGGTAGCAGGAGAAAAGACAAAAACCCCACCTTGGGCGTTTGAAGAGAGAAATCAAGACAAAGGTGAAACAAATGCAGCTATGGTTCTGGATTGGCCCCAACAGGGAAAATTGTGTATTAGTAGAGATAACACTTTGGGGCCGATTCCGATCTCGGCCGGTAGGGCTCCGAATCGGATTCGGCTTTACCGGATCCGAGTCGGAGCCCTATTTCCCGACCGATTCGTACGCGCGTCCGGGCGAGCGAGTACGATGCAAAATCGCCGACCGACTCGTCCGGGCGTCCCGACCGCTCCGACCGACTCGTTCCCGGGTCTAACCGCACCGACCGACTCGCTCGGACTCGACTCGCACCGCGCAATGGAGACGTTCCCCGGCCGGGTAAGTACGATGCGCGCCGCGAGCAGTCCGACCGAGCCGCGCACTCCGGCTCGAAAGAGCTGTCAGAGCCGTACTTTGGGGGTCCGTGTCGGACCCCCCTGTACGCGTAGCCGTGCGTGTCGCACACAGGGGGGGACCCATGGGTCCCCCCTACCTGTGCGTGTACGGGGCGAATCGCTTCGCCGCGTACACGCTGTAGGGGGCGCCCTTGTCCGCCTCGCACCCATTGAGTCAATGGGAGCCCGCGTACGCGTTGTACGGCAGGCTCCCATTGACTTCAATGGGAGTCCGACCGAATCGAGTCCGATGGCATACGTGCGCATCGTACTCGTTCGGTCGGGCTGCACGGGTCCGATTCGGTCGGAAATCTCTCCGGGTCCGGCTCGGTCGGAGAGATTTCCGGCCCGAATCGGAATCGGCCCCTTTGTATGATAACTATTTCGTGGGTTCTAGTGAGTGCCGAGATACATACAAAATTCTAGGGGGATGGGGATTTAAAGGAGGAAAAGATCCAGTATTTCCAGGGATCTATTATATTTGCGGAAATAGAGCTTATTATAGGTTGCCGGACCATTGGTACGGAACATGCTATCTAGGCCTAGTCTTTCCGAAAAAATTTCATGTGGAAAGAGGAACAAAAGGAATTCACGAGATAGGTAAAACATTAACACGTAGGAGGAGGGAAAGCTTCTCAGAAATAGTAGGTGATATTTTTGGAGCATTGATACCAGCAGTGGGTATATCTTTGAATGCATACAAGATTCAGAAATTGTCTACAGTAGTAGATCGTTTATCAACGAATACTGCTGGAGGGTTCTTGATGGTAAATACCGAAATGGTTGCCATGAGAGCTATGGTAATGTAAAATCGACTTGCCCTTGACATTCTTTTGGCAAAAGAGGGTGGAGTCTGTGGAATGCTGAAGGTACAACATTGTTGCACTTACATTCGAGACAAAAGTGAGAATATACAGAAGTATATAAAGAACATTACTAATTTGCACAAAGAAATTGCCCCACTGGAGGTTGAAGATGTTTGGGAGAGACTTGGTAAGAGTTTTAGCCCAATGAAGAAATGGTTCACAGAAATAGGTAGTTCTCTTATTGGGAAAATACTAATACCAGTCACAGTGATAATAATAGTAATACTATTAGTGAGATTAGCATATGTGTGTATTAAAAGAAGAAAAAGACAAAATAGAGTAAAAAGAGAAAATGAGAAAATTAAAGAAAGAGAACGGGAGATGGGAGAGATAGAATTGGAAGAGTTAAAAGAGAACATGTACAAACGGTCTAAAAGACAAGATGAGAAAAACACAGTTGTATGAACTAACAAAAAAGCAAGTGGACAAGAAACATTTATCTGATAAATTGTAGGATAGGTTTTTGTGGTGATGTTAAAAATCACCAAAGGGGGGAATTGATGGAGCAGGGTAAACAAAATAATTTTGTACCCCTTGGAAATTAATGAACTCTTAATAATTAAATAATACTAACTGTTTGAAAATGCATGTACTAACCAACAAATGCACCCCTTTTAGTAAACACTATATATGGGTAACACGCAGATTTGTGCAAAATCTAATTTATTTACCAATGTGAAGTTAATTAACTTTTAGTATTATGATTGCTTACTAATTAGAGTGAAATTGCATGATTTATGTTACATAGTAGATTTGTATTGTGGCAAAGAATGCAGATGGTAAGTAAAATGGCTTTAAATGTCGCTTCTGCTAGGTAACACCTAATACGGATCTTTAGAATGGCGGGTGGTACACAGAAAGGCTTATTTTCTCTGTTTTAATTTTGGTTGTGTTTGTTCTTATGATAGTTCGTTCGGGCCTGTTAGGCCATGCTTCGAAAATGGCTGCTGGAAAGGATGAGGTCACGTGAAACAGCTAAGATGGCCTCTGCGCAGAAGCAATAAGGAAATCAAGTCACATGAATGCGGCCTGTGCCCGGAGTGAGAGATGTCAGGGTTGAACTGACCTACAATGAAGAGTGTGCCAAGAAAGTTCAGCATGTATTCGTGGGAATGGATGGGAAAGAACCGAGTGACAATGGACGAACCAAATTGTGACCATCAAAAGATCGCTACAAAATGAATGGACAAGTTGGACTGCTTTTGACCCCAGAGTCATGAGACTCATTGTATGTTTTACTGTCCCTAAACCAGTTTGAACAAGGAGGGCGATGAGGTGACCATCACCACCCCTCAAATGGACCAATTAGCATGATTCTTGCCCCTAAGGATTGCAACTTTTTGTGTAGTAAGCTAGAAATAGGGTATAAGAGAGTCTGCTCTTATGTGGGGTGGGTCATTGCTATTGATGCTGCTGCTGCTGCCGTTTGGTGTTTTCCTGCCATACCGCCTCTTTATTTTTCATTTTCCCACCTCGATACTGCGAAAGACTCTGTCATTTTTGGACTTTGAACTTGACTGGGGAAGGAACGAGATCATTGCGGGAGTTCTGCCCGGGAGGTGCGTCCGAGGAGGTTAGCGGGACAGTCAGTCAGTTTGAGAGTCCTATTCTGTGATCTGCGGTTTATCTTCTTTTGGTGAACCATTCCTGTCTGAATCCTAAGACTATGGGTAATGCATAATTTTCCATTCTTCATTAAACTTTTCTTAAATGTTTATTGATATATTAAATGTGTTTAATAAATAAAGAATTTCACCTATTTGATTGAGAATTTAGATAAAAATATATTCTAACTTAAAATGAGTCTGTGGTTCTTTAGATCATTTATGATTTAAAATGTTAAAAGGCTTTAATCGTGATTGAGCTGGTCTTAATCACCATCAACTTATTCTACTAGTTGGTCCATCGACCAAAGAGCGGAGTACCTTGATGTTTGGAACCGACAGGATCAAAGGTTAATGCATATAATGTATGAGTTATTATTCTGTCAAATTTAACAAGGTATCCCGTTCGTCCAGCAGCACATTCTCCTTGGCGTGAAATCCAGTGATTGAATGAATGAATGTTATGCGGTGTCATGGGCCCCACCGACATAAGGTTTAATGGACAATAGGTTGCATACATGTTTTTACTTGGATTAGTGTCCTAAGGAGAAATTTATATTAGCCGCGCTGGATCACCTGCTTCGGGACATCACCCCATATCAGCCTGGCTAGCTTGAATCCAGTGGTGCAGTGAGTACGGGGCCCACATATGGGCATACGCTTGCCACTTAGGGCGACAAAAGCAAAACGAACAAATGATGGATGGAATGCTGAACAATGCAAACATTCACCCCCAGTCACAAAGATCTGGGTTTAATCCATCATTCTTTTGCTCACCACGCCACCCCAGTTTGGACCCAGCCATATGCAAATCAGTCTTGACCCTGTTCCTCATCGGAACAGTCCAGCCAGAACTTCCAAGCCAAGTCCTCTCTGACCGGAAACAAGCATCGTTCGTTTCCCTCTTCCCTCCCTCTCCTGATTTTTATGTAAATTAGAAAGGATCTGTCAGGCTTACAGAAAGTATGTGCAGAACATCCATACTCTTTTTTGTAGCAGCATGTGTGTTCCTTTTGTGATTGTTCATAAAATCCTATGTCAAAGCTTACAAGGGAGATGGAAAAAGACTCCAAGAAATTAACGTCTTCAGAAATCTTCTGCAGCACAACACATTCTTGTTCATCTTGTAACAATTTGTGCATCCAGTGCCCTAAGGGCACTTTAAGGGCATGCTATGGATGGATCCTTGAGACCATATAGCATTCTTACTGCCTGGAGAGCTGGCTCTTTTGGTGGCCTCAGCTGATCCTCCGGGCTTCTATTTCACTGACACTACCTACCCACCTGGAGGGTTTCAAGGTTGAAGGACAGAGCTATGCCAGACCTCTTGGCCTGGGGGCTCACTGGACCCCTAGGAGAACCGACAGGCTGCCGAGACATGGGCTCAGAGGATCACCAAGATTGCAACTCAAACCATCCTCTTACATGGAGGTAAGTGATATAACTTGAGGGCTCATAGTGCTAACACAGTGTCAAGAAACCTTGGTGTGTCCAACCTCACCTCCAAGACAAAACTCTGAGAGTGGGGAGAACAGGCTGGTGTCCTTCCAATGCATCTATGTGCAGCTGTAGGGGGCTCACTCTGAGGATTAACCCTAAAGTGAGGGCTGGAGCATGGGGAGACTCTGATCATGGCTAACTTAAGACGCATGTTATTAATGCTCTGTTTCGAAGGTTGGTTTAAGATCAGAAGAGGGGACAAGTTGTGGAACATCCAGAAGTGCTGAGGGTAGAATCTGATTGGTTCATTCTTCAGTAGTAATGGCCTTGAACTGGGCAAAAAGTTGCAAAAACGTAATTATTGATTCCCAATTCTGGTGAGC
Organism: Calotriton arnoldi; assembly: GCA_963921515.1. NCBI lineage: Eukaryota > Metazoa > Chordata > Amphibia > Caudata > Salamandridae > Calotriton > Calotriton arnoldi. Next base: position 385,362 of record CAWUFW010013042.1, read on the forward strand.
CACAACCTCTTAGAAGTTATTTTGTGTGCATTAAAGTGACTGTGTTATTGTGTTTTCGTGTGCTTGCTGGGAAGTCTTTTTTCTGTGTCGTCTGTGTTCCCATTGAGGAACCAAGATAAAATGAGTTTATCTTATGGTGAGCATGCACATTTTCTGATTAACGTTTCCAGCCCTTGCAGTAGGCTCTGGATGGACATATCACAATGCAGGGGGAATCATTAATCTCCACAACTCCTTCCACGAGTGATGGGTAAGCTACAATCCAGGGCAGCAAAACACCAATGTCACAAGCTCTTAATACTTATGAAAGACTTCATTTCCCACCTCTGCCACTGTTTTTACTTCAAACTCTGCAGATCATAACTAGTTCCTGGCCGTCATCCCTTCTACAATCTCACTGAGTTGTTTATTTGTTGACTTTAGGATCAAACAAAGAACCATATCTGACTAATTTGTAGCATTTGTAGTGTTGGAGGCAGGCAAGAAAGAGCGAAAAAGTGTTGTTTTTAAAGTACAGGCTGCGCTATGACATCACAAGCAGACAGGCATACATTTAGAGATGCCTATTGTGTGAGCCAGAGGGCTCCATTGCAGAATGGAGAGAAGGCAGAGGGTGTTTTTTTTTTCTTTCAGTTCACCTCTGGAGCCAATTTGGAATACTATGAAACTAGGTCGGGGTGTGAGGGGGAGAGTGGGGGGGTTGGGGGCTTGCGAGGTTTCAGTAATCTTAGTTTCAAGCCCCGTACATGTTTGAGTATTTCTTTCATGCGTTTGCTGCCAACCAAAAATAATAAGACTGTCCCATTGGGAACTAAAACGTTTATTTTTTGCTTCTTTATTGCTGTTTATTTCTTAGATATATCTATTGTGTCTAATGCTGTATCTGCCATCTAGTATCTTTTGATATGTGAAATAGTTCATTTTCAAGTGTCCTTCTCAGACTCACCGCCATTGTGTATATGATGTTTCTCACAGCAAGAAGCACTGGGGCTGGCTGCGAGCAGGAGTACACACAATTTGGCCAAAATGAAGTGTGAGATCTCTGCATCTCATTAACCTTTCTAAAGCACCAATTAGGGACATACGAAGGGCAAGCCTGGCCTAGAAATGGCCTCACCTTGAGCAACAGAAACTACTGTCTCACCTTCATACCTACCGTCAACCAAATACCAGTGTTCAGGAAGACCTAACCAGCACCTCAATTTTTAAAAAGCTCATGGAATTGCTAAAAGTAGCCAAGTCTTCGTCTTCCTCACTTCATTGCCAAGCTCCCCACCCTCCATGCACGCAATACACTTTCACTGCTGGGGACGCTATCCTCACCCACATCTTGTGCAATTTCACAATCAGGGGCATCCAAAATGGATCCCACTTCCTTTCTTAATTAATACTGTGAGACAAACTTTAAGGGTGAACATCAAAAGACCTCCTCTCCAGCATATGCAGAAATTCCATTAAAATGTTTGAATTATTTACCTCGTACACTCTCTCATGTTGCTGTGATCATGAGGTTACTGTTGCCTTTGAGCACAGCCCTATTGATAGTTCAATATATATGTGTCCATTACTTTCTGCTTCCAGTCGTTGAGCTGATCAGCTTTCATGCTGAAGCGGCAGTGTATCTGTATGCTCTTAAGAGACATAATGTTTGCCTGATTCTAATGCTTATCAAAAGTACGTAAAATAGCGCTATCTCACAAACAAATAATGTTTCTTTGTACAGTTTTGCATCCCCAAAACTCAAAATGCCGCCTCTGTATTACCATGAAAACTAATATTCACTTCAAACTTCCTATTGTTTCCTCTCCTTAATCCCCATTATTATATTTCTGCAATGTTCCCACACCTCATCTCTGCCCACACTTCTTCTCAACTTGATAATACCTAATCTCCTGTAGCTCACCAATTAATACCTGAAACCATTTGTATCAATTTGCATACCTAACTCCTATTCATTTTATCTACCACATAGAAAGTGGAGTAAATGCATGGAAGGGTTTCCTTAAGAGCACAAGATTAATTCCAATAACCACTGGAAAAAAACAGCAAGGTTTGGTTCTGGAGCAGCATGTTGCCTGGTGTGAAGTGATTCAATGTCTCAACAGGGGGAGGAAGCGCTTTATATAGGAAATTACAATGCAATACAACATATGACTACTGGCCAATACTAATACCAAAGCACTGAGCAGCCAGGCAGTCAATTGTAGTTCATAAAGACTGTCCAATAATTCCAATATACTACTTGACACCACCGCTTTCACAAAAAGTGACAAAATTGCTACAGGTCATGTCCATCACCCAGTACTGGACTAGATCACCACAGTAAACCACATTGCTCCAACTGAACAAGCATGGAATAACTGAAGAGATTTGCCACATGCCGCTCACCAGCAGAGAACTTTAATTTAGTCCACCACTGCAGGTCCCCACAAGCTACATAGTTTGACCACTTCTCGATACATCACAATGATAATCAGATATGGGATAATAACAAAGTTCATCCCAGCAGATCTCTCCACCATGCCTTCCTTCAACTTATGATTGCTCATGACCATAAACTTTAAACAAAATATCTCAGAATGGACAACCTAATACAGTCATTTTAGGTTGATCTTCAGTATGCCATTCTCCAATGCCCTCTTTGTTAATTTTGGTACTGATTCCATCTAATATTCAGCATTTTGGTGAACCATTGAAGTGGATGAAGACTGAAGTGAACCCTTCGGCAATATGTGACATTGAATTGGCTTTTTATCTGCTCTCCATACATCTGAATGATTTCACGCTGCAAACTTTCAGTTTCAAGAATAATTAAAACTTTTTGGTCATTCCATTGGATCCATTCATGAGTCTACAGGCCACATGCTGTCTACTTCAAAAAGAAGATCATGTTCTATCAAAGGTCCATTTCAATAGGCCTGTATACAAAAACTGTGACCCTAAACGAATTATAAAATTGAAAAGGTCAGTTTGATTTACACCTTTCGATTGTTCTTATAGCATGCTCATTTTCCTCTTCAAACTCACAAGTCATGCCCAGCCAATAGGTGAACCGTCACAGAAGTCACTTTTAACAAATATTAGGTAAGGCTATGCAAACTGTTAACATTAACCCCTTACGGACCAATGCTTTCCCCCCACAGTGCTGATACTTTTTTTTTTTTATATTTGGGGACATTTGCACATAAGCCCTTTATTTCCACAAAAGGTATCCAGGTCACTTTGTGTACTATTACCCCACAAGTTGTGGATTCTAAAGGTACCCATAGTTTGTAAATTATCTTAGAGGGTACTGAGGAAAATACCAAATGTAGCACTATTTGGAGTGTTTTGGATAAATGGGAAAACAGTGCTGCGCAACAGTGTTTTGTTATAAAAACGGCATATAAAGAGGATTGCTGTGCCAAGGGGACCCTGCGCCCAGCTTTCAGCGACAGCCAGAGTTGCAAAAATAAAAGATACACCATAGGTATTGCAATATTCTAAGTGGAAATCAAAATTTTCTATTTTGCCACTTTGTACCTACATTCAGTTTATGGAGGAAAAGAGATGTGAAACCCATGGGTGAACCAGAAAAACTACATTTCTGGAAAAAAGACAAAATCGTAGTTCATGGTTTTCCTAAAGAAACTAATCAAAATTAAAACCAATGTGTTATCTAAGAAAAAGAAAAATAGGTGACAATGTTTTTATCTGAAAGTATTTTTCCCAACGGCCAATTTACAAAATGTACCAAAATAACATCCATCAGCATCTTCCAGACACAGGAATATTTAGTGTTTGTTGGTTGGCCAAAAAGTACCCGAAACATAGAGCCATCAACTGAGCTGCACTTTAGAATTGTTTATGTATGGACCATGTATTTATAAGATAAAATCTAATGCATGATAAATGGATATGAAGGAAAGCTATGCATTTATGAAATGTGCCCACGAATCTTCGTTTATAAAACTGATATCCTGGAATGCGACCAATCCGGGGAACAAAATCAAGATGGGACTCATCCTGCAGTACATCAAGCGTCTAGCGCCTGATGTGGTCCTCCTCCAGGAGATTCATATGCTGGGTACTACTTATCGTGTCTTAGAATGATGGGAGAACAAAATGGTTGCCCAAGATGTCTATAAGGCTGGCTTCAAGGGTGAGGGCATTTTAATAAGAAAGTCACTCCCACTTTTTGTTCAGCGGGTCTGGCCAGACACACAGGGTAGATATGTGGCCCCGGCTGAGAGGGAAAAACGCTCAACATCAGCTCGGTTTATGGCCTTCATGACATCACATTCCCTGACCTGAGTGCAGTGCTCCTCCATATCCAGATAATAAATTGTTGATGGGGGCGATTTCAACATGACTATGAGACCAACAAGATCACTCCTCAATGCAGAGGTTAAGATCCTAGCTAAAGTGTTGGCCTCCCACTTAATAAAAGTGATTACGACACTGGTCTATCTAGATCAATCTGGATTTATGCCCAACAGAAGTACCTCCCTTAATCTGCTGTTCCTCTATGGTGTGATGAGTTAGGCGAGTAATCTCCAGGAAAGCGCCCTGGTGCTCTCACTTAATGCCAAGATGGCGATCAATACGGTGGAGTGGACCTACAAATTTAAAACTTTGGCCAGGTTGGGTATTGGCCTGCCCTTCCTGAATTGTGTGCGCCTATTATGCTCTGGCCCACTCGCCCAGGTGCAAGTCAATGTGGGACGGTCTCAGGTGTTCAAACTTCAAAGAGGCACGCAAGAGGGCTGCCCCTTCTAACTACTGATATTTGCATTGGTACTGGAGCCTCTCACAGACTGGATTCATAAGGACCTGCTGGTTTGAGGCCTCCACTGGACAGATGACTGAGAAGACAGAATATCATTGTCTACAGATATTCTCTTTGTTTGGCTGATACTCGGACTATAAACAAATTGTCATAAATTCTTAATTTATAACCTGAAGGGTCCAGCATAGAACCTACATCGTGAATGCAAGGCAATTATAGCCACTGGAGGGTTCTGATACCTCAGAATCTATATTACAATTGACCCAGGCTTCTTTTTTTACAAAATTTTGTTAACCCCACTGAATAGACTGAAAAGCGATGTCCATCAATGGAGATCCCTGCCGTTGTTGCTCTTGGGTAGAGCCGCATTATTTAAGATGATGTCCTTGTCCCATTTTCTGTACGCTTTACACGATATGCCCTATCTGGTTCATAACTCGTACTTCAAGACACTAGAAAGCAAACTCAGAACACTGCTCTGGGATGGAGGTCCAACCTGAATAGCATTACATAAACTCACGAGAGGGGGTATGACGGTGGGATCGCCCTTCCTGACATCCAAAAGTATTACTGGGTGGCGCAACTGACTACCACAAACAGCTGGGTTTTTCATAAATTCGATGCGCTCACATTCCGAATGGACAGACTGAGGATACACGTAAGGGGATACCTCAGTGCTCTATATGGCACTGTTCAAATGCACAATGTTCACAATCCGACAACTGTGGTAACACACCTCTGGCATACAACCATACGGGCATTGGACTGGAAGGGCAAAATCAAGCAAGTGACACACCTCTGGGATATGGCAGAATTGGGCTCCTTAGGGTCACAAGCAGGTTTTGACAAATGGGATCCCATTGGCCTCTCCTGGGTTGGACGTCTATGGGCTTAGGGAGAAGTCATTCCCTTTATAGACCTACAACATGAGTATGAACTGGTCCCCTCTGTGACCTTTTGATACTTACAAATAAAACATGCACTTATAGCAGTGCTGCAGATTGGGGCCGGAACTCCCTGAGTCCTCGCCCTTGGAGGACAGACCTCTGAACAAATGTAGGCACGCAAAGCCATATCCCTGACATATAAAACAATTATCAACAATGTCCCTGATGCCCTGTTGTATCTACGGGAAAAGTAGACTCAAGATTTAGACGGCCTGAAAGATGATGAGTGGATAGAGGACTTAGCGTCCCCGAGGGAGGTGGCCATACGGGCAGAGTTTCGTCTTGTCCAATTAAAAATACTACATCGCTCCTACTATGCACAGCACACTATGTTCAAAATGGGTAGGGCAGTAGATGAAGGTTGCATGCGTGGATGTGGACAAGATGGCACCTTTTACCACATTGTATAGACTGCCCGCTAATACAACGGTTTTGGGATTCGGTTGTGAGATGTATGGGATCCCTGTGCAAACATGATGTTACCATCTCTGCTAAATGGTGTCTGCTTAACATCTGGAGAGTATCAGACCTCAATTGTATAGAGTGAATATGGGTTCAATTGGAGCTGGACATGGTCAAAGGAAACATTGCACGTCTCTGCGGGGGGACAGGTACTGCAGCTGATGGATTGGAAGAGGGATAAGGACCAGTGTATGTTAGCAGAGAAGGTGGCGTACGAGGGCCGTTGATGCCCCCAGAAATGGACTAAAATTTGAGGACGCTGAAATGAATATTGAGGTTTATCTGCTCTGGACACTGGTGAAAGATCTATGTCTGAAAACTGTGGATTGAATCCAACTATGTTCTATGCAGTGGGCAAGGGAGGTGAGAATGCTACTACTGTTGTATGCTGAGATGATATTATCGTTGTGAAACATGTCAATGGATGACCAGATTTTCTGTGTGTTTCCTAATATGATGTCAATAAAATGATTTATATTAAAAAAAAAAAGAATCTGAGTTTAGCAACAATGGTTATTTGTATGACCCTGAATGTGGGGTTTGCCCAAAATAACTTTGGTTCAACAGGCGGTTTGCAAAATGTGTCCTTTCTTTCACACTGATTCATTTTTGGAAGCCAAAAATCGATGAACATTAAATAGATAGTAACAAGTGTTCCACTATAGCCTTACAGCCCACTGCAGCAGGCTATACCGGCCATTAAAGGCCTGCTTCAGTGTTAACAAGGGAGCCCGGCCTTTAGTGGCCGGTATAGCCCAGCTACGGCGGGCTATAAGGCTATTAGAACATTCCACCACTAGAGGGCAGAATGTTCTAACAAATAAAACAAAGGCCTCAGGGAGCCCGAGGGGATTTGAATCCCCTCGGGTTCCATGAGACCTTTGTTCACAGCAAGAGTGGGGAGCAACATATATTGGAATGTTGGAGCTCCGGGCTTTTATCAGCCAATAGAAGCCTGGAGCACTTCATTGTCTTCAATGGCGCTCCCAACATTCCAATGTTCTAATATTCTGTGTTCCTGCACTTCTCCAGATTGAAGGGGTACTGTAAGAAATTGGGGGTATTAGTTGATGGGGGTGAGAAACAACCTCAAATAATAATCACAATCCTCATCAGTGTGAGCCACAAGTCATTTAATAAACCTGTGCTTAACCCTCTGGTAGCTTGGCACAAAGGCAGTCAGACTTAACATAGGGGCAATGTGTAAAGTATTTATGCAGCACTCAAACAATAATAAGGTGAAAACATCACACAAGAAAAATCCCAAACCAATTTAGGAGAATAGAGTACATTTAAATAAATAAATTGACACCAAAGCATCAAAAATGCAATCAGTAGAACGAAAGTTATGCTTTTTAAAGATTTAGGTACAAATAACAACAAGAGGCACAAAGAGTCAATCTCTGTTATCTGTTTGCACTGGGCCGTGGTAAAGTCAAAAGTTCAGGCTGACTGTGATGGAGTATGTGTTGGATACAGGGCCGGTGGACAGTTTACCTTCTAATTTGGTCCAGTTTTGACGCAATTGGCGATGGGGTCGTCAACGGTAGGGCTGCAAGCTGCATCCGGAGAGGGACTCAACAACTGCAGGTTACTAAAGTTTCAGGCCTCTGTCGGAATTCCATGTTGGCACTACAGTCATTGTCAGCTTGAAGAGCAAGAGCCGGTCAATGATTGGAACTTTGCGTTGGTGGGAAACGCAGGGCAGTTGCTGTCAACGCAAAGAGCTCTGAGTGGTGAAATCTGGGGTCTGTAACTGGGAAGGTCATGTCAGAAGCAGGTCCTGCACTGGGCTCAGTGAAGTCCACTCACGTTTATAAGGAGACCAGGGCCTGTTGTTCTTGAGATGAAGAGCCAACAACCTCTGATTTTTCACCTCAACCCAATTCTTGTAGTTTTAGGGTTGGAGGAGTACACTCCACCACCATCCAAGGGTCCAGTACCTCGAGGGGCACATCTAGGGGTTAGGATTCACTCTAGCAGAGGCCTGCAGCAGGCAGGTCCATTTGGTACTGCTCAGCTGGGCCGTTTCAGGGAAAGGTCTATGAAATCTTGTTGTGTTCCTGTAGCTCAAACATGTCAGCCAACTGATCCTTGGAGTCATTTCTGGGGTCATGAGCTCAAGGCAAGCATGTCCAGTCTTGTTCTAGGCTGCAGCAAGTCAGTGCTTCTTATGTGTCTCCACAGGTCCAGGAGTGTTCTGTTCAGAGGCTCTGAGGGTGCCACTTTTATACCCAGTGCCAGACTTTGCTTGGGGGTCACCCGCTGACCTACTACCAAACTAGTTCTGGCCAGTTCTTCCCTCTTCCCCCAATTTGGTTCTAACCTGGCTAGGGGGCAAGTGCAAGGTCAGGCCTGGTGTCCGGTTGCAAGTTCCATTGAAGTGGAATCAGGGCAGGGCACAACTCCTCCCCAGCCATCATGTTAGGTAGTCCCACTCCCTTCACACCTAGACCGCATTTGCATTTGTGCCATGTCTGAAAGGAATACACGTCACACCCAAGAAGAACCATTAACAATCATGTAACCCTGGACACTGGGAGAAAGGCATATTTTGGTTTAAGCAGAAAAATTCCAACTTTCTAAAGTGGCATTGTCAGAATGGTAATTTAAAATCTGACTTACCATTAAAAAGGATTTTAAATAAAAAATTCAATTGAGTGGAAGAAGTATTTCTCTATCTGCTTCCAAACTGAAGTTATCACTTATTAAGTTTAATAATGTAACAGTGTTAGTCTATGGGAAAGCTAGCCTTGCTACAGTGAAAAATGACTTTGGAAGTTTTTTCACTACCAGGACTAGTAAAACATTAGTACACGTCCTACTTTTTGAAATACCGTGCATCTTGGCCTGTGAGATTTTAGGGCCTACCTTAGAGGTGACTTATAAGTATTAAAATGGAAGGTTAAGACCTGGAAAAAGGTTTATTTTGCCAGGTCGGACTTGCAGTTTAAAACTACACTCACAGGCTGCACAGGCAGGTCTGGAGACATGTTTTGCAGGGCTACTTTAGTGGGTGGCGCAATGAGTGCTGTTGCCCACTTCTCACATTTAAATTGCAAGCCTTGGGTACATCAATCAATCAATCAATCATGTCACTTATAAAGCGCACTACATACCCGCGAGGGTCTCAAGGCGCTGGGGGAAGAGGGGGGTGGTGCTGCTACTGATCGAAGAGCCAGGTCTTGAGGAGTCTTCTGAAGGCCAGTAGGTCTTGGGTCTGTCGGAGGTTGGTGGGGAGGGTGTTCCAGGTCTTGGCGGCGAGGTGGGAGAAGGATCTGCCGCCGGCGGTCGTTTTCCGGATGCGGGGGACTGTGGCGAGGGCGAGGCTGGTCGAGCGGAGCTGGCGGGTGGGGGTGTAGAAGCTGAGTCATCTGTTGAGGTAGGCTGGTCCGGAGTTGTGGAGTGCTTTGTGGAGTGCTAGTATGCTTTACTAGAGACTTATAAGTAAATTTAATGGACCAATTAGGTGTATACCAATTGTATTGTGTTATGAACAGAGAGCACAAGCACTTTACCACTGATTAGCAGGAGCAAAGTGCACAAAGTCCTAAAAGCCAACAAAAACGCGCTCCACAAAGGAAGGCCAAAATCTGCCATGACCGTTCAGAAAGGGCCGGGTTCAGCAGGTACACATTGTGTGGGTGGGCTAAGCACATGTGACATGATTTTTCCTCGGAATTTAAATCTTTCTGTTTGTGTGGGTAGTTGCAGTACTTGGCCTGGCCCAGGGAACATACCAATCTCAGACACTTCTGAAAACTGAACACTAGGAGCAATCAAGGGTGGTGTGCCTTACATGAATCCCACTTCTTTTTCATACCCAGAATGCCCTTCAGTATGGGACGCATTTCTGGAAATTAGACACCTTGGGATGTCAGGGTGGGCTGGCTTAGATACCTCTGCTTTTTGTTACCCCTAATGCACTACAAACATCAAACTTCGGCTAAAATCACAGATTTGACTCACTTTTGAGAGTGAAAACATTCTAGAATCTGTAGAAACCCACAAAAGTTCTACTACCCAACATGTCAACACTTCTCCCAATAAAAACAGAACAAAACTTATTTGGTTGGGCTAATCACCAACAGCAGGAAAGGCTACCAAATGCAACATGGAGATATCAATACTTTTCCTTGGAATTTCAGTTTTTCTAGTGATGGGGATAGCTGTAGTTTTTGGGGCTCAGAGTTAGCTAGCACCCAGGGAAGCATACCCAACCTGGACATTTCTTTTTTGCTGATGGCCATGTTTTTCAAGATTATTTGAAGAGGAGTTGTCATCTGATGGAACTCCACCAAATTAAAAACTGCTTCCAGATTTTGATTGATGCTCCTCTCCCTCGGATGCCATTGACCTCAGAACTCTCCTTCATTATTTGACTTAAGGCCTAGGCAGCAGTCATCCAACAAGAGGCCAGGTTTATTCTTATTGAAAATGTAACTGCTCAAATACTCTGTGCTAGGTAGAACGCAGAGGTGTTAGCAAAAATGTTTATGCGTTGGGAATGGGTGTGTGTGTGTGTGTGTGAAATGGCCATAGAATAAAAATGTAATGTAGTGCAAGAAAGGAATGGTGTACCAAAGTATTAATAAGCAGAAACATGCAATCAAAGAAAAACACTGGATTCAGTCAATGAATAGAAATGGTAAAGGAAAGCAAGCATCATAAAATGGGAAAAACATGGGGCGATAATGAAAATATAATATTTAGAAAGGCAACACACACATTAATAAGGCAAAGTAAAATTTCAATTACAATACTGAAAGCAGTACCAAAATAAATCTGTACAGATGATGATAGTGATCGGACTGCAAAAACCGATTAGGTACAAAACTCGCTTGTACTTTCAGAATAGGATTATGATACAAGGGCTAATTTTGCCTGACAGAAGAGTTAGCACAGATTTTATTTGTACATGGGTGGGGTGCAAGTCCCATGGGCCCTGAGAAGCTGACTCCAAAATGGTGGCCACCTTTTCTCCCATTCCTGTGGGGAGTGTGTGGAGGGGTGAACCACGGAGGTCCAAGGCCCGAAATAACCCCTTATGGAGAAGGAAAATGCTCAAAACAAATTTGCCCCCAAGGGATCAGTCCCTGTGACAGGAGGCCGCCCCAGCAAGCAAATGGTCCCTGGTGTTTAGTGGTGGATTCCTGCTTGGGGATGCGAGGCCCAGGCACAGCACCTGGGCCGGAATCTTTATAGGGGGACACACTTGGAAAGGGGAGATTATTGAAGACCTACTGGTGCAAAACAACAATTCAGCATAATGACAGCTCCATTTCTACTTCCCTGTGGGCACTATCAGTGAGGATTAAGGCCTGATCAGCCCCCTGTTATGGGAAAATGTTGAAAATGAATTTGTCCCAAGGGGATCAGCCCCTGGGAAGGTGCCTTCCCAGCAAAAAACTGATCCCTAGTGGTAGATTCCTGCTCAAGTATCGCAGGCCCACATGCAAACCATGCTAGGAATCCTCTATATATGGGCACCATTAGATAAGAGAGACACTCCCCTGTCCAAAGGTGACCCTGTTTGCACTATATGTGTGCCGGGAGGGTGGTGCAAAGCCTTGGGAGCAAAACAACAATTCATCAAAATGGTGGTTTCATTTCTCCTTCCCTAGCCTAGGGTAACGGATCGTAGAGGGTGATGCAGCATAAAAGCTGATCATTCTTTACAAGACAGAAAAACAGATTGTCAGTGAAACTCTAATGTGCACTCTGCACACGTTTAGAAAAATTACATTGAAACTGAGAAAAGCAGAAGTACGAGCACTGTAAAAGTGTGCTTGGATTTCTAGAAATGGTAGAATGAATAGAATAATTAATTTAACATGCTGATTAACTGATTAACTGATTGTATTTTTAACAAAGTCGTTATATTATTCATGAAAAAGCTTTGCAAAAATAACACAAATTATTACTATGAACTAGTATATCTATGTAACAAAATGAGTCTTACATATAATTTTACAAATATTAATGATGAAACTTAGCCTCTCTGTTGCTTTCATTGTAATGCACCATAGCAAATGAAAAATTGGTGCTATGTATTCATGTTACATTGTATATAAATGAAACTTTCAGCATAAAACCTTGACATATTTGGAGTCTTAGATTTCCTAAAACGATTTTATTATAATGATTTTTAAGAATAGTTTGCATGTAGGTACTTTTAACATTGTAGTAGTAGGCCATAATTAGAGTTGAACATTTTATGCAATAATCACTGCCAAACGTTACAATTATTTCTATATATGATATGTTTGATTTATTTCATTATGCTTGAACCTAATTATGAGTTTATTTGACTAAAGAAGAAATGCTAACTTTAAAATGCATTGAATTGCCTTTTTTCCTTAGGCTGCATTATTTCATACATACACACAACAATGGAGGGTGTAGAGTGGTCTGAAAGGAGATGCCGCACCTTGACGATAGTGTGACTGTAGGGCGGCGTTCCCACTCTGGCCCAGAGTTTGGAGAAGCAATAATGAGACTCGGTACTCATCTCAAGTGTGTCTACTCACAGGCAAGTAAAGCCACATATCTATCCTTACCATCTGGTAAATTATACTCAGATGTATTAGGATTGGAATGAGGGAACAGTGTCTTGAGGAAGGCCAGTGACCCAGTAGGGCGCTTGGAAATGGCTGAAACATGTTGGTACAGGCATATGGGGTAATGGAGGTGTAGCTCCTCTGGTATACCTGTTCTTTATTTTTATCCCTGTCACCCACTTAGATAGTTTTTTAAATACAATTCTTTCTGCAATAGGGATCCCTCTTATGAAAACATTCTTTTCTTTTCTATATAAAAAACAAGCGCTCCACTCTGAGTGTTGGTCTGAACCAGGGTGTGTTAGCGGACCTATGTTGAAGCATGTCACTACATAGTGGGTGAAGGCATTCTTAACAGCCTTTTGGGTTTGCCAGTTGGTTTCTTTCCCCCTTCAATTATTTCTTGATTGGTATATTCCCAGCTCTCTATCTTAGTAGCTGTGTTCTGTCCTTCTTGTGTAGTGAGTTCTATATGCATTATTTCATAGCCTGGTCTAATGGACTTTTGTTACGTTTCCTCAAATGTTGTTTTATCAGTTCTGCTTATGCAACATTCTTCATTCATTGTGAGTTAATTGATAGGAACTTGACCCTTCAACTTGATACATGAAGAGCAACAAAGTAAATGGGCTATTTGTCAATTAACATGTGAGGACAGAATGGGCAGTTGTTTCTCATGAGCAATATGGGAAAATATGTTGGAGTATCAATTTTGTACCTGATGAGCGGAAGATTGGTCACATGATGATCAGACCATTGTATGGTGACAACTGATGTTATAAATGGATGATTTGGAGTATAAAAAGTGACTTCGCAAAGAGGAGGGATGGCAGATTGAAATATCTGTTGACTGTCTACTTACAAACTACAGAATCGGACTTCTCATGCCCCTTGCTTTTTCTTATGCTGATGAACTTACCTACATGACGGTTTAGAGCTGTCTGGTGAGAGACCAGACCTGAACATTCCTGATTATTGCTCCAATCCCCTTGCCCATGGACTTTTCCTTAGTGGACTCTAACTTGATCCCTTTGCACGTGCTAAGAGAACCATATTGAACCATCCTCCTGCCTTTGTTGATGGTAGGAAACCCTACCTTAACCATCCTCTTTATGATTCTCATATTTAGCAATAGATTTACTTTGGCTAAATATGTGGTTTTATACTACGTGCTGGAAGACTCATGATTGAACTGATTAAAATGTTACTTATATGCATTGATTTGGGATTTTTAATGCAATAACCAAATTATCTGAATTTGTCTGAGTCTTTTATTGTGTCTTAATTTTCTTTCTGTAGAAACTGTGCTTATAATGATTATTTTAAATTTTTTTTATAGCGCTGGCTAGACCCGGAGGTATCAGAGCGCTTTACATGAGTATCAGACCATAGTTGCAGGTTACATCGTTATAAAGGTTACACAGTTATTAGAGCATGGCAACATAGTTACATGTAAGGTCGAGACAAACAATAAGGATGTATACGTAAGGTAAAAAGCAGGCAAGGTGAGAGATTCAGGGGTGGGGGGTAGGAGTAGGGGAAGTAGACAGAGAATGAAGGAGGGAAAGAGGAGGGGAGGGTGAGAGACACAGCATGGAAAGAGGAGGGGAGGGTGACGGGGACACAAACCGGTAGACGAGTCAAAGCTGCGTCCAAAGTCCAGTAAGCTGTGATCCCAGGGGAAGTGGTATCATTTCCCCATCTCTGTTGCGAGAGGTTCCCTTTACGCAGTGGACTCTCTCAGAGGGGTCTCTGAGACTCCAAGGCCTACATACTGGATCCTTCCCCAAAAAGGGGAGAGGGAGTGCTTTGGCAAGGGGTGCCATACCATACCTCAACTGTGAGTGGCACCCTTGGCGCTGTGGACTCTCTCAGAGGGATCACTGAGACTCCAGAGTATACTTATTGGATCTTTCCCCAACAAGGGGAGAAGGAGTGCTGAGTCAAAGGGCACAAGGGACAGGGGGCAAGGCGGCGTCGCAGGCAAGGGGAGAGATTCAGGGGAGAAGGGATAGGAGCAGAGGGAGTAGACAAAGAATGAAAGAGGGAGATAGGACATTGCATAAGAACATTTTTACATAGTTACATCTGTTATAGTTACAGTTAACAGTAAATGCTAGGGAGGAAAATGCTTAACAGAATAATAAGATATTAGAGCATAGCATAACCAGGACACACGTCATAGGAGTGGTGGAGGGTAGAGGGGAAAAGGTAAGCAGGAGAGAGGCAAGCGGACAGGGTCGGGTAGATCAGAAGGGGGAAGGTACTCAGGGAAAACAGGCTGTAGAAGTAGATTGAAGAGAAGAGACAGATAGAGCCGTGAAGAGCCGGGAAAAACAATGTCCGATGTCCGGCTGGGTAGGTGACGGCCAATGGGGTGAACCAGAGCCAGACTCCGCTTTAGCTGCATAGGACAGCTCCACCGGGCAGCGGCCAAGGGTACTCAGTCTCCGCGATAAGTACACACAAATATAGTTACAGCCCGTGGGGCATCGTCGTAGTTCCATAGAGAGGCATCAGTCCCGGTGTAATTGGAAGGCGCCAACTGCCTCGTCCTCCATCCCACTCCCGGCTCGCCGGACATAGGGATCTGGGATCGCCGAGTAGCCCTGGCTCGGGTGCCATTTTAGGTCAGGCACTGCTTCCAGATCTCAGCTCAGATTAGGATTACTGCATCACAAAGTCCGGGGGTAGCCACATTGAAAAAAGGGGGGGGGCTCTAGGAAGCCAAGCATGAGATTCAGTCCCAGCCCCCTATCACCCTTTAGACAGTTCCTTCCTTGCTTATCCGATCCACATTTGGACACAGTGTCTCTGATTCGAGCCGACCCTACTCCCGGCACTTCCCCTTCTCAATCCCTGTTTTCGTGGTGGGAGGGGGGGCAATAGAAGGGGCTCCACTAGGACCACGGGTCAACCACTCCGCTACATCCCCCTACCGCACCCCTGGCGATGGCTGTCTATTGTGAGAAGGCCGGGGGGCACACAGGACAGCAGAAGGCCCAAGGGAGGTTGTAAGGGGCGTAAGACGAGCACCCGCTGCTATGTTCACTTCAGATATTGCAAGCATATGCTCATTTCTACTTGTATTCTATTAAATTTCTTCTTTCATATGTTGTTAATTTTGTGTTTTATTGAGGTTGTGTCAGAGGGTGAATGAAAGAATGAGCCCTTGGGTGGATGAATGGATGCATGAGCACAAAGATTAGTGACATAGTGCAAGTGTGACAAGTTAGTATAAGCCTAAACCCATCAATGACAGAATGGGCACTTTTGCGCATAAGCCATGCCTATCGGCATTACCAATACTTGTGTTTATTTTATTTGGCCTTGTTCTGTCCTCCCTCTGTCAGTGCAATCTGCCCTCTCCTGACTACTGTCAGCACCCGGAGTAGACTCACCATGTAGAGGGTGAAGGGGAGGCCGAGCAGGAACAGCCAGAGGTAGAGGTGTATCGCGTTCACCAGGGTGCTCTGATGGGGGTCGTAGTACCAGCCTCCCGTGAAGGAAGCCCAGACTCCCTGCCGCAGGATCTGTAGTGTCTGGGACCCCATCCTCTTCCACCGCTCGCCTGAACCAGTGCGGAACTCACTACCGTTGGACCCGCTGCTGACCCCGGCAGAGCCGCCCACCGACACCCGAGCCCGGCCTAGCTCTACCCCCTGCCGCCATCTTGTCTCCCCGCATCCGGGAGGACTGGCCCCGGTCCTCCCAGCCCCGCTCTGCTAGACCTCCATCCCTTGCGTGCGCCACAACGAGCAGGTATGAGCGACAAACGATTGAAGAGGGGCAGCGTCATATACAGAAGGCAGAAGAAATCGCATAAACCTGGCTTATTGATTTCTAATGCATTATAGAGAGATTCACAGTCTGAGAGTAGTGTAGAACCAGATCTTGTGAGTTGACTACCAATCATCGGTCCTCATTGGGTGGCCAACGGTTCGACATCCTGATTTCTCACCCCTCACTGCGATGAAGCAAGGTACATCGAAGGATCAATGCCTCTGTGGGTGAAGTATAGAATCTGAGTGAAGTGACTAAGTAGTGTAGTAGTTATATGGGCCCAGAAACAGACACAGAGAAAAGAAAGAAAAAGAGCCTCCACTGCAACAAGGGCCAAGGACAAACCGGTCCCCCAGAGAAGGGACAATGGCCAAAAGTTAATTTAATTGCCTTTCCAAGGGGTTTGGCCCCAATTCCAGTGGGGGTTGACCTTCTTAAAACAAAATCACCCGTGACCTAGTGAAATAATCCTGTTTGAGGATTATAGCCCTGCAACAATCATCAAGCAGGAGTCATTCAAGGAGAGGTACCTTTGAAAAGGGCAACCTCTCCAGTTTATGATGGTGCCTCTCATGTGCTTTGGAGTGGCAGGATGAGTAAACTTCCTGAAGCAGAATGGAAGACTTACCAGTCTCCAGTGACCACATCATCCGAACAATGATGGTGTCAATGCCACCCTTGGGTAGACTTCATAAACAGACTGTGGAAGGGGCCAGGGCCTGACGTGGAAGTGGTCTCATGTCAGCCTCCAGAAGTGACATATATGGGGAAGCCTCCAGTACAAGCACCAGACGTTTAATCACCCCTTCAGTGGACATGTTGTTTACATCCTCTCCACTGACAAGGTAGAGTTGAGGACATGAATATTACAACCACTGCATTTCAAGTGGTTAGGTATTAATGTCCAGCAAATTCAGAAAATTTCACAGTTTGCAAATGTTACTGCAGCTTTCGCCTTCACACAACTTGGATGTGGCAAAGTTAAACCTGGTTCCATTCATCTGGATTTCCTACCTGAGGGTTGTAGTAAAGCATGGACTCACAATTCAGTGTTTGCCGTTACCACTCAGAACTGTCATTAGAGCTGCGTGGCAGCATCAATCATTTTCCACCCACAGAAGCTGCTTCCATAAGAAGTTGGACTTCTCATTGGTTGGAATGCTGCAGGCCAGCTGTGCACCAAGATGAATTAAAGATGGTTGCTGGTGAGGCTGTGGGGAGCGTGCAACAGCCCTTAGCAACAGTGGCGATGTGCTACAGGCATCACACAGTACTTTTATTCTATCCATTTTTTCTTTTCCGTTTTTTAACTTTGCCAGTTTTGTCCTTCACAAAGTTTATTCATTTTTCCGTTGAAGTACACATTTATTATGGAGTTAGACCTTGCACGCATTGCCACAGTTGGTTGTTTGTTTTGTGGACATGTTGGGTACAAATGTATCTTTGACCCATTCGTATTCATACTATAATGCTTATTTTAGTCAGACAGAATGTTGGTTGTGTTAACAATAAACCAGCGGATATAATGCTTGCCAGTTCTGCACCTGTTGAAGCATTTAGGGGCATATTATCAACGGCCAGCGATAATTATCGCTGGCCGTACATAGCGATAGAAATATTATCGCTGGCTATCGCTGAATATTATCGCCATGATAACGCTATATTTACAACGCATAGCGCTATGGCGATAATATTTCAGCGATAGCGGTAGTTTCAATGGAACATCACTGGTTTTCCAGTGATGTTCCATTGAAAACAGCGATAACTATGTGCTGATACGACCCTGTGGTCGTATCAGCATAATCCATCTCCCATTAAAAGTATGCCTTAGTCAGGAATTTAACAGACGTTAAATTCCTGAGTTAAGGCTGAGGTAGCGCGATTTTTTTATCGCTGCACCTCCTTGTTAATATCGCGAAGCTGCCTTCACGATATTAACATGTGTTGTTTTCACAGCCACGCCTTCTTTGCATCTCATTAGCGATGCGAGGCGAGGCTGTGAAAAAACGGGCTCTACTTCAAGGAAACACGCGCTAGCGTGTCCTTGATGATATTGCGATATAATTATCGCCGCTTTTCACCCAAAAACGGACGCTAAAGCGGCGATAATTATATCGCCAGCCCTTGCTAATATGCCCCTTAGTTTTTTTGTACTTTAAGGAAAATGTATTTGGAATGAATTAGGTCCATGTTTTGAAAAAAGATATATCTGATGCTTTTCCTCATTCTACGATATAGGAATTGACAGTGTTCCAGCCTTCAGAATTTGTGCTCCGTCCTCCCAGGGTTAATTGTAGCTTCACTGGTGCCAACATCTAAAGGAGCGGAGCTTATAAATTTGCTTTTCATACGTTAATCTCATCGCTGGGCATTTAACCTGGAGAATCTGGCAGCGCTTGTTGAGCATGTAAAACATGAAAGGTGTTCAATATCTTCTGCAGATAGGTGTTTTATGGCCGTTACTTACTTTAAATTAATTAGGTCATTAGTGCGGCCGTCCATCTTAGCTATCTGGTGTGTTGGAGCCAGACAGACAGCGCGCTTTGCACCAGGGCCTGCCTTGAGGAGGCTTATATATTAATGGCTGAAAGCAAATGCTCCCTGTGGTACCACTTCCAATTTTGATGGAGTTCACAAACTGCCTGACGTGTTGTGACGTTCATCTTCTATCTGTAGAAATCACAGTTGCCTCGTTATGACAGCAGCATTGAATGGTAGAAGGTCTAGTGTCATCCTACTTGTAACCTCTCCTCTGTTGCCCTGTCTGTTTCTAGCCCCATCCAAATTTTGGCTGCGCGTCCCTAGCAATATAAAGGAGGATCTCAGTTATTATTTGATGATCAGCTCTACTTATCAACGTGAAAATGTTATAGGCAGTGTAGTATCACCTTGCAAATCTTGAGGAGTTATACTGAAGATTTCACATGCCAATCTTTTAGGATTATTGTGGCCACGTCCTCAGGTGGGTCTAGATCCTCAGTATACTTATTATTTTCCTTACTTTTCTTTAATATGTAGGTCATGTTGGTGTCATGGACATATTGAAATTGTTGTTGCAGGATATACCTCCAAATTAAGGCTGCTGCTGTGAAGAATCGATCTCGGTGTATCAATTATTCGTAACAACCGATAGGTGATGCCCAGACGTTCTCCGGTTCTGTATTTTTATGTTTTTAGTGTACTCATACACTCTCCTCTCTCAGCTCAATAATGAGATGGTTGCGCACATCAGAAGTTTAATGTTGTGGTTCTATGTTTGATTAAATGTGAGCTATGGAATTAGTGTAATGCACTGTGTTTTGTCTCCCTTTCAGGTTGGACATCCCTAATTGAGAACGCCTTACTTAGGATAAGTATATCCACACAGCGTCTGCATGATAGTTAAATAATTTTTGAATCATCTTTCTGCTTTCTTACTATTGCAGGGAGGGATACCACTTTCATTTGTGCCCTGACGAAAGCCGTGGACCCATAGGGCCTTACACTGGCTGAAACATGTTGGCATACATAGGGTCATAGGACCATTGTATCCTGGGGACACCCTATCTCTTAAAAATCACTATCTCTCCATATTAAAGGGATACCTGGAGTAGATGGTGGCTTTTTAATCTTTAAACCGCCCTGTCCACTTCTCACAAGAGCTCCCTGGAAAACGGTTGAGCCCACCCTGGCCTGTAGGAGCCAGGGTGCCCTGATGATGAAGCATGACACTATTAGAGTGTGTGAGGGGAATTTAACAAAGAGGTTGTACTCCCAATAAGGGTAGTAGTAAGTCATCACTCCTCATTTTGAGAACTGGGCCCACTCATTAGCTTTATTTCCTTTGGTTGGCTTGGATACTTTGTTGTCTGTGGATATTACTTGGGAGGACGTATCCTTTCCCCCTTCCCTGGTGAGGAAGTACCTCTCTACCTTTGAGGCCTGAGGGCCAGTTTTGTACAGCAAAATTTTACTCCTCAGACCTTCAGGAACAACCAATAAACCACCTCTACGCAGAATACCATTTACCACAGATAATTCGCTACTTGCTCTCTCAAAAGCAACAAGGCTTTCATGTAAGTCCTTAACTTTGGGCCAGCCCTGAACCATATACCTTTTGACACTGGACATACATCATCTTTTTCCAACACATGTATCCACTCCTTTTCACACAACGCCCCTTCCAATGCATTGTCCAGGGAACTCATCATACACACCATCACCAAATCTTCACCATGACCATGCCACAATCATCCTGTAGGGGTAGTCTCAACAAACAGTCCGCTGCAAAGTTCCTTTTGCCTGACACATGTTCCAACTTGTACTGAAACTCTTGCATGCAATACTGCCATTTGGCTATGCGGGGAGTAGCCCTTCCACCACCAAGAGTGCAGAACAAATCCACCAAGGGTTTGTGGTCCGTTCGTAGAACAAATTCTCTCCCCCACAAGTAAGTCTTAAAATACTCAGTTCCCCAACACATGGCTAGAGCCTCCCTTTCAATGGTAGAATAGGTGGCCTCAGCCCCACGTAAAGTCCGGGATGCAAAGGCTATTATCTCCTCACTGCCATTCGAGCGCTTCTGCAACAATACTGCCCCCAAACCAACGCTGCTGGCATCTGTCATAAGAATACTCAAATCATCTGTGTTAAAGGAATTCAAGGGATGTGCAGAAACTATGCATCTTTTAATTTCTTAAAAAAAACACATTCACACTCACACGTGCATTCAAATCTAGGACTCTTCTTGAGAAGGTTACGTAACACCGCAGTCTTACTAGAAAATTGCGGTACAAATTTGGTATAAAACTCAACTAATCCTAAAAAGGACCTTAGTTGATCCTTATCTCTAGGTGATGGTGCATCCTCAATGGCTTTCAAGATGATCAATTTAGGTTTGACCCCATCGGCAGACACGTGGTGCCCTAAATAGTCAACACCTGGAAGGGCAAACTTGCATTTGTCTTTCCTCAACGTCGTACCACTTTTCCTCAAAATTTCCAAAACTATTCTCACTCTAGCATCATGCTCTTCGTTATCTTTACCATATATCAAAATGTTGTCCTGAAAACAGGTTACCCCTTTCATGCCTTTGAACAAAATGTCCATAACTCTTTGAAACGCAGAAGATGCAGATGCCAAACCGAAGGGCATGCATATATAGCAGAAGGCACCTTCTGGTGTAATGAATGAGGTTAGATGTTTAGAATGATGGTCCAGCTCCACCTGGTGATACACTGCTGACATGTCTAGAGATGTAAATACCGTAGCATGGTCTAATGTGGCCAACATTTCATTGATATTTGGTAAAGGTTGGCGATCAACCCAAATGTTGCGATTGAGATCGCGGAGGTCCACACACAAATGCAGAGATTTGTCAGCCTTACGGGCCAAAACGATCGGGGACAACCATTCCAAACCTTCGATGGGTTCGATAATTGACATGGCACACAATTTATCAAGCTCCTTTTTCAGTTCCTGTCTGAGACATAAAGGTACCTTCCTAGATTTGTGAACCACAGGAACGGCATTGCTCTTTAACACTATGCGATGTTTGAAACCTCGTAGCTTACCCAGACGGTTACAAAATACCTCCTTGAACTCATTGATCCATTTTGAGCCTTCAAGATCCCGCTCCCCTCCAACAGCATTTAAACTAGGATTCATCAAACGATCCTTCGTTATTACTAACTCAGGATGGTTAGGATCCAAAATTATATTAAGATCACCTTGGTCGTCCCAACCTTACAAATGCGATCCATTTTTGACTACAAATACATCAGTGTTGATAGAATTGTTATTAAACTGCAAATTGGCCTTAAACTTGCCAACGACTTCCACTCTTTTCCCACCATAAGCAAACAACTTAATGTCAGTAGATTCTAGCACAAGATCATGGAATTTGGCAAATTCATTTTCGCATAAAAGAGTAACCGGAGAACCAGAATCCGCCATAATATTTACACACTGGCCGTTAACTAAGAGGTTACAAAACGGAAGTTTCCTCTTACCAACTTGTTTGATGACTACACACGTGTCATCAACTTGTCCTGACTCTTCCTCACTAATCAATAAGAGATAACCTTCACCACCCACACTTCCAGTATCAGCATCATCTTCGCACATAGCACTTACAGCTTGCTTTTTTTGATTGCTTGCTCGACAAATAAGAGAAAAATGACCCCTTTGGCCACATTTGAAACAAGTTTGATTTAAAGCTGGACAATGTTTGAAATTTCCCAAATGTGATCTACTACCACATCTGTAACAAACAATGTCTTTATCCAAATTCAATGAGGACCCCCTGTTTATTTTACATATTTGAAATTCGGACTCTTAGGTGTATCACCCCCACTTTTTTGTACATCATTTGCTTCCTTGTACTCTAATTTGGGGCGACTAGCAGCCAACTCTCTCATGCAAATGTCAGACTGTTCAATGCTTCTTGCAATTTTCAAAGCTAGCTCCAAACCAGGATCCTCACTCGCAAACAACCGCTCTTGAATTCTTCTATTACATGTTTTTTCAATTAGTTGATCTGGAATTATTTCCTCCTTCAAGTCCCGATAGTTACAATTCAAGGACAAAGTGCGTAAAGCTGAAACAAAATCGTCGATTGACTCCCCAGGAAGTTGTGCTCGTTGCAAGAACCTCTGTCTTTCCAAAACCACATTCTTTTTAGGAGAAAATCTTTTACCCAAAGTTTGAATTAATGAAGCATATTCATCAACAATAGGTTCAGCATCACCCTCACCACTGGGAAGAACATGTACAGTTTCAATGTGTAATGTTTTTAAAATTGACCTGCCCTCATGACCTAAGTTATACACTATGGGGCATATTCTCAAGAACGTGTGATAACCACCACAAGTGTAGCTTAACGCAACCCTTCACATCGCAGTCTATCGCGGGAAAACAACTCTGTGTCAATGTAGTATTCACAACACGGCGGTACCATGCGATAGTCACACAACAACGCGTCAAATGAACGCGTTAAAAACAACACGACGCCGCAAAAACGCGAAACCCCAACACGAAAATAGTAGCGATGACGCCAATCGCGATACAAAAATCTACGAAAACCAGCCACAGGCCTGCAATTCCCATGCGTCATGCGGGAAAATGCACTATAAAAGTAGAAAAAAAACATACCACCAAAAGCCAAACAACTGCGAAGCATAATGGAGGCATCCGGAGCAAGTACAGAGGACAACCATAACCCCACAAGCCCCCCCGGAGGAACAGCCAGGGACCTCGGGGTCAGGGAAGGGCAAGGACAAGAATAGTAGGAAGAAGCGGTTCAGTCTGCAGGAAAACAGGATCCTGATCACGGAGGTGATAGAACACCATCAAACACTGTTAGTCACCTCCACTGTGTCACTGGCAACTAAAAATGGAATATGGCAGACCATCGTGGACAAGATGAATGCAGTCGGAGTGCTGAAGAGGACAATGGACGAGGTCAAGAGGCACTGGAATGATGTGAAGCGCAAAACCAAGCTGAAACTCGCAAACAACCGGAAGGCAGCAATGCAGACTGGAGGTGGGAGTCCAGCGCCACAGGAGGAGCTGGACGAGATGGAGGAAATGGTGTCCACAGTCATCAGTGGGGAGACGGTGGCAGGAGTTGGGGGACCGGACACTGCTCAACATGACCGGACACAACAGCAACAGGGTGAGTAACCACCAGGGACTGGGGGGGGGGGGAGATGGGCACAATGGCACACATGCACAATGAAGCATAGCACACCTGCAGACAAACCATGCCCCAGACCCCCAACTCCCACCAAGAGACCAATGCACACAGGTATGCAACATCTCAGCACAGCATAAGCACAGAAGCCCGAGGCACACCGCATGTAAGAGATAAGGGGCAGCTACATCGGAGCTGCAGGGGCGACTCCCCCAAAATGCGGCACACACACATAACATGCAGAGCACATCAACATTGACAATGATGTGGTACAAACCGCAACACATCCACAACAGAACAGAGGACACAACTGGTGCTGCATGCGCGTAGAAACTGGCCAATCACATTTGGCATTGCATGGAAATGTTAGTTGACAATGTACAAGTACAAACACACATCAGTGATGTAGTCGGAATGTCCACTGTCCCGCATCAAATAGGCAGCTACCCCCAAACAGTCACAATGTACATTGTCATGCAGTCTGAATGTAAACATGTACAATGCATAAAACATACATGTGAACACAATGTGGAACTGCATCTCACCTTCACATTGCAGGGGGAAATCCAACACCTCCTGCGGAGCAGTCCAAACCTCTCTACTCTGATGACGAAGAGGACCACCAAACCTTTGACTCCGACGCCCTCCAACAGCTCGTGGACAGCCTCCGCAGCCCACTTCCAGGAGCAGGGCAGCCCAGCTGCCATGAGGAGAACCCACCCCCTGCACAGAACGCAGAGCAGGCGCAACCACCACCACGGCTGCCTCCCAGGACCCCCACGACAAACATATGGCCTTTCAACGCAGTGTGTTGGGGTGCCAGGAGAAGCTGGCTGAACAGGTGCAGGTGGGGTTCGACCGCATGGCAGCCAAACTAGACGCCATACGTGGGTGTCTGAGTCCCATCAGGGACCACTCACAGTCCCTAACGGACACCCACAGTCCGCTCCATGCTCTCCAACGGACCATGGCTGACATTGCTAGAGTCCTGACTCTGCGTCAAGAATGACTGTCTAGCCAGAGGGCCTCCAGCATTCTCGCCCGGGAGTTGGGACACATGCGGAGGATCATGGAGAACATGGAGCGGAAGCAGGCGGAAAGAGCAGCTGCCACGGCTGCACACCAGCGAGAGGTAGCTGGGTCTCTCAATGCCCTAAAGACCCTCCTCATGGCATTGCTGCCACAAGGCCTGGCGCTGATGCATGCTGCTGCTACCACCCCATCCACATCTCCGGCCCCTGATGTGTCAGTGCCACACAGTGCGGCAGACATTCCACCTCCGGCCCCTGAGGTGTCACTGCCACACAGTGCTGGAGACAGAACACCACCACCCACATGTGAGGCACATGCAACAGCAGAGGACGAAGATGCGGATGAATCTGCCTTCGTGGTCAGAAGGACGCAGTAGCATTCTTCTCTGCCATGTGGCCTGTTTCTGCTTGGTTCTGCCCTCTGCATCATCACCTTCCACTGTCCCCCGATGCACTCAGCGACCCTCACCTTGGACCTCGACATGGACTGCCAAATTCTGTTTGGTCACCAATGACACAGCTATCGTACTGCGGATTGAACTCCTCCTCTCCTGATGTACCTGTCATTCCCTGAAGGACTCTGGCTGGCCCTCCACTGGCCAACAATGTAAAGTGGGGTCGCATGGCCCTGTACTGCTCCAGCTGCAACACTCCACTGAATGTGCAATAAACATTCATATTCACACAGATGTGTCATGTCTATGATCTTTCAAGTGTGGAAGTATGGATGAATGTAGGGTCAGTGATTCCCCTTACGTCCATGTTGCTCATGTTGTGGGACTTTTGTCACAGGGTGACAGATTGCCGATTGCGGTCCGGGTGGCGCCGACACTACAACAGAGACACATCCATTAGTCACTTCCTTGTCCAGGCCAGGCCGGAACCACGCCCAGAGCTCCGGGTCATTGTTCACACCCTTACGCTGGACTGGCATATGCCAGGACAGCCCACTCCGCTTATGCACACGGGGGGACGACAACGCCACATGTCCCAGGTCTTAACTGTAGGGATCTGCAGCTCACAGGTCTAGTTGTCAGCATGCCACAGCCACTCCCTCACGGCTGGTGTACACCCACACCACACCCATCCAGCACAGGCATCACAGGACATGTGACACTGCCAATAAAAAGGGCCTGGCGCACGTGCTGGACGCCATTTCCACTCTCTAACTGGGTGTCTCTGTGTAGTCCTCATGTATGCATGAGGGCCTAGGGCCCTGCCACCTCACATTGCCCAGTGCCGGGGGTGACATGATGGCATCCGCACAACGGATCTCAATCATTAAGGGTCCATGTCTAGCGGTGCACAGACTTGGTGGCACCTGATACACTGCGGCAGGCACAGGCACACCACCACGGGACGGTGTCTTGTGGTGCAGTGAGATAGGGGCACCCAAAGTGCTGAGCGGGTGTGCAGCCTGCGATGATGTGCCGTCCTGGCGGTCCGGACTGGCAAGGATCAGTGTGAGCCCTACTGGACCGCAGGCCTGAGCCAGAGGGCAGTGCGGGCCTCCCGCCACGTGGCGTTGCCTCGCGGTTCACAGAGTTAGTGGCATCTCAAGCGCTGAGCGGGTGTGCAGCCTGCGATGATGCTGTGTGCACTGATGTGGTCTCTGCCATTGCGAAATCAAGACCCAGAGTCGGGTGTGTGACCTGGTGGCCCGCAGTGAGGGGCTGCATGATGTGGAGGGTGCCATGGTCGCAGACCCCGGGCTTGGAGATCCCACCGGAATGTGGTGGGCCCTCTTGGAGACACGCCGGTGGCGGAAGGTGAGCAGTGAGGCCTGGTTGCGCAGGGGCGGGCAATCACCGCTGGGCGGCAGGAAGGGCTGGGGTGCAGCAACCTGTGTGCGCTGGGGCGGGCAAGCGATGTTGGCGTGTGCAACTGTATGGACTCTGCCATTCATGTCTCTGGACACTGTTTCAGATAAGGCGCCTGGGGGAGTGCAGTGTATGCCGGCACGTGGTTGGAGACACACCGGTGGCAGCAGGTGAGCAGTGAGGCCTAGGTCCGCAGTGTCGGCACTCTCTCACCCTCTCTTTCTCTCTCCCTCTCTCCCTCTCGCCCTCTCTCTCTCTCTCTCTCTCTCTCCCTCTCTCCCTCTCCCTCTCTCTCTCTCTCTCTCTCTCTCTCTCTCTCTCTCTCTCTCTCTCTCTCTCACCCTCTCTTTCTCTCTCCCTCTCTCCCTCTCTCTCTCACCCTCTCTTTCTCTCTCCCTCTCTCTCTCTCTCTTTCTCTCTCCCTCTCTCCCTCTCCCTCTCTCTCTTTCTCTCTCCCTCTCTCTCTTTCTCTCTCTCTCTCTTTCGCTCTCTCTCTCTGTACTTTGATGGGCGCATGGCACACCTTCTTATCCAGATTTCTGTTTTGCAGGCTGTGACTTACAGAATGTGCTGAGAAGACCCGCCATGCCTCTTCAGAATTTTTGTTTTTGGTTTATTCTGTAATAAACGTATTATTTGGATATTATGATATGGATGTATGATTTCCCTTTTTCTGACCACACATGTATGTTAGGTGTTGTGATTGTGCGACTTCGGGCGATTTATTTGGTTCGTGGTTTCGTGGAGTTGATGTGCAATATCTTTGTCCAAAGGGATGAGGGGTGTGGGGGGTGCCCGGGGTGGGGCCCGGGGGGGGGGGTGGAAGTGGGGGTGGGGGTGGTAGGGTCCTGGGGGTAGTGGTGGTGGGTGTTGTTGACCTATTGGGGCTCCAGGCTGCATGATCGGTTGCTCCAGGGCATCTGTTGTTCTTCATGTGTGGCTATGGGCTGTGCTCCCTTGTCTGGTGCCGGTTGTCGTCCGACTTTACACCAGGTAGGAGCAGGTGTTAGTTTCCTGCTGCTAACTCGCCTTAGCGCATGTTTTGTGATCTTATCGCCGATCTGGCTGGTCGTTGAGAATGTTGTGGAGTGGTGTTGTCGCAGCTTTTTGCACGGGAACGCCTACTCTGCATATCATTAGATTTAGTTGCCGGGGTCATATGTGGCGATGTTTTTTGCGACTGCTATCGCAGGTAAACTGGTGTTATGGGCTGTTTGCACCAGCTTGGGAATGGGGAGATAAATTTATCGCAGATTTGGCTGCGATGAAGTGCCGATAACTCGGCGATAGCTCCTTGAGAATATGCCCCTATTATCGCTTTCTTCTTTTTAGACGTGAAAGTGTCACCATCTATTGCGTCAAAATAAGCTTCAAAAGCCTCACGCCATTGTATCCAGTTCAACGGTGGAGAACCAGGATCTGCAAGAAAAGGAGGTGGAGGAGATATTCCCTCCATAACTTTATGTGCACGCAAGGTGAGTTACTGCCACCAATAAATGTAAACTTAAACAAAACGAATCGGTGACCGCACAACAAGATGGAAAGATAAGCAAAATTGCAGGTAATGTAAGGTGTGCCTATCACCGACTGGTATAGATGGAGAAGGCACAGTAAACTAAGTGGGTGTGCCTATCACTGTATAGTGACCAAACAACAGTCCAAAAGATTGACAGGCAATGATAATGGGTGTGCCTGTCACCATAAACAATGTAGTACTTTAAAGATGGCCGCTGCAGATACAGCGAGGGCGTCTTGCAGCAGGCTTTAAGGTTGACAGGCAATAACTATGGGTGTGCCTGTCACCGTGCAGACAATAAAATACCTCAAAGATGGCGCTGCATGGGGGCGTGGCTTGGCCGGCTGCAAGATGGCCGCACTTTATTATCCTGCAATATCCTGCAGGCTATCGAATCCTACCTGCACTTCTAAACCGTATCCTGTTTCCCCGCGGCGAGAGGCATCCAGAGGAGTTATTTCTGTTCTCCTGCTCGGCCGGGCGGCTGAGATCTATCGTAGTGAGGCGGCGCCTGGCCTGTGTTCCGGCTCCCGTGTGGGCCACGACAACTTCCTCCGGGGTAGCGCGGACTCTTGGCGCCGCCCGCAGCAGGCTGGGATCGGAGGTCCGACCAACAAATCTCCCGGTGAGTGGCACCGCCTCGGGCGATTGCTGGTGTGGTTGGGGGGCCGCGGGCCGAACCACCGGGTTCGGGACACCGCAGCCTTGCCGCTGCTGCCTTGCCCCGCCTCCCTCTGGCCGTCCTTAACGGCGGCTGCCTACGCCCGGATCCGGTGATGGGGGCAGTGGTCCCCCGTGCCTCCTTGCCCGCCCTGCCCCCTGAGTGCTGCGCGCCCCCCTCTGCTTGCATTTCACCACGGCCCGGCCGGGCTGAGACCCCCTGCTTTGCTGCCTCCAATCTGCATCATCTCCTTGGCGGCCCGCCTGGTCTCTGCCTTCGGCCCACCCAATCTTTGGGCCTGAGTTATATCGCTCCTGCGCATCATCGTCTGGCTTCTGAGACTGGTGGAGCGGCCCCAAGTGCACATCCTGCGGGGCCTCACTCTTGTGGACTCCCGGCGCCGGCCTCGTGTTGGGTCCTATACCGGGCTCCTGCTGACTGCTGCTGGCCGCCGCGGCCTTTGCGGGAGCCCTCCTGCACTGAGCGCCCTCCTTCTCCTGCTGCTGGTGCTGGGTGCTGTAGGTGCCCCCCGGCCGTTGCCTGACAGGGGGGGACCCGCCTGCGCCTTGTCTCCCTGCCTGAGGGGTTCTCCTCTGCACACTACGGGCATCGTGGGACTGGGGGTGTCCTCACCCTGCTACTCTACACCTGCTTACTCTCCCCCAGCCCTGCTATCCGAGCCCTTGGTGCCTTGCTGGAGTGCCTGGGGCTGCCCGTCGGGCTGCTGGCCTTCTACAATAACTAGGGGTGTCTGCGGTGGGACGGTGGTGGCAGCTTCATTGCGTAGCAGACAGATCCACTGGATTGGCGGTCCCTGACCTCTCCCATCACCCCAGGAGTCTATCCTCTGGATCACGGCTGCCTCCACTGTGTGGGTTCTGTTGAGCTGCATCTCGCCTTGTCACGTCAGCTGCAGGTGGACAGTGTGTTTCTGCTCATTCTTCTGCATCTCCGCCTCCCGTTGGCCTTCTTCCTGACTGCCGGGTCTTTCATCATGGGGAAGACTGACCCAAAACAGCCCAAGATAGCCTTTGAGCTCCGGAGGTCTTCCCGACAGGACGGAGCTGGCTCCGAAGGTGCCGATTCTGCTGCCACGATGGATGCCCCCCCCCAGTCGTGACGATGATCCAGCGCTAACAATAAAAATAATTCTCCTATATACTTTGGTCATCCAGGTGCAATTACTCCTTCAACACACACTCTATATCCATATGACGGTGGGGCCCATAACACCGCATATACATTCACTTACTCATTTGTTCCCTGGATTTCCTCCGTCAATAACCTAGGAGAAAAACGATTCGCTGGAAGGAGACGGGATACCTCTTTAACATGACATAAGATTTCTCTTTGCTTTAAGGTATTCCGCTCATTGGTCGATGGACCAACTAGTAGGAATCAGTTGATGGTGATTAAGACCAGCTCAGTCACAATAAACTCTTTAATATTTCATTTTAATCATTGAGCTAAAGAATCACTGAGTCATTTGTTTAAAGAATAATAAAGTTTATATAAAGTTTTGAATGCAGGAAATGAGGTTAAGCTTATTATTCAGATCATTACATTTATCATCAATATAAGATTAACTAGAAATTGCAATGCATTTTTATTAGACGGAAAAATAAGGTTATCATAGTAAGAACTCTTAAAGATCAATCTATCTATCTGGGGAAATCTAATAGTTCTAAAATAAAAATCTATCAGGAAAATTCTCCTCAAGCAGCATCTTATACTCAACTGGAAAAGAAAAATAGCAGCAGCAGCATCAGCTCGTCAGCATCAGCAACCGCAACTTCACTCATCTACAGCATCTAACTTCTCCAGCATCTACCTGCAGCATCTCCCGCAGCAACTCCCGCAGCAACTAACCCCTCCCACCAAGAGTAGGTCTTCTTATACCCTAATTCTAGCTTACAGCATAAAATGTTTCTTCTTCATGGCGTGACTCTTTCTCATTGGTCAAAACTCAGGCCCATATACATTTTAATCAAACTTCCTGGTCTTAACCAGTTCCTTGTGGAATGTCCATGCAAGCATCGTTTCCCACAGTTCATGCAATTGCTCATCCGTTTCGATCAGTCCAAATTGTATCTTTTTCTGCTACATTTTGGGTTTAACAGTTCCGTCTATTGATTCAGTTGGACTTCTCACGCTTCTTGCTGATCATCTTGGCACACATCTGCTCAGAAAGGTCACAACAGCCTTGACCATACTTCCATCTTAGCCTCTCAGCATCAGCACGTGATCATCCCTTTTCCACAGCCTCTCTCCTCTATCACATGGTCCCCCGCTCATGCGTACTCTAGCAACTGGCGGCCATTTTATATCGCTGCTCGACAGGCCTAAGCGCACTATTTTCAAAGATAAACAAAATATTGTTAAAACAAAGAAATATAAACCCTTTCGTTTCCCTCCCGTCTTTCTACGTACCCCAATTAGGTATTACCTAGCAAAAAGCAACATATAAAGCTGTCCCTTACTTACCATCGCTTTATTTTGCAACCACACGTTTTATTTAAAAGCACAGATCATGCATTTATTATGTAATTAGTACGCAAATATTATGTTATGTTAGACACGTAAACAATTATAAGTTGATTATTTTGCACACGGAATAGCGTGTTACCTTTAACCCTTAACATGTAACATACATTGTTGGTTATTTACTTAAACGAACATGTTTATTAATTATTTTACGAAAATATTAGGAGGTTAAAATTTTGTCATTTACCCTGCTCCATCAACTCCCCCCTTTGGTGATTTTTTTAATATCACCACAAAAACCCAAGTTATACAATTTTCTCAGACAGCATATATCTTTTATCCGTTTGCTTTTGTTAGTTTACACAACTGTATCCCTTTCAACTTGTTTCTTCGTTTTCTTGTACATGTTCTCTTTTATTTCTTCTAACTCTATTTCACCCATTTCTCTCTCTCTTTCCTTGTTTATCATGTTTTCTTTTTCTATCTTATTCTGCCTTCTTCTTCTCTTTATACATGTTATTGCAAGCTTCAGTACTAATATTATTATTATTATCACGGTTGCTATTATTATAACTTTCCCTATTATTAATCCACTCATTCTTGTTAACCAATTTATTACTGAAGAAAACCCTTTACCAAGTTTTCCCCATGCACTTTCAACCTCCAGTGGAACAAGTTCTTTGTGCAAACTTGTAATATTTGTTATATACTTCTGTATATTTTCGCTTTTATCTGGAATGTAAGTGCAACAATGTTGGACTTTCAGCATTCCACAGACTCCGCCCTCTTTTGCCAAAAGAATGTCAAGGGCAAGTCGATTTTGCATCACCATAGCTCTCATGGCAACCATCTCGGTATTTACCATCAAGAACCCTCCAGCAGTATCTGTAGATAAACGATCTACCACTGTGGATAATTTCCGAATTCTAAATGCATTCAAAGATATTCCCACTGCTGGTATCAATGCTCCAAAAATATCACCTACTATTTCTGAAAAACTTTCCCTTTTTCTACGTGTAAAGGTATTTATCATTTTGTGTGTTCCCTTTTCTTTTCTATCCACATGAAAAATCTTTGGAAAGACCAGGCAAAAGTAACATGACTCATACCAATGGTCCGGCAACCTATAATAAGCCCTATTTCCGCAAACATAATAAATCCCTGGAAATATTGGATCTTTTCCCCCTTTGAATCCCCATCCACCTAAAATTTGGTAATTGTCATGGCAAATACTGGAACCCACAAAATAATTGTCATATCTTGTCTTATTTCTTCTAATGCACAACCTTCCCTGTTGGGGCCAATCCAGAGTCATAGCTGCATTTGTCTTTTTCTTGTCATGATTGTCTTCCTCAAACGCCCAAAGAGGTGTTTTTGTCTCTTCTATCACTTTTCTTTGAAATTTCACTCTTCTCTCTTCAACCATCTCTAAAAATACCTTTTCTTCTTTCTTTAACTCACAGGTAAGGTTGTACCTAATTATACTATCTAATGTTAAAATCTTATCTTCTATAAAATATTCACCAAACGTTTTTCCCTCTTTTATTTTGTTCAGCTCGGGAACTACAGAAACTTTCGCAAAAATCTTATTTATGTCAGTGTAATAATATTCTAATCTACCTGTTTTATAAAATAAACTTGCTAAAACGCTACATGTTATTCCATACGTCAAAGGGAGGTGATGATAAGTCACACCCTCTGCTACAGATGCAGGCAACTGCATACAAACATAGCAATCTCTTACATCCATTGTTTCTACATACTCATATAATAATTTAGTAAAAACATTTTTTGAAAAATCTGTTATTGATTTGTCCTTGTGTAATTCTGCACTACTCTTTAAAATAACTGGTTCTTGAGTGTTAGCTCCTTTTTCTTTCTCAGTGTTATTAGACATTTCTACTACAGCTAAACTAATTGGAATAGTGATTGCTAAAACCACCCATACTGTTATTAATAATCCTGTACAAAAGCAACACATCTTGCACCATCTACTTAAAAACTCACATTTACATTTTCTATCTCTAGTATTCTCCATTTTGTTTGATAACCTTATTTATTTGTTTTCCAGAAAATTGTGTCACTACACCTCAGAAATGACTTATTTGCCACTCTGTACTCAAATGTTTTGTCTTTGCTTGGTACTTTCTTTTAATTCTTTCTCAGAATTCTTTCTTTGTCACATCCGGTAAATTCGTCAGATCCAGTGTTTTGTCATATCCGGTAGAAACTATTTAAACTTCTTCAGGTTTGTTGCACTTCACTCTCTCCCATCAGGTTTCTTTGTTCTGGGTTTTCGTGAGTGTTCTTTTCTTCTTTGTTACTAGTCAAAGCACGATACAACCATTCAGGCGATCTATACTTCGGATTTACCTTCTTTACTCTTTTCGTTTTCTGCAAGTGTTTTCCACCTTG
Source organism: Calotriton arnoldi (assembly GCA_963921515.1). Taxonomy (NCBI): domain Eukaryota; kingdom Metazoa; phylum Chordata; class Amphibia; order Caudata; family Salamandridae; genus Calotriton; species Calotriton arnoldi. The sequence continues at coordinate 419,481 of CAWUFW010013042.1, forward strand.
TTTTTCTTGCTCTCTCTGACTTGTTATTTCATTCACTTGTTCAGCACTTTTCCCATCCAACCTTATGATTCTGTATCTTAATTTTCTTACTTCGTTGGGCCAATTGTCTCCTTTTCTTGGCCTTTTTGCTTCACTTCCTTTTTCCTCTCTTTCTGTTTTCCAATTTCTTTTTCTTGACTCTAGCTTTTGGTTTCTTTCTTCTCCACTTTCTTCAGACTCTGTTTCAATTCTTTCGTTATTGTCTCTTATTTTGAAACTTATAATTTCATTTTCTTCTACTTGTGGTTCTTTTCTTATCTTCCTTCGTTCACCTATTTCTGTCCCTCCTCGAGGTTCTTCCGAATTTGTGTTAGTCTCTCTATCTGCTTCTAAATTTCCCTGTTCTCGTGTTTGACTATTTGTCCCTATTGCTCCTCGGGGATCTTCCGATTTTTCTAGCTTTTTGTTTGAAACTCTCCCTTCTTCATCTATCAATATTATCTCCGAAGGATTTTTACCACAACTTGTTCTTGGTTGCTCACTGTCACTATCTTCTGGCTCAGTTTCTTCTCTTATGCTTTCAAAATTCCAATTTCTTTTTCGAATTTCTTCACAATCCGAATGCTCTGTATCAGATTCTGAACTGGTGTCTGATATTTCCAGATGTCGACTTACAGGTCGATCTTCAAGTTCTGGAACTTCAGCTATTTCTTCTACTTCTTTTACTTCTTCTGTCCTTGCACTTGTAGTTGGGTCTTCCAGATGTCGACTTACTGGTCGATCTTCAGGTTCTGGCACCCTGTTTGTTTCTTCTTCTGTTTCTGATGCTGAACTGTTATCCAATACTTCCAGATGTCGACTCACATGTCGATCTTTAGGTTCTGGAACTCTGATGGTGTGACTGGCATGTACCCAGTGTTTCACTCCTGCACACTTGACTGCAGTGGTCGTCACTAGGATCACTTGTCGTGGTTCGTCCCAGCGAGGAACCAAACAGTTTCTTCTCCGGTGGACTTTTATGTGGACCCAATCTCCTGGATTCAAGTCGTGAGCTGGTTTTCTTTCAAGAGTGGTCGCATCCGGTCCAACCTGATGAAACACAGAACGCACCACATCAGCCAATCCTTTGCAATAATCCAGCACTAGATCATCAGTTATAGTTAGTAGTTTGTTGACAGGTACTTGTGCTTGTCTCATTGCTCGTCCCATAATTATTTCATGGGGACTGAGTCCAGTTTTCCTTTCCGGAATACTTCTGATTGTCATTAGAACTAATGGCAAAGCATCTGGCCATTTGAGTCCTGTAGCTTGACACATTTTTCCTAACCTGTTCTTGATTGTTCCATTCACTTGCTCTACGATTCCAGAAGCCTCTGGTCTGTATGCACAATGCAGTTTCTGTTTAATACTAAGTGCTTCACAAATCAGTTTAACTAATTCATTTTGGAAGTGTGTTCCTCTATCTGTTTCAATCGTGACTGGAAAACCATACCTCGGAATGAATTCTCGCAGCATAAGTTTTGCTACCGTAATACCATCATTCCTTCTTGTTGGGTATGCCTCCACCCAACGGGAAAACAAACAGACGACCACTAGGACATACCTTAGTCTGTTGCAAGGTGGCATTTCAATAAAATCCATTTGCATTCTAGTGAAAGGACCTCCTTCTCGTCCTATTGTTCCTAGACTCACTACTGTCTTCCTTCCTGGATTTAACTGTTGACAAATAAGGCATCTCTGACAAAGACTCTCAGCTATGGCTCTGAATTTTGGATTGTACCATGTTTGTCTAAAAGTCTGGATCATTGAATCTCTCCCAATATGGGCTTGTCCATGGTACATCCGTGCCATGTCAGAAATCATGCTATCAGGCATAACTGGTCTCTCATCTCTGTAAACCCAAACATCATTTTCTTCATGTTTTCTACATCCTGCTTTTATCCATGTATCTTTTTCCTCATCCTCTGCAGCTTCTTGTAACTGTCTCACCTCATCCCATGTTTCAATAGAGTTAGTAAAAAGCAAAGGACAAGAAATATGCTCTCTTTCCCGACATTTGTTTAAAGAAACCACATTCTTTGCACAATACTGTGCCATTTCGTCAGCATATTTATTACCAACAGTTATGTAGTCTTCCCCATTTTTATGTGCATTGCACTTCACAACAGCGATCTGTTTAGGCAGCTGTATCGCCTCAAGCAGCTTTTTCACAAAATCTCCATTTCTAATGGGCGTTCCTGCAGACGTCAAGAAACCCCTTTGTGACCAAATCTGACCGAAGTCGTGCACCACCCCGAAGCCGTACTGGCTATCTGTCACAATCGTAACCCGTACATTTCTTCCCAACTTACATGCTTGAATCAGAGCTACTAATTCAGCAACTTGGGCAGATCGTACACCTTTCAGACAAGATGCTTCCATTACAGTTGCTACTGTGCAAACTGCATATGCTGCACTTAGAACTCCATCACTCGTTCTCAAACATGAGCCATCCACAAACAGAATATAATCTGATTCTTTCAAAGGCTCATCTCGTATGTCAGACCTTGGTTTTGTACAGTATTCGAGCACATTCAGACAATCGTGATCTACTTCATCCATTTCAATCACACTCTCTTCATCTGGCAATGATGTCGAAGGATTCACATTCATACATCTGTCAATGGTCACATTATCTGCACTCAAAATTACTTTTTCATACCTAGTCAGCCGACTATGTGTCATGTATTGGGTTTTCGTTCTTGTCAAGAGAATTTCCACAGAATGGGGAACATACACTCTCAATGGATACCCCATCACTATGCCTTCACTCTGTTCCAGACTCACACAAGTAGCAGCAACTGCTTTCAAACATCCAGGCAATGCTTTCGCTACAGGGTCTAAAACAGCCGAAAAATATGCAATTGGTCTTTTCATAGTTCCATGTCTCTGCACCAAAACTGAAAATGCACATCCATCTCTTTCACTGCAATACAGCTCAAAATCTTTCTCATAGTCAGGCATTCCTAATGCTGGAGCTTCACATAATTTCTTTTTCAGCTCTCTGAATGCTTTCATTTCTTCATCATTCATTTCAAAAGGATCTTTAACATCCTTCTTTGTCAGTTTCTGCAATGGTTTAGCAATTAGTGAAAAACCGCTTATCCATTGTCGACAATATCCAACCATTCCCAAAAACATTCTTACCTCTCTTTGTGTCATTGGAGCTCTCATTCCGTGAATCATTTTTATTCTTTCAGTCGTTACCTTTCGCACTCCTTTCTCAATTTTATGCCCTAAATACTGGACTTCTTGTTGACAAAACTGCAATTTTGAAGGGGACACTTTATGTCCTCTTTTTGCTAAATGATTCAGCAAAGCAATTGTATCATTGACACATGCTTCTTTCGTTTTTGATGCCACCAGTAGGTCATCAATATACTGAACCATTACTGACTTTTCTGGCATTCTTAAATCTTCCAACGATTTCTTTAGAATCTGATTAAAGATTGAGGGACTTTCTGTGTACCCTTGAGGAATTCGGCACCATGCCAAAATACGCTCTCCAAACCGGAACGCAAATAATGGCTGGCTATCTGGATGCAATGGAATAGAGAAGAATGCATGACATAAATCAATTACTGTGTACCATTCTGCTTCACGTGGAATCTGGTATAGAATCACAGCAGGGTTTGGTACTATTGGGCAACAAGGCACAACAATTTTGTTTACCTTCCTCAAATCTTGTACAATTCTATATGTTCCGTTTGGCTTTTTCAGTCCCATTATTGGCGAATTACATGGACTGCTCATGATTTCTTTTAGAATCCCTTGTTCAATCATTTTATTTATTACTGGCGTTATTCCTTCAATTATTTCTGGTGTCAATTTATACTGGGGCGTATTTGGGTAACTCATTCCCTCTTTCACTGTTATTTTAACGGGATCTACTCCTTTCATTAATCCTACATCTTCTCCTGTAAAGTCCCACACTTCTTCTTTCACTGTCTTTTTCAATTCAATTGGGATTTTCTCTGCATCAAATACAGGAAACAAACCATTTACTTCTGGTTCTAAATTCACCATTGTCATTTTATACAGCACATCCTCATCTGGAGTCTGAAATGCAATTCCGTCTGGGGTACAATAGATAGTGCAGTTCATCTTGCACAATAAATCGCGTCCTAAAAGGTTCACAGGACTACAATCGCATACCACAAATCGGTGCATTTCACTAAATGGATCAATTCTTACCTTCACTAATTTAGTAAGAGGCGTTTTAATTTGCTGATTTGATACTCCAACTACTTGGATATGTTCACCTGAGAGAGGAAGGTTTGGAATTTTCACTGACCTAACAGTAGAACGGGTAGCTCCAGTGTCAACAAGGAATGTTACATTTGCACCATTCACTTCTCCATCCACAAATGGACCAGACTGATCTACCTCTAGAGTTGCGCCAAGCACGCACTCTTCCCCCTCTCCTAGGCACCGTCAGGAACTTTCATCCGTGTCATCCTCATCCTGTCGTAACCAATATTGAGAAATTGCAGCTGCACGCGGCAACTGTGTTACCTGTTCTCCTCCGTAGAATCCTGTTTCTGCACTGTATTTCTGTTGGTTAACACTCTTGGGAAGTGGTGGTTGTGGCACCTGACCTTGTTGAGTAACTACCTCACTCTGCACCTGTGAATTTAATGATTGATTTTCCACATTAGGTTTTGGAGGAAATTTACACTCGTTTCGCCAATGTCCTAGCTTTCCGCAGTTGTGGCATGGCCACTTTTTCTTTGCCTCATCTATGCTCATTTGTCCTTTTCCTTTACCTATATTAGGTCGGGATTTAACCTGTCCTGTTTCATTACCAGTATTACTCAATTGAGCTTCTTGCTTCTCTGCAACTTTCACCTGCGCCCACATGGCTTTCTCTTTCAATTTACGCTGTCTACTCTCAATATCATCACTGCAATACTTAGCATATCTCAAAACTTCGTCGACTGTGCTATTCTGCCAACCAATCATGTGCTGCTTTATCATTTCACTTATCTCTGGTCTCAATCCATATACAAACCTATATACAAAATGACTCATATCCTTCTCATTCAGTGTCTCATAACCACTATACTGTTTGAAGACCAACAACAATCTCTCATAGTAGGCGTGCACTGACTCTTTACTTTCCTGCGTTGTTCTGTCTATTTTTACCCAATCTGTTTCTTTTGGTGGAATTTTATTCTTCAAAAAGGTAATTACTTGGTCATACTTCCTCATCACTTCTGGTCCTGGCGCTCCTGTTTTAGCGTCCCTTGGATATTCTACAGTTGGCCAATCAATAGTAATCTTACATTCTGTCCACAAATCAGCTGGCACTACTATATCAAACAATCCATCCAGATCTATCCACAGCACTTTTGACACCTTAACAAATCTCTCCACTTGTCTGTACCATTCTACTGGTTTCTCTCTCAATTTGGGGAAGTCATTTGTAAATGACAGTATATCCTGTCTGGTCCATGGAACATGCACATAACTACCACCTGGAGTTTCTCTCATCGGGTATTCTCTAACAACTGGTTCCCTATCTATCACTGCAAAAGCCAAAGATGCTTTATCTGTTGTTTTCTCATTCCTTTTGACCATCTATTTCTCCATCTATCCACATCACCCCATTTTCTCAATAAAACAATTAACTCTTTTATTTGGGTCAGTCTTCCTGATGTGTTCAAATTCTCTATGTCTTTCTCACAAAAATCTACTCTGTATGGTTTCTGCAACGTTCTCACTTTTACAAATTCCACTCCTAGTTCACTTGCTGTCTCTTCCAATTTGTCATGTAAATTTCTAGCTCTCCAAGTAAGACTCTTGCACAAAAACATAATCTCATCATCCTGATAATTTTTTACTTTTTCTGTTCCAATTGTTCCCAAAATCAATTCTTCCATGTCTATTTTCAACCTAATTACATCTAATGGTTTTTCTTCCGGTTCTTTTGTTTTTAGAGCTTTCATCCATTCATTTAACTCATCTGGAGTCGGACCTACAGGCGTACTATTTAATTCTATCCAATTGCTGCTTCTTTCTGGTGTTCCTGATGCGGACTCTGTTACCATAGGCATTCTCCTGATCTCATTTTCATTTATCGTCAAATTTGTAGGTGGGCTTGGTCTATAGGTACTAGCCAAATTGTGTGCACCTTCATTATTCAGTTCCATCCCTTCTCTTTTTCTTTGCAAATGTGAATTCATGGGAATCACTAAAGAACGTTCATCAATTTTCTGATTCTCAAAAATTGGCATTACTGGACCTATCGTTACTGGTACAGTTACAGCTTCCATATTCTTTGTCAATTCTCTTATTTTCTCAGTCAATTCTCTTGTCGTTTTTGCTAATTCAGTTGCATTGTCACTTTCTATCTCTTCATTTTGTGAAGTTTTAAATTGATCTTGTGACCTATTTGTTTCATTTCTTCGTTCGGGTTTTTTATTCCTCCCAGTTTCCATTGGCGGTGCATTAGGTGTCACCACCGCAGAAGTCTGTTGGTATGGAGGTGGGTTTCTGTTTAAAATATCTTCCAGCAATTCGTCATCTGTTTCACTACCACCATACACATACTTTTCTACCACTAAATGCTTCTTTTTCTCTGTACACTTTCTCTTTGCTTCTTCCTCAACTGTAAAAGCTGGAAACAAACCTCCTGTCATGTTAGCATATCTCCAACGCTTTACTCTGTCCTCATGATTTACTCCCCATAACCTTCCAGGCAGAAACTCATGATTCTTTAATCCTCTGAATCTCTCTCGCTCATACATCTCATCTTCCCATTCCGTTAAAGCTTCAAACTGTGTCGGTCTAGGTCTAGGTTCTAACATTACCATCTTTTCTCTCAAGTTCCGTAGTACAGCTACATTAAATGAACCATTCTCAGGGAAAGCCAATGCTCCATCATTCTTGGTGTATTTTGTCCAATTTTCTAACCATATGCATGTATGATATCCATATTTCAGCATCATATGTGAAGCTGGTGATTTCGGCAGAGGAATTATTTGTCCCTCTCTAGTCACTACCTTTTTGTCTTTCTTAAAGAAGTTCTTAACTTTCGACATCCATGACGTTTTCTCTTTACCATACTCATAGTACAACATGATTCACAACCTTTTTCTCCTTAAATGATCCGCAATTCAACACTGTTCTCTATGCGTTATTTCAACCAATACTAGCGCGACTCACACCAACACTCCAATCAGAGCGATTTCTGTCTACCACGCACTGACCAATCCCAGCGCGGCTTCTGTCTAATTCAGTTCTGCTCCTGTTTCCGTGTGACTAGCGCACTGTCCAATCCCAGCGCGACTCTTGTCTACGTCACTTCTGCTCTTGACCCCTCCTTTACAAAATTTATCGGCAATTTCTTTTTCAACAATTTTTGTTAGTTACAACATTTAAAACACATTTCCATTGTCTGATTCGCTAAACCGAAGAGATAGCTTTGACCATTTACACAAGAATTCTGTATTTTCCAGTTCGCAGCGCTTACCTCTACCCTACGACAGAATTTTTAGTTTCGCCGATAAAGTAGTACTTCCTTCTACCTTACCCTTCTTTCAAGCAATCAGTAAACCCGTTTCTCTGGGGATAAAACACATGTGGAGACTATACTGCTCCTGAGAATTAAGGCCACAGTTTCACAAGAAAACCGATCACTATTTCACTTACACACCTTTTATACGCAAAATGTCCCTATCATAACACAACCTGTGTTATCACCAATATGAACTCAGACAATGCACTATTCCATGTGACTTCTCTTGCCACACGTGTTCCACTTCCTACTTCCCGGAAGCGTGAAAACTTACATATAACATAACGCGACTCAACAAAAAGTGTTAGACATGAACTTATCAATAATCAATAATCACCAAACTAATCTATAGTAACCATAACTCTGCTACCAAGAAATCTGATCCAGCGCTAACAATAAAAATAATTCTCCTATATACTTCGGTCATCCAGGTGCAATTACTCCTTCAACACACACTCTATATCCATATGACGGTGGGGCCCATAACACCGCATATACATTCACTTACTCATTTGTTCCCTGGATTTCCTCCTTCAATAACCTAGGAGAAAAACGATTCGCTGGAAGGAGATGGGATACCTCTTTAACATGACATAAGATTTCTCTTTGCTTTAAGGTATTCCGCTCATTGGTCGATGGACCAACTAGTAGGAATCAGTTGATGGTGATTAAGACCAGCTCAATCACAATAAACTCTTTAATATTTCATTTTAATCATTGAGCTAAAGAATCACTGAGTCATTTGTTTAAAGAATAATAAAGTTTATATAAAGTTTTGAATGCAGGGAATGAGGTTAAGCTTATTATTCAGATCATTACATTTATCATCAATATAAGATTAACTTGAAATTGCAATGCATTTTTATTAGACGGAAAAATAAGGTTATCATAGTAAGAACTCTTAAAGATCAATCTATCTATCTGGGGAAATCTAATAGTTCTAAAATAAAAATCTATCAGGAAAATTCTCCTCAAGCAGCATCTTATACTCAACTGGAAAAGAAAAATAGCAGCAGCAGCATCAGCTCGTCAGCATCAGCAACCGCAACTTCACTCATCTACAGCATCTAATTTCTCCAGCATCTACCGCAGCATCTCCCTCAGCAACTCCCGCAGCAACTAACCCCTCCCACCAAGAGTAGGTCTTCTTATACCCTAATTCTAGCTTACAGCATAAAATGTTTCTTCTTCATGGCGTGACTCTTTCTCATTGGTCAAAACTCAGGCCCATATACATTTTAATCAAACTTCCTGGTCTTAACCAGTTCCTTGTGGAATGTCCATGCAAGCATCGTTTCCCACAGTTCATGCAATTGCTCATCCATTTCAATCAGTCCAAATTGTATCTTTTTCTGCTACATTTTGGGTTTAACAGTTCCGTCTATTGATTCAGTTGGACTTCTCACGCTTCTTGCTGATCATCTTGGCACACATCTGCTCAGAAAGGTCACAACAGCCTTGACCATACTTCCATCTTAGCCTCTCAGCATCAGCACGTGATCATCCCTTTTCCACAGCCTCTCTCCTCTATCACATGGTCCCCCACTCATGCGTACTCTAGCAACTGGCGGCCATTTTATATCGCTGCTCGACAGGCCTAAGCGCACTATTTTCAAAGATAAACAAAATATTGTTAAAACAAAGAAATATAAACCCTTTCGTTTCCCTCCCGTCTTTCTACGTACCCCAATTAGGTATTACCTAGCAAAAAGCAACATATAAAGCTGTCCCTTACTTACCATCGCTTTATTTTGCAACCACACGTTTTATTTAAAAGCACAGATCATGCATTTATTATGTAATTAGTACGCAAATATTATGTTATGTTAGACACGTAAACAATTATAAGTTGATTATTTTGCACACGGAATAGCGTGTTACCTTTAACCCTTAACATGTAACATACATTGTTGGTTATTTACTTAAACGAACATGTTTATTAATTATTTTACGAAAATATTAGGAGGTTAAAAAATTTTCATTTACCCTGCTCCATCAACGACGATCTGAAAGCCATAATGCTCGATGTCAAGTCGACCGTGACCGGCATCGCGACCCAATTGGACCAACTTTCCACCCATCTGGACTCGGTTAAGGCCCGTGTTGACTCCCACGACAATCGTCTGCTGCATGTCAAGACCAGAGTGTCGGACGCCGAGGATGCTGCCACCCAGGACCGTCAGAAACTACTTCAGATGGACAAAATTCTGGCGGTCATCCGTGAGAAGAACGAGGACTTGGAGGCCCGCTCCCGCCGGAGCAACCTCCGTATTACGGGCCTTCCGGAATCCACCAACATTTCACGGATGGAGGACTTTGTGGAACAGCTGATAAGGGAACTTTTTGGCGATGCCCTCTCCTCAGTGTTCATCGTGGAGCACGCACATCGCTCACTTGGCCCGTGTCCCTGTCCTGGGCTGCCTCCACGTCCCATCATTGCAAAAATCCTAAATTTTCGTGATCGGGACGCCATCCTTCGAGCGGCACGAGATAGGGGCACCATCAACCATCAGGGGAACACTCTCTCCTTTTACCCGGATTACACCCTTACTGTACAGGCGGGTCGGCGGGAGTTCCTTCCGGCCAAGCGCATTCTCCAAAAACACGAGGTCTCGTACTCCCTGGCCTACCGGGCGAAACTGAGGGTCCGTCAGGGGGCAAAAACACTCGTCTTTCCGGACCCAAGAGAGGCCCTTGCATTCGCCAAGAAGCTTGACAAAGCGACCCGCTCCTCTCCTTCCAAATCTCAGACTGACGGTGCGGATCGCCTAAGTGACAATGACTAAAGTGTGAACATTGGTTTTCATCTATTCCTGTTCTATATGATGCCTAACACCACCTAAGCTTGGCCACCCTGCTTCACTGCAGGGGTGTATGCCTGGCCCTGCCATGCCCTCACGGGATGATTCCCTACTCTAAAGTTGGTCTTTCCTCTCCCAGTTGTGGTTTCCTGGGGTGGGGAGGGTGGGTTACTCAGCCTAATTGGGGGGTTGGAGTGGGTGTGGGGTTGGGGGGTAATTGTTCGCTTGGGGGGTTGGGTTGGGATGGGGGGATGGGTCTCCATTAGTTTTTATCTGTTCCTCAATCTGGGACGTGGCTTTATTCTGCCACCGTTTGTTTGTTATGCACTGCTTCCACTAGCCTAGATTTTGACACTGCACTGTGCTTACGGCTTCTCCATGCTGCGAGTCAAGCGTCATTTCACTCCTGTGTACACACTGTGCCTCTGGTTCATTCCCCCACTAGCTTGCTGCATGTATTTGTCTTGAGTGTACGGGGGGCTGCCTCTGCGCACTGTTGCGTTCTGCATCATGGCCCCCTCCCCGCCAGATTTAGGTTGAAGTGCTATTCTCATTTTGCCCTGTCAACTGATGTCTCTGATGCACAGTCTGCTCCCGCCCGTGGCACTCCCCACCCGCATTGCGCAATGTTGCACTTAGGTCCATTCCCCCATGGCTGACATAGTTTGTTGAACCTGGAATGTCCGCGGCCTGAATGATTACCGTAAGGCCCGACTGATACACTCACACTTACAGAGACATAGGGTGGACATATGCCTCCTACAGGAGACGCACCTGATGCCCGGGTCCCTCTCCAGACTCTAGGCGCGCTATTGGGGGGAATCCCACTCCTCTACCTACTCTTCATATGCCAGGGGGTCTCTATTCTTATACGCAGGGGTATACCCTGGCACACTGATCAGGTGCTTACCGATCCAGAAGGCAGGTATGTTATCCTCCACGGCTCACTTTTGGCCCAGCCCGTGACGATCGCCGCGGTCTACGGTCCCAACTCTGACGATCCAGACTTTTTTAACCATATCTGGCACCTCATCTCTGCTTGTGGCCCTGCGGCTGTCGTCTGGGGGGGGGGATTTTAACGTCACTCTTTCGGCGGTCCTCGATCGGTCTGGTTCCTTCACGTCTCACCCGCGTGCCACAGCGGCCCTCACATCTATCTTAACTGATAATTCCCTTTGTGATGCCTGGCGCCACCTCCGGCCTGACGCCCGTGAGGGAACATGTGTCACCGGCGTGCAGGGCTGTTGGTCGCGCATAGATTTCTGGCTGACCTCCTTGGACGTTCTGACCTGGCTAACCGACGCTGCACACTTGGTGCGCACTTTTTCTGACCATGCGCCGGTCCAGCTTTGCCTCCATCCCCCCCACTCCCCGCAACGTGCATTCACCTGGCGTCTCCCCTCAAACGCTCTCCGGGACACTGTCTTTAGTGCTGACATTCAACTTGCTATTACTAATTACTTTGACTTAAACGCTGGATCCGTTGACTCGGCTTCGGTACTTTGGGAGGGGTTTAAAGCTGTCATCCGGGGCGAATGTATTTCCAAACAGGCCGGTGTGCTCCGCTCCATCCGCAATGTCCTGGCTAAGCTCGAGGCTGACATCAAAGATCTAGATGCCGCCCAGGCGAGAAACCCCAGCCCTGAGACGCTGGCATCGATACGCCGAAAACACACTGAATTCTCTGAGGAAGCCACCCGTGAACTTTCCTTCTTGGGTAGGGAGGGCCGGGCTCGTCACTTTGGCGAAGGCGACTGACCGGGACGTACCCTTGCCAATCTCCTCCGCCCGCCACGCGCTGCTTCCTATATTACGGCCCTCAGCGATGGGGGTTCGGCTAGAACCACTTCCCCAGAGGAAATTAAGTCCCGCTTCCTAGATTTTTACTCACAGTTATACTCCGCCGGCACCCCTCCGTCAGATGAGACCTTTCACCAATATTTCGAGTCTATAGGGCTGGTCTGGCTCGAGGACCATCTTCGGGAATTTTTAAATGAACCATTTTCCAGGGAGGAAATACTTACAGCCATCAGTGGACTTCCCGGGGACAAGGCCCCGGGCCTGGATGGCCTACCGGCCTCATTCTACAAAATGTATGCTGATCTCCTGGTACCACACTTGGCGGCCATGTATAACGAATCCTTTGATTCTGGCCTCTTTCCGCAGTCGCTCCGTGAAGCCGTGATCACTCTGCTCCTTAAACCCGACAAGCCTTCGGATCGTCGCGATTCCTACCGCCCTCTTTCCCTAATAAACATAGACAACAAAATTTTCACCCAGACTGATTGCCTCCCGCCTTCAGTTACTAATGCCCCTCATTGCCCTCCCGGACCAATCCGGCTTCATTCCCGGTAGGGCCACCTCGCACAACCTCCGTACTATTTTTTCCGTGTTACATCAAATTAACCCTAGTCTTCCCGCCGTGGCTGCCCTGCTGGACGCTACAAAGGCATTCGACACGCTTGAGTGGCCCTTTTTATTTTACCTTTTACCTCGCATGGGCTTCAGCGAACTGTTTATTCGCAAGATCAGGCTACTATACACCAATCCCTCGGCACGTCTTCGCATCAACGGCCAGATCTCTGACCCCATCAGCATTGCTCGTGGCACCCGGCAGGGGTGCCCTTATCGCCCATGCTGTTTGCTATTGCAATGGAGCCCTTGGCTGCCAGGCTTCGGCAGCACCACACTCACAGGGGCATTGGTTTTTCGGCCCGCTCCCTTCTCGTATCCATGTACGCTGACGACGTAACCTTATAAGTCCGTCATCCTCAGGAAAATCTCAGCCCTCTGGTCCGGGAAATCATTTGATTCGGCGGGCTCTCTGGCATTCAAGTAAATTGGAGTAAATCGGTGTTGTTCCCCTTGACCGATGCCACCACGTCGTTCACTCCGGATTTCACGTTTGTGTGGGCCTCGGGCCCCACGCGCTATCTAGGCATTTGGTTGAGCAGGGACTTAGACGAACTTTGGAGATCCAACTTCGGCCGTGCAGTCGACTGGCTGGAATCCAGGATCCCGTCCTGGAGCCGGCTCCCGTTGTCTTTGGCTGGCCGGATCGCAGTGGCTAAGATGGTGGTCTTGCCAAAATTTCTCTACCTGTTCTTAAACGTTCCTATCCCACTCACCACTCACTTCTTTCGCAAATTACGATCCCTAATCATTTCGCTCGTCTGGGCGGGGAAACAGCCACGAGTCGCGTACGACATCCTCACCCTCCCCATGTCTGTCGGAGGTATGGGCGCTCCTGACCTCAAGATCTACGCCTTGTGCGCCCAGGCCAGTTTTTTACACTTCTGGATACATCCTACCCCCTATCAACCTCATGTTGCAGTTGAGACGGATATAGCATCCCCCTGGCCACTGTCCACGGCTCTGTTCACGCCGGCGGTGCGTCCGCGAGCGGAGGTTGACACAGTCGAGACTTTGCGCTGGGCCTGGTCCGGCCTTCGCCGGCTCTCTAGTCTTCCCTCACTTTCTGCAAATGCTGTGCCAATAGTGAACCACCCTGACTTTCCCCCTCTCCAGCCCTCTAGCATGTCTAGGCATGCGACGCACTTGGGATTGCGGACAGTTGCGGACCTCTACCCAGGGAATACTTTCTACTCCCTACCTGATTCCTCGAGCCCGCTGGACACGCTTCTATTCTACCAGCTGCGAGCTGTATGCCGGAAGCTTCACTCTACATTTCCTCAGCCCCCACCCACTATGCCGGCCCTGGACTTCATGCATACTTCCCCGTCCCCACACAAATTAGTCACCAAACTCTACGCTCTTACGCTAACGTCCACCTCCATCTCTGCTGACCGGGCGCGGGTGGCTTGGGGTGCCGATCTGGGTATAGACATTGCGCAGGCTGACTGGCTATACTGCTGTAATCAGACGAAGAAGCTGTCACCAAATTATCGGCTTCGTCTGATACATTTTAAATTTTTGCACAGGCTGTACCGCACCCCTGCTTAGCTCCACAAGCTTGGACTAATACCAAGTGACGCCTGCATGCGCTGCCCCTGCCGCTGACTTCGCTCACTTAGCGTGGCTATGCCCCAAGCTATCCGAATTTTGGCAGATGGTGTGCTCCACGATTTCTGACATTACTAGTACCACGGTGCAGCCTGACCCCCCCCTGTGTCTTCTTGGTTTTGTAAAATTCTGCCCAGACGCCTCTCGACGCCTGATTGCAATGCTGCTAGTACTGGCCAGGCGTAGGGTGGCATGTGCTGGGGGCGCAGACCTGCTCCTAGAGTAGAGTGCTGGCTGGAGGACGCCTCTCGGTGTCAGACTCTGTTATCTGAGTTTTGGGACTTGTTACCTGCCAGGTCCCGTCCGGTTGACATCTGGGGCCCTTTGGTAACTTACCTCCTCTCCCGCACCCATTCCAGTGGCGCTGCCTCTTCCGCGCTCCCCACCGGCCCTGGGTCCGCGGCGGCCGCCGGCGCTGGCCGGTGACTGCCTCCCGCTTCCACATAGATTCCCCCGCCTTGTGGCACTCATTGCTGTTGTCCTGGCAGAGCATGTGACCCCCATGAGGGGAGGGATACCAGTGTAATGATGTAGTGATTCTGCCTTAATGTATTTCTGCTTCTTGCCAGGTGTAGTCGACTCGTTTCCGAACGCTTGACTGGGTTTGTAATGTGTCACTTTGAGCTGCTGTGTAGCACAGTGTAATGTGTCTGACTTGAATTTCTTCAATAAAGGTTTTGAAAAATTTTAAAAAATAAATAAAAAAATAAAAAAGATGGCCGCTGCATGTACAGCGCCGGCGTCTTCCCACGAAGCGTAATCCTCCTTCTCCGAGGAAACCACTGACGTGATTGTAGATGTGCGCACAGCTGCACGTACATCCGCTGCCAGCACGAGCAAGGATCGCATACCCTCCAATGATTGCCGACCGCGTGCTCTAGCACAAGCTAGGACTGCGAGCTCACCAAGTACCACCATGATGCCAAATATCACACCAACTCCCTGGAAAGTGCAGAGTACACAGCAGGGAATACCGCAGGGAACATCGCAGGAAACTCAGTGGAACAGGTGAAGACCGAAAGGCTGGAGAGGCAATGACACCAGTGAGAAGGAATCGGCACTCCTTGGTGGCAGGAACAGGATCCGGAGATGGTGCAGGCAGCACAGAGGAGGTGAACAGACTGATGGCCAACTCGTCGCCACTGAAAAGATGCAAAGGAGCCTGTCATTGTGGTAAGAACTCTCTTTACTGACCGTCAGCCATTTCACCTCAGGCAGCAACTGCCGCCCACAGAATCCCTGTCCCCAACATTCCCTATTCTATTCTAGACCCCACACAATCCTTGAAGTACTTCTGTAAAGTTGCACCAGTGTCGATTTCCAAGCATACTACTGGAAATGTCATGTGACATCTCCTGTGAGCTCCTTCTGCCCACCTGACTCTATTTTCTGCTTGCATTCTGTCTTGGCAGATCCTATCCACATACCAATCTTTGGGTAGGATATTCTTACCTACATTTCAGCAGCGGTTCCACTGAGCGCACAAGCCAATCTGCCTCATATCAGTTTGGAGTGTGGTGGGTCTGCTCCACGAGCCATTCCACTCCGTGTCTGCTCAGTGTGTTGCAGGGCCAGCACACACTCCTCAACACTTGTTGTTAGAATCGTCATTGTCTTCCAAGTGCAAGCTCAGCTATCTCCTAATTGCCTTTTCATGGAGCTCCAGTAAAGGCGATTTCAGGTGACAGGTGGCAAAATTGACACTGCCTGGTAGCAGTTTAAGACGTTCCATGATCGCTCTTTGTTCCCCGATTTTTGTTCAAGGGCAGGATTGACTGGATTTGTTCTTCTACGGGATTGGCTGTTGCATCTCAGCCATGTTATTGGCTGACAAGTTTTCATATGTCTAATTGGTTTTGAATTTGATGATTTTATTCTGTGCATTTCAGCTTTAGCTTCATTCAAATGCTTTATGGGGACATTTTACAGTAGATCAGCAGCATTTCCACTGATTTCATTTTCTGACATCTTCCACAGTGTCTCTTCATCATGCAAAGTGCTAATTTACCTATATTATTTTTACTGGATTCTTGAACTGCAAGAAAAAAGTAGCAACAATGGTAGAGATCTTTTGAGAATTATTTATTGACCATTGATGGTGTAAATGTTGCTGCTGTGAGAAAAAAGGCTATCCTCTATAATTGTTTGGTAATGGAAGGTCAAAGGATTTTTGATCATCAACCCCACCTCGTTTATTCAACCATGGGTGGGATGCTTTTACAAAAGCTGTAAAAAGATTGGAAAACCTCTTTAAAAATGACACTAGTGTGATTGTTGTAAGGTAAAAGTTCTTCACTCTCAAGAAATTTCAGCAAGAATATATTGACAGTTGCTTAGCAGAACTAAGAATTTTAGCATCTATGTGTGAGTTCATTTGTCCACTCAAGCAATATTTGAGAGATCAACTGGTAGTTAACTGCTTTGATAGCAGGATGCAGGAAAGAATGTTGTGATGTCGGAATCCTATGCTAGAGGAGACTCTCGAGATTGCTAGAGGAATAAAGAGGTCTGTTTTGGCATCAAAGGAACTGGGAAAATCCCGATAGATCTCAGTTGAAAATGTGAATTTGATATTCTTTACCTGAACACCATAGAATACTGTAGTAAACACAGGAAACCTGACAAAGGAGCAAATATGTCTGGTGGGGTTTGTTACAGATGTGGGTTTAATGGTCACATTGCTAACTCCAGTAATTGTCTTGCAATAGGAAAAACATGCCTTTAGTGTAGAGAAACGGGTCAATTAATTTATGTAAGTTCATAAGAACTAGCAGAAAGTCAAGTATGTGGGTGGACCGGATGACTCACTCTCTGTCAAAGCCAAGAAGAAGCCGAACAAAATAACAGAGTGGTATTGTCGGTCAACAAGCTATCATCTGGGGACAAGGTTGGAAAAAAGGTAGATCCTGTTTGTGAAATAAGATTTGGTAAAGTGTACATGGTTGTTACAGTGGATTCTGGTTCACCTGTCACTTTTGCATCTAATAAGTTGTATTTACAAGAATGGGAACACACCAGTTTGCTACCAACAAACATTCATGCTGCGCTTTTGGTGGGCAAAAGATTGATATGATGGGGTATTTTTATGAAGACATTAAGTACAAGGATATGTTGATTAAGTGTATGTAGCTAAAAGAGGTTACAACATTCTAGAATGGTGGGATCAAGGCACATTTAGTAGGGTTCTTAGGTTGCGAATGGAGCATCCACTTTCTCTAGTTGATATGAGTGATGTGGACCTGACCTTGTTATCAGAGGTATTGAACAAACACAGGGACATTTTTGAGGACAGATTGGGAGTGGTGAAGGGCTTCAAGCAAAGGATTATCTTCAAACCGAATGCTATTCCAGTGGTACAGAAGGTTCACAACATGCCCTTGAGTATTAGCGATAGAAAAAAGCAAGATTTGGATCATTTGTGTAAGAAAAAGGATATCAAGCCAGCGGATTCTTCGCATTGGATTTCACTGACAGTAGTCTCTTTGAAGAAATCCAGTGAATTCAAGCTCTGTGATGATCTCAGGTCTTTAAATAAGAACATTCTGGTGGATTGTTTCCCCTCACCAAAAATTCAAGAGTTGTTGGCACAGTTGGGGGGCTAGACTCTTTTCTATTCTCTCTCATAAGGTTGTGCTTACTGAAGAATCTCGCTCCCTGACTGCCTTTATCACTGCATTTGGTGCGTTCCACTTCCTATGCACGTCATTTGTCCACATTGGTTCTTAAAAATAGATGTATCAAACTCTGGGCAAACAGAATCAAGTGTTAGCTTATCAAGATCGCATCTTAACTTGTTCTTATTCTATGCATTCTCATTTAGAGAAACTTAATAGAGTACTGGGCATACTGAAAGATCATGGAGGAAGTTGAGTATCTGGGGCACAAACTCTCTGTTCAGGGAATTACACCCAAGCAAGCTCTCATACATGCAATTTACAAATGTCCCTTCCCTGCAGACAAAGAACAATTAAGATCATTCCTTGGTCTCTGTGAGTACTATTCACTTTTTGTAGAGAATGTTTCGTTGCAATCTGAACCTTTAAGGACATTTTTGAGGAGTGTAATAAAACTTGTTTGGTGATAAGAACAAGTTGAGGCCTTTGCTGTATTGAAGTCTTTTGTGATCAAGGCACTAGCTCTATAACCATTAAGGGATTAAATACCATTCATAGTGAAAGTAGATGCTAGTGGGTTGGGTTTTGGTACTGTGCTTAACCAGATGGTCAATGGAAAAGAAAACGCAAGTGCTTCGGCCTCCAGAATATCCTCCAGGTTAGAAACAGCTGAAAAAAACTATATTACAATAGAGAGAAGAGCGGGCTTGTGTTAGGGGTGCACATCATTTTGCCACGTATCTATGGGGAAGATCATTTTTATTGGCCTCTGATCACAAACCGCTTGTGTTTCTCTTGAATGATACAGGGTTGGGAAATGATATTCCAAGGTTGATTAGGTTGCTTTCCAAGATGTATGAGTTTCATTTTAAAGTGACGCATATGACTAGAGGGAAAATTGTAGAGCTGATTTTCTGTCCAGATGCATGTCAGTATCAGCTCAGGATTGTGCAGTGATGAGGAGTCTGTGATCTGGTTGGCTGATGGTGTGACAGTGTCTGAAGGTGTCATTACACAACAAGACTGGTAAGACTGTGTGAAAAATGGCAGTTGTCAGAAAATACGTAAGAGAATGATCAGCCAGGTTGGTTCGGAAGCATTAATTGTTAGTGAATTGAAAGTGTTCTATAAAGTCAAGGATGAATTAGGTATAGAAGGTGATTTGATTGTGAGAGGTAATTCCTTGATTCCTCCAAGAGATTTGAGGTCCAGATTGGTGAAGATAGCTCATCAAGGTCATGTGGTTGCTACAGGTACGAAGAAAAGGATTTGATTATACTACTGGTAGCCCAGTAAGAATGCTGATGCTGAAATTCTGGTGAATAGATGTGTGGAGTGGATGACAGCAGATGAGTCCCTGTACACTCACAATGTGCCACTATGTCCAGTGGAGTACCTGATTGTCCTTTGGAGAAGTTGAGGATGAATTTTATTGGCCCTATATGTGGCATGAATGAAGGTAATGGGTTTGTCTTGTTAGTGGTTGATTATCACTCCCTGTGAATCTCATATACGTTTATGAGAGAGCCGAACATGTCTAATGTAATTGCAATCCTAAAGTTGCTATTCCATTGTGAGGGGGTTCCGACAGTGCTGGTCACCAACAATGGTGTCCAGTTTGATTCTGACTAGATGGATGCATTCATAAAGAAATTGGGAATTAATATTGTAACCACTGCTTTATAAAGCCCTCAAGGTACTGGGATGGTAGAGAGAGTGAACCTGATGCCCAAAGAAACTATTCAACTGGCTACATCTGTGTGAGTGAATGTGCCAGAAGCAGCTGCTGACAGGCTTTGGTGTTGCCATAACAAACCCAACTCAACTCCTGGGTGGCTCCCTTTGTTTTGTTGCATGGTAGGTATTCGACTAATGAGTTATCCCCTAAATGGGTACTGGATAAAACATATCTTAAAGACAGTATTCCTAGTCTTGATCAGGTGAGAACCAATGTTGGAAAGGCCCAAGAAAAAATCAAAGTCAGAAATGATGTTTCTAAAAATGTAAAATGTGTTGAGTTTCGTGTGGGTGAGAAAGTCAGGGTCAGGAGACCTAAAAATACAAAGAAGCCGATTTCCATATTTTATTCAAGGATCACTATTGTTCAGGTCTCTAAAAACTGTCAAGGTTGAAAATGGGGAATGATGAGTAAGAGAAATGTAGCCAAAGTGCGGGTGGATGGATCTACTGCCCCCAGCCATTTTTGTTCATCTGGTGATGTGCTTGGTGATGATGTTACACCAGTGCATGGCAGAATGGTGGAAGGTGGTGACACAGGCCCTGTGGGAGATACTTGCTTAGTTGGTGGTGATCCATGCCTTGGTGGTGCACGGCCTTTTGTTGGTGCGTGCCCTAGTGGTGGTGATGGAAGCCCTCCCGCACAGCACTCTACTAATACTGACTCTGCGCTGCCACAGTCTGCTGTAGATAGGAGTGCTGTTAGTGTTAGCATCTCTGTAGAGGTTAAGGTGCATACCAGGAGCAAGAGAAATGTGGGAATAACCAAAGATCTAAATTATTATGTGAAAGAGTGCTGGGCCCTACAACTTTATCTCTTATTCAAGTAGTTAAAGATTTTTCCCCATTGGTTGTATGGACCTTTGTTGGTTGATGTGAAGCACTGAAAAGGAGAAGACATCAACAATACATTTCTAACTTTTTAAGCCAATGTGACTCCACAATAAGGACAAGAAATCATCAAGTATAGTTGAAGGGTTATAAAGGGATTTATTTTGTGTTACCAATCAATTCAGTATATGTGCAAACCTAAAGTGTGTTCAATAAGCACAGCAATATTATAGGTAAGCAGGAATATCTCAGTAGGTTGAGGCACAAGGGAATGAGATACAGAATTGTGACAGGCACAACAATGAAGAAACAAATTTAAACAAACAGGTGTTCAATAAAAAAAACTTCCCTTCTCTCTTCTAAACATAGGTCGAAACTAAAATTCTCTATCAAGGATCTCTAATTCATTAGCATAGAAGGTGTCAGCATAATAAGACTTTACTAGAAGCCTTGAAAAAAGGAATTAAGTGTTGGACATAAAGCTTCACACGTGTTAGAATAAGGCAAGCAGAGAGGTCTGCACTACTCTAAATCTAAAGGGATTCTCTGCACTCTTTAACTGTGAGAACATCAATTTAAAACTAACCGGAGATTCAGAACCACTCTTATCTCCTTTCACACCACCAAGAGCCGAACAAATAGTTGTTTGAGTGCATCTGCAACATCCCTCCAGTTTCCCATCACACTGAACTAGGACTGCAGTTCTCAACCTTGAACATCTTTACATCCTGGTACATGGTGAAAAGAAGGCCTCTTTCAACCATTAATTTTCCACGTTTGCTGCCAAGTTCTTCCCTCCAAGCCTCTCTATAAGCAGTCTAATACAAACAATAAGCCCTTCTCTAGTTAACGAGAATCATGATAATACACCTACAAGGAAAGATAGACTATGCTGACAAAGCAAAATGCATTTCAATTGAGGCCTGTAGTCAGGCTGAGCTTAACTAAGCTTTTAATATGCACATTGAATATGTGGTTATACATGCACAGGTGTAACTTGAAGCATAAATGTAACAAGTGAGTAAAGGAGTACATGTTTAGACGGCAAGTATAACTTGAAGTGTAAGTGTAGAAACGTGAATAAAGAATACATGTTTAATCTGAACATTAGTACATACGTGTATAAATCTGTAATCCCTACAATGATTACATTCCATTAATAAATTTAAATGTTTCACACACGTTAATGACGTTAAGGCACAGAGTGACTATAATGTCAAATGCGAGTATGTGATTGCATTTACGTGACATGTAAAGGTGGAGCCTAAATTGTGCTGCTCCATATGTGTTGTCATAAATGCACACACCCCTGTTGATGTATTATCTCTTACATGAAGGTGACTGTTTTCTATCTACTTTTGTTGTCTAACCATTTTATTTCTGCTTTGTTTCTTTTTATTAAAAAAGGCTAGATGTGTTGAGGGCTTCTCTTTGTGGAGTTCTCTTTAAGTAATGGAATGTTTATTTATGATCTATCATGCTTCTTTGTTCCAAACTCTTTGGTTACTGAGCAAGTGACAGAGAGACATTGTGTGCTGAATCTTCTTATCAAGAATAAACTCAATTTATTTTTTAGCCTATGGTTCCGATCATTTCTCCTTACCGGCACTACACATAGATATCAGAACAGGAGGAATATGCACTTTTTTTTTCCTCTGCAGGGAAAATCGTTTTCCCAGCAGGGACATCTTTTCCCTAATGCCCTCAACAAATGTGGAGGTGATACATTCTCCTTCTCGTCCTAGGAGGGGAATGGATCATCCCATTATTTCAAGGGTGGGAGTAGGTTGGATCAGAGTTTGTGAATTCCCATAAATGTACACATATATGCAAATTCTCAAACTTTCAAGGCAAGCCCTACTTTGTAAATTAATGCCAAATATCCACCCCTCACAAAGGGTTTACAAGAGCAGATTTCTCTGTACTCCTGGTGGAGAAATCTGCAATAGTAAATCCATTGAACCCTACTAACTATCCTAATACTGGCAGATTTAAACAAGGCATTTTAGGCTGTAAACATAAGTTTACCACAGAACATTTCTTTTTGCATAGTGCCTATTGTTTTGCGATGGGAATAGTTTCAATTTTGTGCAGCGTAGTCCATATGTTATGTTTTATTTAAACTTGGTATCAAGCAGGACTCACTCCCAGACGAGTATCTCGGCGCTGGGCACAGCAGGTTGGCATGAGTGGTCACCAGAAATTTAGGGAGAAACATTAAAGAGCCTAGGGGCATATTAGCAAGGGCGTCATCGCCGCTTTAACGGCACCTTTTGCCGCTAAAGCGGCGATATTTCTATCGCCCTATTAGCAAGCTGTCGCTAACAGCTGTTGGCGACAGCTTCATGGCGAAAGCGACCGTTTTGGTGCCGCTTTGCATGTCAGCGATATTTATCGCTAATGACATGCAAAGTAGGCGTTCCCAACTAAAAGCGACTGCAAACAGTCGCAAACACAACTACCCCCTATTACCAATGCCCGCGAAGCGATAAAATAATTCGCGCTAACCGCGATTATCGCTGGAATTTAACACCTGCTAAAAACCTGACTTAACCATTCTAGTCAATGGGAGGTGGATTGTAAGGTTAAGTCCTCACCTGCCTATTAGCAAGCTTTTCATTAGCGCAGTGAATTTATCGCTGGATTTCTCGCGCTATTGCTGGGTTTCGCCGCTATTGCTGGATTTTTTATCGCCTTGGAGATAAGCGTTGATAATAACGCGTTATCTCCGCGATGAAATCCAGCGGTAGCCGGCAATAAAAAAACCAGCGCTAAGCGCGCTTTGCGATAATTATCGCAAATCCTTGGTAATATCCCTCCATGTTTTTAATAGCTTTTTGGATTGTGCATGGTACTCACTTAACCGAATGGACAAGGGAAGAATAACCATAAGTCCACATATTTCTGAGTTAAGTTTGTAGATTTATATAGCCTGCTTATAACCCTTGAGGGCATCCAGGTGCTGTTCATGGGCACGGGAAGATTAAGTGATTTGCCCCAATGACAGGATGTTGCGCCGACACCGAGACTCCAGCCCGATTCCCAGCTCCTGAGTCGGCAACTCTGCCCTCTCCACCATTTAATCATATTGGTGTACAGCAGCATCACAAAGTCTCTGTGAAGTTGATCTGCACACGTTTTCAGAATACATAGTCAAGACAACTTAAATAAAAAAATGAAATATTGCCTCTGACACTAAATGTGTGCAGCGTAGAAAATGTTGGAGACGCTGATATAAATCTAACATGAAAACTGACACAGCTACTGATGTCCTATTCATCACAATTAGATGTGCTTGATTGACGGGGCCTGGGTGGCACAGAAAGAGTCAGCGACACTGCATCTTTTTTATGTCTGGCCCTTTGTGCCATCTGTGTAACTACTGACAAGCTGAGCATGCTAACATTGGCACAAACCATACAGGGAGCAAGCCACCCCCTCCCCCTCGCTGCACCACGGCACGTGCATGCTCTGCGACGTCTTCATTTATTAGCATGCGCTCGTTTTCTACAAAGGAATCCAAAGCTGCCAATTCTGCATTGCAGTCTGATTACTGGCTACTGGCAATTCATTAATAACATGCACTTTCTTCAGGGATAGTAGTGGCATTGTTTTTATGAAATGGGAGTATGTTGGGGGGTCGGGCTAAATTAGTAGCAATAATACCATAAGACTGATATTATTAGTATTATTGTTATTAATAATATTATTAGTAGTAGTAGTATTTGTGTTATTATTATACAATAATATTATATGTTATACTATATACACAAAATATGTATTCTTTACATATATATATATATATACATAGTAAAATTACATATATGTTAAGTATACATAATTTGTGTATCTATAATATCTATTATATCATATAATATTATTGTATAATAATAATAATACAAATACTACTACTAATAATATTAATAACAATAATACTAATTATATATCTCTCTCTCTCTCTATATATATATATATATATATATATATATACTCTCTCTCTCTCTCTCTCTCTCTCTCTATATATATATATATATATATAATCATGATTATTGTTATACGATAATGCGTGCGCCCGTGCACGCCGTTATGCACACACACATCACTTCATACTGCCCATCTGACATCCCTAAGCGCTTTACATAACCGGCATATTTAATGCCCAATGTAATGGTACTCAATCTATCGACATTAGAAAGATGAAAGTCAGCGGTGACCTTGTCTGGATGAGAACTGTTGGCCTGCACATCGGACAAATGTCAGAGACTTTTCTCGTTGTTATTGTTAATATTATCAGTGTTACTGTTTTAATAATTATAATGCTGTACATTTGCTCGCCATTTTAAACAATAAAGGCTATATTGTACTGCTGTCATTCATTGTCTGTTTAAAGTGAGCGATATTGTCTGCTGACCTCATCCCACTGTGGAACTGAATGACAAAACCTTTGGTCACGTGTTATCGGATTGGGAACAGAGGCCTGAACAGTCACGAGCCTGCATGAAAAAGCCGGGGTCTGAAGGTGCGAATGCTGCAGAATGTGATAGGCCCCAGTTTACCCGAGCACGTGAAGAGTGAGAGGTCCCCTGCTGCAGAGGTTGCAGGTTGCCGAGCTCACGCCTGGCGCGTGGTATCGTAATAATAGCCATGGTAACTGAGCAGACGCCAGCCCAAGAGGGATGCTCCTCACGGATTAGGGTGTCCTCCTTTCCCACGGCTCTGATGGGAGAAGGTGACATGTAGACAGAAAGCAGGATGCCGCAGGCTATGGGCATGCTGCAAGGTAGCAGCCATAGCACAGCAGGCTCTGCTTCTGCTGCTGTCCACAGAGACCAATGCACAATGGACCTCAGGCAGGCCCTGCTAACCTCTGCTATTTATCACATTCATGCCGTGACAGCTTAATTATCACCTTATTACGCAATCCTGTTCATCGGGGACACACAGCATGGCGAGCCATATTGTCGCAGCATGGAAAGCGAGCCCTATCATTGGGCGCCTGAATTTACTAGACACGTTTTACAAGAATACATTTAAAAACACTTCCATGGTCTCTAAATTAAGACAGACCATTGGACACTGTATTAAAAGAGATAAGAGCAAAAGGCCACTATAATTTATTAATATACCAAAAGATGTAACGAAAATGCACCTGACCTCTTGGATGCTTGAATGGGTTAACGTAGATTTTTATGCAGTGGCATTATCCAGTTTCTACTGCCAACAACAGCAGTGCCCACTGTTGGTATCTGTCGATTAGATTGCAGTATCCATCATCGTAAATCTCCCCGTGCCTCTCAGACTGGTCAAGATTAACTTCTTAGAGCTATGATTGACCACTTTATAGATACTGGCTTGTGATTGGACGGAACAGCAAGTAGTAATGGAATCCACGAGGGTCAGAATACTTGAGACAGCCTCAGAATAGGGTAGGCCAGAACGCGAAGCATAATATGGATGTTTTGATGATGTCTAAAACATATGTCCAGAAAGGACATGTAGAAGTGCAGCTGCACTTCATATGTTCATGCGTTCCCTTTAACATCAAGAAACTTAAATCAGGTTAAATAGGTGCCTTATCTGCTTTTCAAACAGATATTGCATGCCCTAAAAGTAAACTGCTGTTGCATTGAGAAAAATAGTCTGACTGCATCATATCGCTCCAATTAATATGTGTTTTTTATTATCCATCTCAACGGCACACCTTTTAACCACCCTCAAAAACATAAAAAAGGTCGAGTCGTCCAGGCCTGGATTCGTGCATTTCACTGGCAAGATGTGTAAAAACCAGGGGGCATATTAGCAAGACCGGCGATAAAATTATCGCCGTTTTAGCGGGAGGAAACTGCCGCTAAAACGGCGATAATGGGCTTGCTAATATGCGTTATAGAATTCCAATAGAAGCCCAGGTTAGATGTGCAGGACATCTAACCTGGGCTTCTAGGAATTCTATAACGCATATTAGCAACGGCGATCATTTTATCGCCGGTCTTGCTAATATGCCCCCAGGACTTTAAGTGGGATGAAAAAACTGGAGGGTCTCTCAAAGGGGTGTGGCCAATGTAATTAAGGACGTGGCTTAAAACAGGTAAGCTAAAAATCTGTGCTTAGCATAGTGTGCCGCCCAACTTGTATTTTGCGGTTTCTGACATTGCATCCAGATATATGTAAGATCATACCTACAACAAGTCAGGACTATTGGCTTCGGGCAATAAGCACATCCACAGTCCAAAATGGGGTAAAAGGCCGCTTTATTGGACAGGTAGGCAAATCGATACATATTTATATACAAATCAGGCCTCACTAATACATATTCCAAACTATCACCCCCCACCCCTAAGCAATTTACCCCAACAACAAACTTACCCAACATTGTTTGGCCTAATCCTCCTCCCCAAACCCCTATCTACATCTCCTGCCTACCTCTTGCCTCCAACCTCGCTCCCTTGCTTCCCTCTGTCCGAAGCTATTCCTAATGCCCCCAACCCTTCCTGCCTGTCTTGATCTCCTCCAACTCTGCCACCAGGAAAAACCCTAACCCAGGAGTTTTTCCTGTCCCCCCCCGTTTATAAGGAAATCACATTATAATCTGGACGCTTGACATCAGTTAAATAAAACATACCACCGATGTCGCCAAACAGGTGAAAAACTTTATTCATCCATTAACAAGTGCTATATCTATAAGCGCACACGCACTCTGTCGCCAAACAGGTGATAACGTATCCGCAATATATACAAGGAATCCTACCACATCATTCTAATAAAAAAGAAAAAGAGCGGGGGGTGGGGGGTGGATGAAGAAAAAAGGTGGGACTAATGAAACATTGAAAGTAACCTGTGTATCTATTGAATAAACAGCAATGCTGTCGCTCCAACAGCGTATTTTCAACACCATGTTTGTATTTCAAGAATTTTAGAAATCATCTCTTTTATGTTTAAGATATAAATTTCATTGCCAATAAAGGATAAATGAACGCCATCATG
Organism: Calotriton arnoldi; assembly: GCA_963921515.1. Taxonomy (NCBI): domain Eukaryota; kingdom Metazoa; phylum Chordata; class Amphibia; order Caudata; family Salamandridae; genus Calotriton; species Calotriton arnoldi. Next base: position 447,005 of record CAWUFW010013042.1, read on the forward strand.
CCTAAAAAATTGGTAATCCTCTTTTGTGATTTCGTCGTGAATTAACCAATATATTCCATTAATAGAACAAAAACGATGTAGATCTCTGTTCACTTTTCTTCTCGCTCTTTCAACTGCCGTGAATCTGTCTGCCCCCCTCCAAACTCTGCGTGGCATCAATGCTGTTAAGACGAGCTGTGCTTTGGACCAGTTCTTTGATAAAAGTTCCAACTCTGTTTTCATCTCTATGAGTAACCCAAGACCTGATAACTGCACTAGGTCATTTTCCCCCAGGTGGATCAGAACAACTTCGGGTTTATTCTTAAAAGACAGCTCGCTCATCAAAGGCATTAACTGACCCCACTTCATGCCACTTTTCCCAAACCATGACACAGACACTTCCTCAGAACTAAAACCCAAATTCTTCCCGAAATGCCTTTTTTCTGCTTGTTTTGCAGCCCATTTGACGAATGAATGTCCAATTATCCAAACTTGTTGCTGCGACAATGATAAACTTGCCACCAAACCTAAAAAGAAAAAACAATTAATATCTCTGCTCCTAAACTTCATATTCTAACTCTCTAATATAACGTAAACAACAATCTGAGGACCAACGCCCCAGTTTCTTAACATCACTAAGAGAAAATCCCCATCTGGCAGCTTCTGAAGCCGCACCAATGCGGAATGAGTGTGTACCAAAATTGACAGGGTTTTTCCCAAGTTTCTTTAATGACTTCCTCAGGATTGACAGCAACTGGGAAGCTTTGAGCTGAGATCCATCTAGGTGCCGGAAAACAAAATTTGAAGTTGCACCTCCTATTGTTAGAAAATCTAGCCATGCTTGTTTAGGGCACAATGGTCCGTCTATGCTTTGTAAAATTACTCTTGCACCTTTACCCGTTTGATCTGTTTTAGAATGTTCAAGAAAAATCCATATATTTGAATGAACCAGAGAAACATTCTGTACTTTGAGATCATCATTGATAGCAGTGCCTAACAATTCAGATATCCTGAAAGCACCAAAAAAGAGCCAAATCATGCATAATTTGAACAAACGATATTCAAATGCAGAAAAACAAATCTCATGTAAACTAAGAGTTATCTTATACAATAATTTTAAAGATATTGGCTCTCTTTTATATAGCCCTCTCTTTTTGTTTTTGCCCAACCTTGTAGGATTCTCCTACCCATCTCCCCTGCTGATGGCTCATATCCCCAAAAGAACTTCCCATAGAATGACACTCCAGCTAGTTTCCCAGTTATTGTTGTAGAAGAAATGCACCTTTCTATATTGAGCATAATGAACTTAACTATGTCTTCTCTACGCTGCCGCAACCCTTCACTATTATGAACTCTATACGTAGCACCTGAATCTAAGAACTCCAGCCAAGCTCTTCTGTATGCCAATTTGGTACTCTTTGCTAACGAGTTTTCGATGAGTTGATGCGCATTCATTTTGCCAAATCCCATATCTCGCTGGGTACCTGAGTTTTCCTTAGATCCGCTCCGGGCGCCAAACCACGGAATCTCTCCAACTGAAAACGAGATAGGGCATCTGCGATGTTATTTTCCACTCTCGCAATATGTTTAACTTTGAATATTATGTTAAACTTTAAACAGCCTAGCATAAATGTTTGTAACAACTTTAACAACTGCTTGTCCTTGGCTTTCTGACCGTTTACTAAATCCACTACAGTTCTGTTATCTACATTAAACAACACTGTTCTATTTGCCAGCTTCGTTCCCCAAACAGCCAAAGCAACTATCAATGGAAAAAATTCCAAGAATGCAATGCTTTTCTTTTCTGCAACCCACCTGGCTGGCCATTGTTCTGCGCACCATTTTCCCTCCCAAAAGAGGCCGAAACCGTTGGCACCTGAAGCATCTGAGAATAATTGCATCTGCCAAACGAAATCCTCATCCAACGACCAGATTGTGACACCGTTAAATTCTTTCAAGAACCTCAACCACACCTCGAAATCCGCCTGCATATTGGCAGTTATCCTAATTCTATGATGTGGTAGTTTAATGCCTGACATGGAAAAACCCAGACGCCTGCAAAATGTTCTGCCTGCCCGTATGACCCTGCAGGCGAAGTTTAAATGACCTAACAAACATTGAACTTCAGACAATGTCAATTTGTCCGCTTTACTTGCATATTCCAATAGTCTGGTTATTTCAATTATTTTCTTTTCAGGGAGTCTAGCTTCCATTCTACGCGTATCAATTTCAATGCCGAGATATGTTAGACAGCAACTAGGGCCTTCTGTTTTGTCTTCTGCTAGAGGAACCCCCATGTCTTGTGCAAACTCTTCGAAATCCTTCTATGCGTTTGCACAAAGCTGGGAACCCGCAGCCCCCATGAATAAAAAGAAAATAAAAAAAAAATCATCAATATAGTGTGTCACTTCATTATGTCCTGTACGAAAAGAGAAACACCACTGTAGGAATGAGCTAAAAGATTCAAACAGCCTGCAAGATATCGCACAACCCATGGGGAGAGCCTTATCCACAAAAAATTTGCCTTCAAAATAGATACCGAGCAACGAAAAATCAGAGGGGTGCACTGGCAATAATCTGAAAGCTGACTTAATGTCACATTTAGCTAATTCAGAGTCCTCCCCGTGGTTCTTATCATTCCTAATGCTGAATCTACAGAAGCAAATTGGACCATGGAGTCTTCCCTTGCAATAAAGTCGTTAACAGAGAAACCTTGAGGCCATGATAGGTGTTGGATCATCCTGAATTCCCCTTCTGTTTTCTTAGGAACCACACCTAATGGGGAAACAATGAGATTGTCTAACGGCCATGACTCGAAAGGACCTGCCATCCTCCCTTCCTTCACCTCTGTCATCAATTTTTTCCTTACGATGTGTGGAAATTCATTTACAGACTTTAAGTTTTGTGCAAATCTGCGACATCTAGGCCCTTGATATCCCAATTTGAACCCTTCTCTGAAACCCCATTCCAGTATTGTTGCTTCCTGCGTATCAGGATAGAATTTTAATCATTTACATAAATTGTCCACCTTAATTGGAGTAGAAGCCCTTGTTCCCAGACTGAAAAGCAAAACCTCTTCCTCTGTTTGGAACCCCTCCCCCCAATTGGATTGTTCTCCAAAACATTGCATAACGGTGTGCTTCCCACCACACCTTGAGCACTCGTGCTTATATTTGCAAGGGTTTTTTGTACATTATCCTTTATTAAAATTCCAGCATGCGCCGGATACAAACGTTTGTGGTCTATTCCAAATACCCCCCCCCCCCCAGGGTGGGTCTGTTCTGAAAGGGCCGATTAGGAACCGCTAGGCCGCTAGCCGTATGCATGGATGGTGGAGGCCGTTGAGGGTACATCCATTGAACCCAGAGTTCATTATCTACCTCCCCCCATGGCTTATCTGGAATTAACACTAGTCTGGCTCGAAACTCCTCATCGTAGTGTAACCAGGCATAACCCCCAAATTCTGTAGAGGCCTTCCGAATCGTGTCCAAATATTTAAAGATCGCCACTGACCTATCAGGAAACTTTTCGCAGTATACACTGGCGAAAATAAGGAAGGCTGAAGTCCATGTATCTATATTAGTTGGCACCCTTGGTCTCTTTGCCAATTCCCACGCTTCCTCCCTTGAACCTTCTTTTGCTTGTATTTCCCTATGAAGAAGTTTAAACACATCAATAAACTCCCCTTTCCAGATCTTCTCTTTCGTAGCCTTATTTAAATGAGCACCCAATGACATGGACAAACCCATATAAGGTAAATGTCTCAAAGTCGATATATTTAGTACTTCGCCTTCTGCTTTAGTATTTTTATCTGAACTTACAGTAATTTTAACCTTGTCATCTGCAATCTCACCGTCTTTAACCACCTGGCTAGCTGTATCTTGTACTGTGACCTTAATATGTTCACTGTCCGTTCCTACACTTTTATCTACACGTAAACGTTTGTGAATAAACTGTGTGTGTACCTCACCTGGGTTTGTAGATGTGCGTTCTTCAATCAAAACTCTTTTCTTCGTCCCCTTATTTTGATGTCTTGTACTGGGTCTGCCCTGAGCGCCTTCGCTTTCTTTGTCCTGTGAAAAATAAATTCTAGAGACATTTTTAGTACACCCCCCTTTTCCCTTAGAGATTCCTGAAAGCCTTGTAATAGCTCTCCCTCATCCGCAATTTCTCCTTCTTCTAAAGATTCATTATCATCATCCAGCAAAGGTGTGCCTACCACCCCGATATTCCCTACACTACCACCCCTCCTACTGCCACTTGGATGTTCCCCGTCCCCTATACCCCCGTCATATATTTTCCAATTAATAGCTTGTGTATAGTGAGAAACTCTTTTTGCGTCCAACGGCGTGGGGAATTTCGCTTGAAAATCCCCCTCCTCTCTGTTTCTTACGTTGCAGGACGCTAGAGGCCTGACCGAAAGTTCTTTACTGCCCCTTCTTGTGCTTGGCAGTATCTCGCCCACGTTAGGCTGCAAAACACTTGAACTTGCAGCCGTGAGATATCTATTCTCTTTCAAATTTAATAACCTGTTTTCATTATTAATCTCTTTTGGTATCCACACCCATTGTCCAACATGTTCAGGTTCCAGAGAACGATTAACCTGACTAACCTCGTTCTTGCTGGGTATGTCAATAAAGAGGTCTTTGCCATTATCTGCATCTGTACTCTTTGAAAAATTATATGCATCGTTAGTAATTTGCTGAGGTAATGTACTTTGAACCTCAACTGTAATTGGTTTTTGCTTTGACAGTAAAATAGTATCGACCCCTCACTGGATATTATGGGTGACAAACATCTGTCATTAGACATTTCTGCTGTCAACTCAGTATTTTTAAATTGTTTCGTCCCAGATATAAAAATGTCTTTTTTCCCTCCCCAATCATGTTGTTTTCTAATGGCAGTGCTTTGCGGCTGCTCTAAATGTCCACTAGGTGGGGTAATTTCATCAAAATTCATAGCACACAAGTCTTTCTTTACTGACACGGCTCGTTTGTTATTTCCTTTCTTTGCAGGGACAGAGCAAGGCACTGCGCGTGTGCGCAGCCTGCCCCTCCCTCTTTTCGACGTGCTGGGCAATATTGGAGCAGACGGAGACTGTGTGGGCTGCCGGTTAAGCTCAGGTGAGGCGCCGGTCAACAAATGGTCCATACTGTGAGAAGGCGCTGGTGAGCCTTCGCTTGAAACGCGAGCGGTCACGGCAGCTGACACACCGCCCGCAGCCTTCCGCTTACGCTTCTCAAAACCCACCCACGCCTCAGATAAGACTCCGGGCACAATAAAGTCCTCCCTCCCGGCCTCGCACAACGCGCGCAGCGCTTCCCGAACGGAAGCAGCTGCCTCCATACTAAATAAGGCTCAAAAAGTTTAATATTAAAAAGCTACCACAAAGCAAAGCTCCAAAATTCGCTTCCCTACCTCACCGCACTCAGGAGCAAGTGCGCAAAGGAATTTTCGCGCTCTTGGTGCTCGCGCTGACTAGCGCCAGCCAATCAAATTTGCCTCCAGTCCTGGGCCATACTAAATGCCCAAAGCTGCCCCCAGGAGCCCTCATTGTCCATGGTTGTTAGTTGCATAACAAAAATAAGCAGCAACTATGGCTTTTATATAATATTGAAAAAGCTTCCACTTAAAGCCCTGGTGACACCACGACAATGTTGCTGCTCCTGAGTTTCAAAAAGAGAAGGGAAATCCAGAGAGAAAATGACTCTCTTTAAAGGATTTCCCTTCCCCTACAATGCTCACCTGTCATGACGTCATGCCGTAACTTCTCCACTAGTGAGACGTGAGCAGTGTGAGCACCCGCACATGGATGTATCTGCTGTCACTGCAGTCCGAGAAAAAAAACGACCGCCTGTGCCAGGGCACAGAACAGAGCCCGATAGAGACCCGTTTCGAGGCCTCCTTTAAAAAACTGGCGGTGCTCAGCACCGGTGAGACCCGGCCCACTTAAATCTCTGGTAAAAACATATATTGCAGATATAAGCTGCCAGATACACTTAACTGGTTTTAGCATAGGAACCCGGGTGAAATCAAATGATTAGATGAATATTTTGAAGACATTTCAGAAGGAGCAGGGTTTGTGTACCTATTTACTTAACCCATCTGATTGATTCATAAACAGATTGAATTTGTTTCTGTTTGTGTTTAGCGATATTGCCAAAATGCTCCTCAAAACAATTAACAAATAGGAGAATGCCTCACAAATCAGATTTTATTTATTCATTTGATGCTTTGGTTTGTGCTGCTTTGCTCTTACTCGTTAATTTAGAGAGGAATGTAATTTGTGAATTGCATCGTTGATGGAAGCATTGCATGAGACGTATGCTTACACGCACTGAGGAACAAAAAGGCTGAATGGGCTACAATTCCCTTGGCTACTAGCCCACGGGATTCTAATATCGGGTGTCCGAATTAAGCATGAAGATGCACATTTTTTTCCTTTCGATATGCAACAACTCTTGAGTTTGTTTATAATCTAGTGTTTGTCCATCTTCCTAGAGTCTGTGCAGGCTGAACAGAGTTCCAGGCCATATTTTACAAGCAAGCTTGTCCTACAACTCGGTCATCCCTTGGCAATTCAATCAATTCACCTCTCTTGTCGAAGAAAGCAATATCCACCCTCGATCTTTTGCCACAATCAACCAGAGCTCATCCAAAATGGATCTCATTGGTCCAAACAAATTTAGTCACTTTGTCTGATGTTGTGCTGCATATGGCTTCACCGCCCTTTGGTCCGTCGCAGTCTGTGATGTTTGTGTGGAGAGGACCTCATTAACGTTAATCTGTGTTAGAAATGGGGTTTCTAATTGGCAGAGATATGTACCCTGTCCAAATAGGGGCCACCACTCCAGTCAGGGTAAGTCAGATACACAACCTAACTTAACCTGTGCTCACCCTCTGGTAGCTTGGCGCAGAGCAGTCAGGCTTAACTTAAGAGGCAATGTGTAAAGTATTTGTGCAACACATTAATTACAGTAACACAGTGAAAACACCACAAAAAGACTCCACGCCAGTGTAGAAAAATAAAGTATCTTTATCTGTTAAAGTAAGACCAGCACAGCAAAAATCCAATTAATACTTCTCAGTTAACCAATGAAAATAATAAGAATGCAGCCTCTCCTTCATAGGCTTGTCAGTTAGTTAAAGCAGTAAGTCCAGTGCTAGCAGTGCTAGCGCATGTCAAATAAGCACAACTGATAAGGTTTCAGCCACTCCTTTACGAGTTTTGCACGTCGTCAGTTAAAGCAGTGAGTCTTGTGCTAGCAACACTAGCAGGTGACCATTGATAGGTAAAATGCTCCTTCATGCGGCGGCACCGCAACACAGTGTTTGCGATTCAAACTGCGATTGTTTGAGTGTAGCGCACTCTGGACCGGGAGCTCAAGGTATCTGCACCAGTCACCAATTCAGGCCCCTGCTGTTCCCTGTACCTGAATTCCAGCTCAGACAGCATGGCAGTCGCTCTCTTGATTTAAAACCTGCAAACACTGAGGGCTTCCCCAGGTGGGCCAGTGGCATCCGTACTGGGTTAACGGCCAGAGTTGGGAACTGCTGCAGCGGCACTTAGGGTGTTTTGGGTTTGGCTGTCTCTTCCTTTCAGCCAGTCCTGCTTTTGGAGAGGATTGGGAACACCAAAGTCGGTACACAGTACAGGATCACGTGACGCGGCTGGTCACTGCGTCACAGAGGAAGCCCAGGATCTCCAAGGCAACGCTGCGGCCGCACTGTCAGGTCTTCCTCGGCGCTGCAGCATCTGTGGGCTCACAGGGACAGTGATTTCGATCAGTGCTTTGGCGTGGTCGTCCTTAGTTTGATACTTGTAGGTCACGCAGCAGATTGCTCCACCCTTGTAAACTCCTTTTGCCAGTTAGGGGGGATTTACGTCTTTTCTGGTCCTGTGACTTCAGAACAGGGGGCAAGCCAACACGCTCTTGGAGTTACTTGAGGTGCAGAGGTTGTAGAGTAGGGTCACTTCTTCTCACTGCAAGAGGCAGCAGGCCAGCACAGCAGGGCACATCACAAAGTGGCAGTACCTCCTGATAGCACAGCAAATAGCAGGCAGCAGGCCAACAGAGCAGAGCAAGAAGCAAAGTGGCAGTCTCTCCTGGCAGCGCAGCTCCTCTTTTTGGCAGAGTCTCCTCAGGACCCAAAAGTGAACTGAAATGGGGGTGTCAGGGGAAAGTACTTATACCCAAATGTGCCTTGGAGTGGGGGAGACATCAAAGAGGCATTTGAACCTCACAAGGTCCCTGCCCTTCCTTCTCTGGCTCCAGACACAGTGCAGGGGAGTATGTGGCTCTTTGTGTGGGGACAGGGACAGCCCTATTCAGGTGCAAGTGTCAGCTCCTCCCTCCCAATCTACTTCAGGAAGGCTCCTCAGCCTGGTGATGGACCATCAGGATGCAAATGTCACATCCCAGCTTCCTTAGTGTGACTGCACAAAGCCCAGCTTTCAACCTGCCTCAGATGTGTATTCAGAGACAGGCACAGAATGGTTGAAGGAAGAAAAAGCCAACTTTCTAAAAGTGCCATTTTCAGACCTGCAATTTAAAATACAACTTTACTAAAAGATGTGTTATTAAATGTTGAGTCCAGAGACACCAAATGCAAATTGTCTATCGGCATCTACTCCAATGGAAAATTACACTTAAAAATGTTTTGAGGCAATGCATAAGTTAACCCATGGGGAGAGATAGGCCCTGCGGTAGTGAAAAACGAATTTTTCAGTTTTTCACTACCAGAACATGTAAAACGGAAAAGTGCATGCCCTGCCTTTTAAATACACTGCACCCTGCCCTTGGAGCTGCCTAGGACCTACCTTAGGGGTGACTTATTTGTAATAAAAGGGAAGGTTTAGACCTCACAAGTAAATTAACTTGTCAAGTCGAAAAGGCAGTTTAAAACTGCAAACACAGGCTCTGCAATGGCAGGCACGGGGCAGGTTTGAAGGGCTTCTCATGTGGGTGGAAGTATCAGTGCTGCAGGCCCACTAGTAGCATTTAATTCACAGTCCCTGGGCACACATAGTGCTCTTCACTTGGAACTTACAAGTAAATTAAATATGCCAATTGTGGATAAGCCAATGTTACAATGTTTAGAATACAGAGCATATGCACTTTAGCACTGGTTAGCAGTGGTAAAGTGCCCAGAATTCTAAAGCCAGCAAAAATAAAGTCAGCAAAACAAGAGGTAGGGAGGCAAAAAGTTAGGGGAAACCACTCGAAGGTTGCCAGGTCTACAATCTGGCTGACGGCTGCCCCACTCTCTGGTTGATTTTCGCTCCGCACCACCATTTTGGAGGTTGGCAGTCTTGTTGCACTCTAGGCAAATCCTATATTAGGCTAATGCAAGCGTGGTCGTGCAGCCTTACACAGGTTTGCCGCATCATGGTATTTTAAGCCGCTGCTTTTATTTTGCATTTTATTAGTGGGACTGAATTTGGAGGGAGGGAATACACTTTGTCTGACATTGTGCTGCATATTGTTTTACCGCCCCTTGGTGCACTACCGCCTGTTCTGTCTGTGTGGAGAAGGCATCATTGGCGTTAATCTGGCTGACCGTACAGCCCCACTCCCTGGTTGACTTTCACTCCGCACTGCCATTTTGAAGGTTGGCGGTCTAGTTGCGATCTAGGTAATGCGATCTTAGGCTAATGCCAGGGCAGTTACACAGGCTTGCCACATCCTGGTATTTTAAGCTGCTGCTTTTGTTTTGCATTTTATCAGTGGGCTGTGTTTGAGGGGAAGAAAGACACTTTTTCTGACGTTGTGCTGCACATTGTTTCATCGGCCTATGGTCCGCTGTATCCTGTGCTATTTGTGCAGAGAGGGCATCATTAGTGTTAATCTGTGCTGCCCCATTTCCTGGTTGACTTTCGTGCCTCACTGCACTGCCATTTTAGAGGTTGGCGGCCTAGTTGCGCTCTAGGCAATGCCCATACTAGGCTCATGCCAGTGCAGACACACCGCTGGTGTGCCAAGCGTAAGCTTGTCTGTGCTCGTCCGCACCTGAACATCACCAGGAGCCAGGATCCCTGCCTTTCTGGTTAAAAAAGCTATCCCTACTAACAGAGTAAGCTACTCTGCCACAGAACTCTTTAAAATTGGTGACAACCATGCTTAACTAGGCAGGCTTGGGTCATTTTGCAGACATTTCCCCAATTTGAGTTTGGAGGGTCCAGTTACATGTAAATGTAAATGTAAAAAGGGCCCGTTCTCACCTCTTCCAGCAGTTAGAGGGAAGGGTTCCACTTGCACGCCAACTTCCTCCCCATCGACCCGACCTGCTGCCAACTTCCTCCCCATCGGCCCGACCTGCTTTGTTCTCAGTGAATACTTTAAGGACCACGCCCCGCTCAGAAGCTCAGAGGCATTTACTGTAACATCAGGTAATTGCCCAAACACTCATCCGAAATCTGGGATTTTCGATCTTAGCTTTCCCCATATTTCAGTTTTTTTAACCGAAACCTGGCTTAACACCATGGCCCTCCCTTGTATCCCTCTTGGTCTGCCAGATAACTATCAATTATTTAGACTGGATAGAGAATCCAGACCGAGGGGCGGAGTGCCATTGTGTCCTGAGACCCTGTTAAGGTTTACTTAATCTAATCATTTTTAGTGGACTGGGTGGAAATGTGCATCTTTAAAATTGAGCTGGGGGCTGGAGTCCACCGGAAGGGAGTACGCATTTATCAGTAGCCAAGCGCTAAGAAAGATTTTAGTCGACTCTCAGCCAAATACATTACCTCTTATGTGTTGTCATCTAACAATTTCCTCTAACTGGGAAACTTCAATTTTCATGGGGAAGATGGTGCAAAGCCAGAAGTTGCCCAACTCCTTACTGACATGGGAATGCTGGGCCATCGCCATAGCGTAGTCGGCCCCACACATGTGGCTGGTCATACCTTAGACTTAAATTTGACTAATTCTTTACTCCTACAGAGTGAATTTCCTCTCCCTCTAACTTGGACTGACCATCATATAATCAAATTTCAGATTGCCAAGGTTGGCGGCATGGACCAGTCTGTCAAAGTAACTAAAAGCGCTTATAGATCCTGGAACACTATCTTGCCAGTAATGTTCTCCAAGTTATTTTTCCCAGTGGAAGTCGTCCAGGGCTCAGATGTAGGCCTCGGCGGAGTTCGCAGAGTTGCATTATGCGGAATTCTGTGAAGTGGCTAAAAAACTCCGCCGCACTACGTGGATTGTGCGGGCAGAGTTTGCCGGGCACCTGTTCGTGTTGCCACGTGCAAAATGGAGTGCGTCCTTGCATTGCAAATCGCGCGCGAACAACAACACAAAGTTCTCATGTGCATGCTCACTTTGTAAATCAAGCACGAATGGCACCACGCGGTTTGCCTGGGCACAGCCATCTTGTTTTTCTTCTTTCTGTTATGGTGCTGGGACTAATTTTCAATCCCTCTTTAATCCTCCCCCTATCAAACTTATCTACCCCTCATTTTTATTTATTATATTAGTATGTGTCTTTTTGATTGCGTATTTTATGTTTTTGTAATTTATTGGGTGTTTTTTGTGACTTTTTGTATCTTGTTTATTTTTCCCCTTACTTCCTTATTTCTTCTTTCCTTTCCTTTGTTTTCCTTCTTTTCCCATCTTTCTTTATCCCACCCAGCGCCATGGCAGAGGGTTGTCTACCTTGCGGGTGGTGCCGTCGCCCAAGTGTGGAAACCCCGGGCAGTTTTTAGCGAGGAGGAGGTGGCATCACTAGTTTTTTTTGTTCAGCGCCACCTCCCCTCCATGCGGGAAGGACAGGCAGAGGATACCCCTGATGGAGCAGGGTTTCGCAAAAATGAAACCTGCTCAAATTGATACCCCCATAATACGTACTAACAGTAAGTAGTTGTTGAAAAAACTAATGTACACCCAACACGAACACAAGGAAAATTGCTTTGTGCATGTCTGAACTAACACGTAAACAGAATAATATTGTAATAACATTGTGTTTTGAGAAAAACGAGAATCGTTGGATGAATAGGCCGCATATGCTTCAGTAATTTGCATGTTGCATCCTGTTTTGAACTAATAAATGATGCCGCTTTTGCACAAAGCTTATGCTAGGTAACAATAATGGGGAATAGTGCAAGGTGGGTGGTAAACAGGGAAGGTTGCATTATCATATAATTAATAAATGTTCATTTTCATTTACTTTAGTGTGCTAGATGAAGCAGCCATCTTTCTAAACTTGGCTAAAGTGGGAGGGGGAAAACACGAGGAGTGAGATCGCTCTGTCAGAAGCAAGACAGACGCGCAGTGCACCGCAGATGACATGAGAAGGGTGAAGGCCAGAGTGTCAAACGACTGCCAAAAGAAGTGCCCAGGCGTGAGACCGGAGACACAGACTGCGGATGATGTTAAAAAATGAATGAAAAATGTTAAAATTTGTATCACATGAAATAAAGTGAGAACAAGCTGAGAACCATACCCTGGGAACGAATGGTTACCAATGAAGTAGTTGAAATAAAGGTGAAGTCACAGTGGTGTGACAACACCACCTCCCAAGCCCACCAATCCCTTTGCGAGATTTAATAAAGTTTGCAACAATTGTGGGACGGACATGTTAGTTTTAGGGTATAATTGGGGTGCCTTTAGGGGTGTGGTTTAAGCTTAGGCTGGCAGGAGAGAAAGAGGGGAGATGCGTCGCTGTTCGTCGGTTTGCAGAGAGGCCTAACTGTTCCTGACCTGTCCTGATCCTGTTTCTTTTTATCCTTTGTTCCCTGATCCTATTTCGGGGAACCCCCACCATCTCCTAGGCTGAGGGGTTGGTTTTTCCTACAGACCAATAGGTTTGTATTTAGTCTAACTCGTTCTCAGAATTTAACTTATTGATGTATTTTGTCTCTGAAACTTTTGTCTCTCCACCTATCCACTCCTTCAATGATATGTATTATTTAGATGAAACTATTGTCTCTTCATCTATCCCCTCCGTTAGGTATATGATGTTTTGCACACATTTTGCTGAAACTTTTGTCTTTTACTCTATCCACTCCTTCATTGCAAAAAGTCATTGCTACGTTTGGATGAGTTTGTATTTCATTTGGGCTGCTACTAAAGTTAGTGTCATGTTCTATGTTGTCTAGAAGTTCAGGTACGGAGATACCTGAGGAATCCCGGGAATGGAATTTAGCCTGAAGTAGGCAGAAGAAGAGTGTGGTAACGATGCCACACTTTAGAAGTACTTTGTCTGTTATAATAATACCTAAAAGCTATGGAGGGCTGTAGGTGTTATATTAGGGAAAGTTTGTGTAAAAGGGGAGTGACTGAAATAGCGAAGGGTCCGCTTCCGAAACCCTAGCCTTATCCCCAGGAGAGTAACAAGGCCCCTTTTCACGCCTAAAAGTCCTCTTGTGAAATCTTGGCCTTATCCCTAGAGGAGTAATAGGTCCACCAGGAACTTGTTTGAAGAGTAAAATAGCGCTGGTCGTTATTAGGACTCGTAGTGAGAAAACCTCTTGAAAAAGTGAAAAACGATCTCTTTATTTAGTGGAACAGACAAGGTAGCATTGTTTTTGTGTTGTTACTAACAGAAATTTTGATTAAGAAACTTAGAAAAGTTTGCCGTAATATTTTGTAAAGGGAGGGTCAGCAGAAGGAGTAATACTGACGTCAGAAAGACCACGCTGGCATTGGTCAGGCAGCGGGCGTGTATTGAGCTGTGATTGGTTGGTTGGTGTGAGCCGCGCTAGTATTGGTTGAGATTTTGCTTATGTAGCAGTACTGTGATTGGTTGGTTGGTGTGAGTCGCGCTAGTATAGGACGAAAGTTTACCAATCGAATAAGAGAAATACGGAAAGGTTGTTATTATTTATACATGATAAGACCCATTAGCGGAAAGAGTCAGGAAATGAAGTTGATGCAGAAAATAAAGAATTTCTTTAAAAAGGACAAACCAATTGTGACTAGAGAGGGAATTCTGATTCCACCTCTAAAGACGCCTGCTTCCTTTATGATGTTGGAGCGAGGATATCATACGTGTATGTGGTTGGAAAATTGGGTGGAGTATACAAAGGATGATGGTGTTATAGCTTTTCCTCAGTATGGTACATTTAATGTAAGGATATTGCAGAATCTGGGAAATCAAATGAATTCATTAGAACCGAACCCTAGACTGACACAGTACGAAGCCTTGGAAGAATGGGAAGTTGAGGCATTTGAGAGAGAAAAATATAGAATTGGTAAAAGAAGTTATAGGAGTATGATGTTCAGATATCCCTTTGAGAGTAGGGAAGAAAAGTTGAAAAGATAGAGGAGAGCTGTGGTAACGGAAGGGTTATATCCAGTTTTAACAGTTGATGAGCAGACTGGAGGCAAAAGTAAGGAAAAAAGGAACCATATAGAAACTCCAAGTGTAAGAGGTGACATGAATGATTCTGATGACGATGAACTGATAGAGGTTATTATGAACAAAAGACCTCTGCCTTATGAGGAGAATTTAGGGGCAGTGACCCCAAGTGCACCACAAATGGGAACCCCATTGTCTCCAAAAATTTCAGATATAGCGAAAGTAGTGAAGGAAAATGAAGCAAGACTGTTGAATAAGGCCAGGTTGGAACAGGTTCAGAAATTGAATCAGATGAGTTTGAATGCAGAAGCATTGAGGGTACCGGTAACAATTGGTCCTGTAGTTCCATTGTATGGAGATAGACAGAATATGTCAAAAGTACATGCGTTGGTACCAGGAAGTAGTATTAGGAGTGGTGCGAATGAGGAAGGACAGGAAAATGTGAATAATACCTTGTTAGATCTTCCGGTTTTTGAGTGGATAACAGAGACCCCGCAAAGAAGTATACAATTAGACCCAAGGAGAATAGGGCCAAACTTTACATTAATAGCAGGGAGTTCAGTAGGTCCTTCACCAGAAGAATTAAACAATTGGATAAAAGAAATGACTAAGCCGAAACCACAACCACAACCACAAAGAATTAATGTGAGCCAGTTGAAAGTAGATTTGGAAGAAATGATTATTGGAACACTAAGTCCAGACAGATTAGGAACTTATCGAGATGATGAGTTGTTGTTTTTGTGTAAAAGTATTACCTGGAGGGCAAAGAATTTACATGAGACAATATCTGAAGCTGCTAGTGAGTATGGAGTAGACATAGAAAAATTGAAGCTGTTGCAGAAATCGTACAGGTTGGCTTTCACTGACAAGGACTTAGAGAGTTTGAATGCGTCTGGAAAAAGGTTGCAGATAAAGGAAATAATGAATATTTTGAAAAAATGTGGAGATGTAGATCGCTGGAAAAATAGGTGGACGAAAAAGAAGGAAGGAGCAGCTAGTAAAGGAGCATCTATGTTTCCCATGAAAGAAACAGATTAGGTTGAGAGGGCGTGCCCGATGAGAGAAGTACCAGGTGGTGGATATGTTCATGTTCCATGGTCAAGACAGGATATATTTTCTTTTACGAATGATTTTCCTAGGTTGAGAGAGAAACAAGTTGAATGGTATAAGCAAGTAAAAAGGTTTGTGAAGGTCTCAAAGGTTTTGTTAAAAGATCTAGAAGGGTTGTTTGAGATTGTTGTTCCAGCTGACTTATGGACAGAGTGTAAGATCACTGTTGATTGGCCAAAGGATGAATATCCTAGAGACGCTAAAACAGGTGCACCATCAAAGGAGGTGATGAAAAAGTACAATCAGGTAATCACGTTACTGAAAGGAAAAATGTCCCCAAAGGAAACAGATTGGGTTAAAATTGACAGGACAACCCGGGAACCAAAAGAATCAGTGCACGCCTACTATGAAAGGTTGTTGCAAGTATTCAAACAGTATAGTGGATTCGAAAATATTGGAGACAAAGATATGGGACATTTCGTGTATCGATTTGTGTTCGGATTAAAAACAGACATTAGTAATATGATTCAACAGCATTTAATTTGTTGGCAGAGCAAAACGATAGACGAAATTTTGAGGTATGCAAAGTATTGTAGTGATGACATTGAATCAAGACATAAAAAGTTAAAAGAGAAAATGATGTGGGCACAGGTGAAAGTGGCAGAACAGCAAGAGGCAAATAATAATCCTCAAACCAGTAATCAGGCGGGTGGTCAGAGTCAAAATGGACAGAATTTCAGTGGAGGAAAAGGAAGGAGAAAAATGAATAAAGAGGAAGCTATGAAGAAATTTCCTTGTCATGCATGCAGAAAGCTTGGACATTGGAAGAATGAGTGTAGATCCGCTAAAAAGATTAATGGGGGAAACCAAAATTTGATTCCACAGATGCAAAATGAGGTGGTGTAAATCAACAGCAGCAGGAGCAGATAGTTACTCAACAGTTACAGGTGCCGCAAGCTCCCATGCCAAAAAATTTGAATGCTCAAGGGCAGAGGTACAGTGTGAGCACTGGATATCACGGAGGTGACCAAATTGGTAAGAATCAAGGTATGATTCCGCAGTATTGGGTGCAGTGCAGTGGGAATGATTCAGACTCATCTCAATGACGGTGCCTGAGGGGGGAGGAAGAGTGCGTACTTGGCGCATCCTTGGCGGTAGATCAGTCAGGTCCATTTATTGACGGAAAGGTGGAAGGTAATGATATTACATTTTTAGTGGACACTGGTGCTACCCGTTCTACTGTGAGAGCAGCAGAAATTCCAAACCTACCCCTCTCGGGAGAAACTATCCAATTTGTAGGAGTCTCAAATAAGCATATTAGAACACCTGTTACAAATCCAATTGAAGTTCACATTGGTAACTTCAAAGACATGCATCGGTTTGTGGTATGTGACTCAAGCCCAGTAAATCTCTTGGGAAGAGATTTGTTATGCAAGATGAAGTGCACCATCTATTGTACACCAGATGGAATTGCATTTCAGACTCCTGATGAGGATGTTGAATTTAAAATGATGCTAGCGAAGCAAGGAACAGAAGTGGATGGATTGTATTCACTTCTCTCAGAAGAAAGTTTGCCTGAAGAATTAAAAAGTGCAGTGAGATCTGATGTGTGGGATTTTTCAGGAAAGGAGATTGGCATAATGACAAATGTAGACCCAATTCAGATTACAATAAAGGATGGTGCTGTATATCCAAACACACCACAGTATAAAATGATTCCAGAGGTAATTGCAGGAGTCGCTCCTGTGATTAACCAAATGATTGAACAAGGAATTTTGAAAGAAATAATGAGCAGTCCTTGTAATTCACCTATCATAGGTATCAAAAAGCCCAGTGGAAAGTACCGGATAGTGCAGGATTTGCGCAAAATTAATAAAATTGTAGTACCCTGTTGTCCAGTAGTACCAAATCCGGCCGTGATTCTTTATCAGATCCCATGTGATGCTGAATGGTACACAGTTATTGATTTGTGCCAAGCCTTTTTCTCAATTCCTTACATCCGGAAAGCCAATATTTATTTGGATTCCGGTTCGGAGACTGTGTTTTGGCATGGTGCCGAGTTCCTCAAGGATATACAGAGAGCCCCTCAATATTTAACCAGATCTTGAAAAAATGTCTGGAGACTTTAGTCATGCCAGGTAATTCGGTTTTGGTTCAATACATTGATGACCTACTGGTGGCATCAAAGTCACGAGAGGCATGTGTGACAGACACAATTGCCTTGTTGAACCATTTGGCAGAAAAAGGACAAAAGTGTCCCCAGCAAAATTGCAATTTTGTAAACAGGAAGTACAGTACCTTGGACACAAAATAGAAAAGGGAGTTTGAAAAGTAACTCCGGAAAGAATCAGTGTGATCAAACAGATGAATCCACCTGAAACACAGAAAGAAGTACGTGGGAATGGTTGGATACTGCCGTCAGTGGATCTGTGGTTTCTCACTGATTAAAAAACCTCTACAGAGGTTAACACGAAAGGATGTGAAGTATCCGATTGTTCTGGATGACGAAAGTATGGAAGCTTTTGTAAAATTGAGAAGCAGTCTGTGTCATTCAACTGCATTGGGAATGCCAGATTATTCCAAAGAATTTGCATTGTACTGTTGTGAGAGAGATGGGTGTGCACTCTCAGTCCTAACACAGAAACATGGAATGGCATGACGTCCAGTAGCATATTTGTCTGCTACTCTGGATTCAGTGGCTGCAGCGTTGCCAGGATGCTTGAAAGCAGTAGCAGCTACTTGCATGAGTTTGGGACAGAGTGAACGGATTGTGATGGGGTACCCAGTTAAAGTGTATGTGCCACATTCTGTTGAGATTCTTTTGACTCGTACCAGGACACCGTATCTTACTTCTAGTTGGCTGCCTAAGTACGAGAGAGTGATTCTGGGTGCTGAAAATGTGACTGTGGTAAGGTGCACTACTGTGAATCCGGCAACTTTGTTGCCTAATTCTCGTTGCAAGTAAGTGAGAGGAAGCGGATCATGATTGTCTGGATGTGACTGAATTGTGCACCAAACCTAGGCCAGACATAGAAGATTGTCCATTGGAAGAATCAGATTGTGAAATGTTTGTTGATGGATCCTGTTTGAGAAATGAAAGAGGTGAATTGTGCACTGCCGATGCTGTTTGCACCATAGAAGGGGTTCTTGAAGCATCCTATCTGAAAGGAGTAAACTTCGTCCAAATAGCTGAGCTAATAGCTCTGATTAGAGCATGCAAAATTGCCAAAAGCCTGAAAGTAACAATATTCACAGACAGCCAATACGGATTTGGAATTGTCCATGATTTTGGCCAGCTATGGATGCATAGTGGATTTCTGACCTCTTCAGGTTCCCCTATTAGAAATGGTAAAACTGTAAAGGAACTATTGGATGCCTTGCAATTGCCCAAAAGAATTGCAGTAGTCAAATGTGCCGCACATAAATCAGGAGATGATTATGTGATGAAGGGCAACAGATATGCCGACCAAATAGCACGTTACTGTGCACAAAATTCAATGGCTTTGAACAGATCAATTGAAAGGGGAAATACTGAATGCCATCTTTTGTTTACAGCAACATTTGAAACATGGGAAGAGGTTAGACAGATGCAGGAAGAAGCAAGTGATGAGGAAAAGGAAAGATGGAACAAAACAGGCTGTAGCAAAAGAACAGAAGATGAATTATGGGTCTATCTTGATGGGAGACCAGTGTTACCAGATTCCTTACTTTCCCATATGGCCAGAGTTTACCATGGAATTGCACATGTCGGAAGAGATGCAATGATCAGACTCTTCAAGCAGTCAT
Organism: Calotriton arnoldi; assembly: GCA_963921515.1. Lineage (NCBI taxonomy): Eukaryota > Metazoa > Chordata > Amphibia > Caudata > Salamandridae > Calotriton > Calotriton arnoldi. The sequence continues at coordinate 466,121 of CAWUFW010013042.1, forward strand.
GGTATAATCCAAAGTTCAGGGTCATTGCAGAGAGTCTTTGCCAGAGGTGTGTGATCTGTCAGCACCAAAATCCAGGCAGAAAGACAGTTGTAAGTTGGGGACGAATTGGGAGAGCAGGAGGTCCATTTACCCGACTCCAGCTTGATTTTATTGAGCTTCCCCCATGGAACGGGCTGAGATATGTACTGGTCATTGTCTGTTTGTTCTCTCGCTGGGTGGAAACCTATCCCACGAGAAGGAACGATAGCCTTACTGTGGCTAAACTACTTTTGAGAGAACTGATCCCTAGATTCGGAATTCCCGTCACTTTGGAGACAGATAGAGGAACACATTTAAATAATGAGATAATTCGGCTGATTTGTGCAGCATTTAAGATTGAGCAGAAGCTGCATTGTGCCTATCGACCCGAAGCCTCTGGAGTGGTTGAGCAATTGAATGGCACTATAAAATCGAGATTAGGGAAAGTGTGTGCATCCACGTCACTGAAATGGCCTGACGCTTTACCCCTTGTGCTGATGAGTCTAAGAAGTATTCCTGACAAAAAGACTGGATTGAGTCCCCATGAAATTCTCATGGGAAGAGCAATGAGGCAAGCATATATACCAGCAAACAAACTAATGAGTATATCTGATGATCTAGTGCTTAACTATTGCAGAGGATTGGCTGAGCTGGTACGTTTTGTGTCTCACCAGGTTGGAGAAGAAGCCACAATGATACATCGGAATGAAGCTCATGATCTGAGTCCTGGTGAATGGGTTTTTATCAAGAAGCACGTAAGAAAATCGTGTTTAGAACCCAGGTGGCACGGACCTTATCAAATCATGCTGGTGACGACAACGGCAGTGAAGTGTGCTGGCTTGACAAATTAGATTCATGCGAGCCATACCAAATGAACCCTAGATCCAGTTGAAAGACCGAAGGAGCAACAACTGGTGAATGAAAAACAAAGACCAGTGCCTGAAGTGTGTGAAGCTGATGAATATAGAGTGACAGATTCTGACGAACAACCTGATGGTGAACAGCCGAGCACAAGTCGAGTAGAGTGGGCGCTAGATTCCAGGGTTCAAGAGACTGCCATTGAGCAAGAAAGAAGCGAGTTTACTGTTGATCCAGAAGGAAGTGAACTCCCAGCAGAACCTGAAACAGATGAGATTGTTTTTGAACAAGAAGGAAGTGAGTTCACAGTTGAAAGAGAAGTTATTGCCGAATCAGAAGAACCTATAGAAGCTGAAACTCAGGAAGAAGAACAGACAGAAGTGAGAGAAAATAAAAGAATCTGTGAAACAAATGTAGACAGTGAGAAGGTGGTCAAAGCAAAGAAACCAAGAAAAGGTGAAAATTGGCCAAGTGGAGTGAAAAGACTGAAATACACTCTTGTGAAAAGAAGGTTAAGAAAAAGACCAGAACAAAGTAATAAGTTCTCAAGTGAAACAGAACAAGAAGAGTCAGGAAAAGAATTAGTACGAAAAACCAGAAGAGTAAGAATTCCAAACAAGAAATACAGAGCACCTGAATGGACCTACGTCATTTTAGAAGAAATTGAAAGTTCAGATCCAAGTGAAGAAAAAGATAAATCTGACACTGAGCAAGTTGATGAAGACAAACTAAGACCCCCTTAAAGAATTGTGACAAAATTAAGGTGCAACCTTGCTGATTAAAAGAAAAACGAAACAAAGACTTAGAGAAAACTGAAGAAAAAGAATAAAAGAAGGGGGTAAAGACGAAAGCCTTGAAGTGTAGGATTACACTACTATTTTTAGAATTTTTGAATAGCTTAGAATTTATAAGATTAGATAGATTTTTATTTTTTAGAAACAAGATGACTGAAGCAAAAGTGACTGAACTTTCAAAATCTAGTCTAAAACGTAGATGTATTAAAGTTTACTTATGTAGTGTCTTGATGTTAACATTTATGTGGATATTATTAACTGTCCTTGTACCTATTCTAATGGTAACTAATGTTGGAAACAATACTAATAATGTAACAAAAGAAAGAATGAGTGATGTCACTAATGAAACTCCTAATACTAAATTAGAACCGTTGGATGGAAGCATTCTCCATCATGATAAATCAATTGGTGATTTCTCGTTAAATGTCTTCACTAAATTACTTTACGAGTATATTAATACAATGAATGTAAGTGATTGTTACGTGTGCATGCAATTACCTTCGTCTGTCTCAGAGGGGGTGACCTATCACCACCTTCCGTTAACCTATGGTGTGTCATGCAGTATACTTACAAGCCTGTTTTACGTGACGGGAAAGCTCGAGTACTACTTTTCCAATATAGATTTAGTATTTCCCGAAATTCCTATTATTAAAGAACTAAATAAGGTTTTAAGTGGTAAGAATGCACGATATATGGGAGAATTTTTCCATATTACTAAAACCTTAGACATAGAATATGCTTATAAGAACAATTTAACTTGTAGTTTGCGGGTTGAAGAGAAAGTTTTCGTAGAAATGGTAGAAGATAGAAGAGAAAGTTTCAAAAGGAAAGCTGCTGATCAGAAGTCACGGGTACCACCATGGGATTTTAGTGAAGGAAATTATGAGAAAGGCGAAGGATATGCTGCAATGTCCCTGGACTGGTCACAGAAGGGAAACATTTGTTTGTTTAGAACGAAAACTAACTATAATAATTATTTTATTGGTTCTAGTGAATGTGAGCTTACTTTTCAAATCACTGGAGGTTGGGGATTAAAAGGTGGAACTGATCCTGTTTTTCCAGGAGTCTATTATGTGTGTGGTAAGAAAGCCTACTATAGGTTGCCTGCACATTGGTATGGTAGTTGTTATTTTGCTATTGTCTTTCCGAAGGTCTACCATATGGACCGAAGCAGCCATAAACTGAACGAAGTAAAGCAAGGACTAACACGTAACAAAAGAACAAGCTTTTCAGAAATAGGAGGAGATATTTTTGGTGCACTGATACCCTCAGTTGGGGTCATTCTGAATTCATAGAAAATTCAAAAACTGTCCACAGTGGTTGATCGTTTATCTACAGATACCGTTGGTGAGTTCTTGATGGTTAACACGGAAATGGTTGCAATCCGGTCAATGGTTTTGCAAAATCGACTTGCCCTTGATATTTTATTGGCGAAAGAGGGTGGAGTCTGTGGTATGTTGAAAGTCCAACATTGCTGAACATATATCCCTGATAAGAGTAAAGGAATTGAGGGATATATAAAGAATATTTCAAAATTACATGAAGATTTGACCCAACTGAAGGTTGATGGTGTTTGGGAGAGACTTGGTAAGGGTTTCTCCTCTATAGGTAAATGGTTTTCTACCTTTGGAAGTAGTTTATTAGGAAAAATAATAATGCCGATCGTTTCAGTAGCAATAATAATCTTAGTAATAATAACAACATATAAGTGTTGTAAGTGCAAGTGTGGAAGAAAAGAAGTGACAGAATCAAAGAATAAACAACAAAGAGCAAGAAAGAGAAAAAGAGAAGAAATAGAATTAGAGGAAATGAAAGGAGAGTACTATGACTTGATGAAAGATTTAGATGAGGGTGCCATAAAAAGAGAGAAGAATACAAAGTTATAAATGATTAAAGATGGCACTCGGTATGGTAGGTATTTGATGATGGCTCCTATAAGAAATTAGAGGGGTGAATTGATGGAGCAGGGTTTCGCAAAAATGAAACCATCTCGAATTGATACCCCCATAATACGTACTAACAGTAAGTAGTTGTTGAAAAAACTAATGTACACCCAACACGAACAAAAGGGAGATTGCTTTGCGCATTACTGAACTAACACGTAAACAGAATAATATTGTAATAACATTGTGTTTTGAGAAAAACGAGAAGCGTTGGATGAATAGGCCACATATGCTTCAGTAATTTGCATGTTGCATCCTGTTTTGAACTAATAATGAATGCCACTTTTGCACAAAGCTTATGCTAGGTAACATTAATGGGGAATAGTGCAAGGTGGGTGGTAAACAGTGAAGGTTTCATTATCATATAATTAATAAATGTTCATTTTCATTTACTTTAGTGTGCTAGATGAAGCAGCCATCTTTCTAAACTTGGCTAAAGTGGGAGGGGGAAAACACGAGGAGTGAGCAAGTCAGACGCGCAGTGCACCGCAGATGACATGAGAAGGGTGAAGGCCAGAGTGTCAAACGACTGCCAAAAGAAGTGCCCAGGCATGAGACCGGAGACACAGACTGCGGATGATGTTAAAAAATGATTGAAAAATGTTAAAATTTGTATCACATGAAATAAAGTGAGAACAAGCTGAGAACCATACCCTGGGAATGAATGGTGAACAATGAAGTAGTTGAAATAAAGGTGAAGTCACAGTGGTGTGACAACACCACCTCCCAAGCTCACCAATCCCTTTGCGAGATTTAATAAAGTTTGCAACAATTGTGGGACGGACATGTTAGTTTTAGGGTATAATTGGGGTGCCTTTAGGGGTGTGGTTTAAGCTTAGGCTGGCAGGAGAGAAAGAGGGGTGATGCGTCGCAGTTCGTCGGTTTGCCGAGAGGCCTAACTGTTCCTGACCTGTCCCGATCCTGTTTTTTTTTTTTATCCTTTGATCCCTGCTCCTATTTCGGGGAACCCCCACCATCTCCTCGGCCGAGGGGTTGGCTTTTCCTACAGACCAATAGGTTTGTATTTAGTCTAACTCGTTCTCAGAATTTAACTTATTGATGTATTTTGTCTCTGAAACTTTTGTCTCTCCACCTATCCACTCCGTCGATGATATGTATTATTTAGATGAAACTATTGTCTCTTCATCTATCCCCTCCGTTAGGTATATGATGTTTCGCACACATTTTGCTGAAACTTTTGTCTCTTACTCTATCCACTCCTTCATTGCATAAAGTCATTGCTACGTTTGGATGAGTTTGTATTTCATTTGGGCTGCATATGTAAAATTTCTCCTTTCGTGAGATTCAGTGTTTGTATTTTGTGACCAAATGCAGTTGAGCATAATCCTTAATTATTTGAGATAAATTCATTATTAACTTCACCGAGAGTCTGTGATCATTTAATTAATTAAATGTTTGGTAAGTTAGAAGTTAACATTGCCATCAACTATTCAACTAATTGGTCCATCGACCAAGTGGAAGGAAAGTTGATGTAAAAAGTTAGTTGTGATGCCATAATCTAATCTATGAAAAGAAAAGAATTGATCGTACATATAAATTGACCCCAGCGCATCAGGGATTCTGGGTGAATGTGTATGGGCCATTGTATTATGATGTTATTGAGTATTGATCCCTGATAAAATATTGGAGCCGCGCTGGATCACCCCCTACGGGAGCGCTGACTGCACTGGGGGAGGGTACGCTGGTGAGTATGGTGCACCAGCCTGATTCAGTGCATCATCCAGCAGCGGACGCAGAGCCACCCACCTAATCCCTCTACCCTACTCTGCAGTAGAGTAAGTCAAGTTTCTTTTCCTTACTTACTGCCTAGCAAATTAATTTGTTGGAAATAACATGTGGTGGTGGGCGAGGCCAGTGAGCAAAGTGGGAGTAAGTGCATGATTTGATGTCAAGTTTGGCATATGGGATACACTGTGATAAGCGCGCCAAATACACTCTATATAGCCATTGCTTTTCACTGTAGTGCAGTGCATCATTCATTTTTCCCAACGTCTACTTATAGCAGACAGGATAATATCTGCATTTCATATTTGCGGTGTGTGACATAGTATCTTATTTATTTTTCCCCAGCCTCTTTGGAGTCACGGTAGAAAGAAAAGCGCATTTGGAAAAGAGCAGCGCCACTGGAATTAGAAATAGATAATTGTCAACTACAACTGTCCCAGTTGCAGACAGCAGCAAAATACCCAATGCGCTGGCTAGCAATGAGCATGGATCCATTATTTTAGCACAACACACAACTTGTACTCCATAGTGCACAATGCCATACTGATTAATGAGAGGCAATTTATTTTTTCGCTCAAAGTGTCTTTATATAAGCATTTAGAAGAATAAAAAAATCAAATCATTGTTTTTTAATCCGGTGTTATTCTGCCTTAATACTTTACTGCCACACAGTCAGTGCTTTGAATGCAAGGCAACTGTGTGAAAAACATAAAATTGGCCTTGTCACTCTCCTAATCATAATCACATCAAATTCCAATGGCCCTAGGGGGCCAGCAATGTACTGCTACTGTGCCACCCACTAGTAGCAAACAATTGTTTGCACAGACCATTATTTAAAATTTGTCTTTTTTCTTTTTGTTTTTCTCAATATAGCTACTCCTGCTTGTCCACCCTTAGCCCCCAACACCAACAGGCTGATGAAAGTGGCCCATCTGGGGTGGGAGAGGCTGGACCGCATACTATAGGAATACTGGTGGCTGGTGGTCCTGGAGGAGGAGTATTAAGTAGATGCCTCTCAGCCGGGCCCCAGTGCAGCCACTCACCCTCAGCCTCCAGACTCCTGGTCGTCCCATCGCCGGTGCCACCACCAGCTGACATCAACTGCTGCCGTCCCCTCCCACACTGACAACAGCAAGCCATTACTGCAGTGCATCCTGCAACGGCTGGAGACCATAGAAAGCCGGCCTGCCATGATGGAGCAGAGTCTGGACCAGCTCTGGACCCAAATATAGAATGCTCTCTTTTAGCCCTTTTTAAAAAAAATTGTTTTGGTGAAAGGGCCTTGTTGTGGTGGAGAGGGTGAAAAGGGAGTTGGGAGCTGGTTTTATTCTTTGGACATTTCAGATTTTGGGACATTGGGGGTTGGGGGTTGGGTCAGTTTGGGGAGGGGAGTGAGCATCCTGTAGGGGTGGGCATGTTGTGTTGGTGGAGAGGGTGGGTTTGTTTGTAAAAAAATAAAGGGGAAATTATATGCTATTGAAATTTATGCCTGAAGTAGTTTGTTTTACTTTTACTTTGAACTTCTGCCTTCAGTTTGTACGCAGCCATTTATTGTAAAAGTTTACAGCTTAGTTATAGAGTTATACCTCTCTAACTATCTTGACTATTAGCGGGGATGCTGCCATGACCTATAATATCTAAAACAACCTAGATAAACGATTACTTGTAGTAGAAGTTAGTTACTGAATTATTAACTTACTTAACTAGTTCACTTCACTCCATAGACATGAATATAGATGAAGGAATAAAGGGAAGGCATCATAACTTCACAAGCGAGGTCCCATTTCCACCCAGGTGAGGTCCAACTGTAGGATCAATTCGAAGGATTATCCATTGCAGGCAACTAAATGGAAATAAAAACAGTGGATTCTATTAATGCTTTAAAAAGAATTGACACCAGACTACTACATGATGACACAACAAGAATTCCTGATAGTGATAAAATAATAACAAAAAATAGCACTAGTAGTAACATGAGCAATGGGTGCTACTAGTAACTTACAAAATCCTTGAGTCATAAAAAATGGTTACGTTTTTACGGTTACGCCACACAAGGCCTGAATGATGATGCTGACGAGTGACGACTGATGTTCTTCGTTCTATATCTAAAATATAGATCACTTTTTATGCGCTGGTGGGTAAATGGGGCCAGTGTGGGCTATTGCTTAGAAGATCCTGCAGTGAGTTGGTGTAGCTTTCACCACATCCGTCCCACCAAGTGTGAGATGCATTGATGGTGTAAATTAAGCACAGCTCAATAAATCACACAGCCCAGGGGAAGTGGGCTAGGGGTTTGATAACTGGATGGGAAAGGGGATTTGGGGAAAGGTTTGCAAAGACAAACACTACACATGGAAAACATTCCTCTGGGTAATAAGCATCACATCATTCGTCATCAATTTGTTGTGGAAGGAAACAAAGGAATGAGTATGACACAGTACAGTTAAATGCATTGCAAACAGTTCTTCTGCCCCAGAGACCCAAGTTATCAGATATCTAAATGTTCTGTCTTCTAGGTTGGAAGTGAACACATCGACCCAGTTCTCCAAATATGATTGTTAAAAGAAAAATGATACTGTATTGCAAAATTAGGTGGTGCATCTGCATTCTCCTTGGGAATGTCCATCACTCTTGGGTCCCTGTCTGGACTGGTCCAGTAGGTAAGCAGGAGTGAGGAGCTCAGCTTTTGCCTTTCGGTTGTGCAGGAGACTAAAAGGCCTGCGGATTGTAAAACAGAAACTGTATTTTAGAGTCAAGGAGAAGGACAGAAGGGATGTAAGTTACATGAGGAGTGTATCAAGAAGACTCTGAGGCAGAGCTAAAAAAACAAGAGGGGGACTTAGAGTTTCACTTTTGCTACCAGTGCAAATCACAGACACACACACACACACACACAGCAGCATTTCACAAATAAACACACCTCTCTCCATTCCACATAGCTGAGTACTAAGCTTCAGACTCTTGGTTATGTTTGAAGTCGATAACTTCATGTTTCTAGCTGTTGATGAGGTAGTCCCGCAGCTCCCGCCCTGAGTTCTTCCATCCTTCTCCTGATTCTGAGTAACTCCATCCCAGACCAGTCATCGTGACCCTAGCAAGATAGATGTGTAGTGTACTGCTGTTGAAGAACAAGTAGAGAAACAGAATTGTAGTATTTTACATAGTTTTTTGTTTGTCAACTAAAGTGACTGTTCTGGTCTTTGAAGAACCAGAAAAAAAGGAGAGGACCCAGCAAGTAAATCTGGCTTACTGTGAAAGGGCCAATCAATATCAGGTAAAAATGATTGCCCATCCCCCAGGCCCCAAACATTGGAAATCAATCATCTCAAGCAAGTTCCCACATTACAGTTTAACACCCTCCTTTCCTGCCTGTCACCACATGAATCATCACTCACAATCACTCAATAATCAGAACACTCATTGGTGCAATGGTTACCTGTTCCAATCCAAGCACGGTGGTAGGTACACTCTCTCCCCTTTGATGCAAGCAACAGATTGGAATTTGGCAGTCTTGTAAATCAAACAATCATCTGGGGGCAGCCATCATAGATTATGAAAAAAACAGAAGGATCATAGGAGTGGACCATACAGGTTAATTAATTTTCGCTAAGTAAGTTTGTAAAGGCAATCGCCTCCAGTGAAAATATTATCGCCCATGACACAGGCCCCAAACATTGCAAATCAATCATCTCAAGCAAGTTCCCAAATTACAGTTCAACACCCTCCCTCATTGTCTGCCAACACATGAATCATCAATCATCACCACTCACACATTCACTCACTTACCATTGCCATAGTTGTAGATACCTCTTCCAATCCAAGCAAGGGTAGTTTAGGTATGAGGTATTCATCTTTGCCGCAGGCAACACATTGGAATTTGGCATTGTCACTCTTGTAAATCATCAATCTTCTGGGGCAAACCTGCTAGTGCTTTGTGATGCAAAAAAGGAGAGGCAATAGGCATGCGAGGGGGCAGGCATTGTCTCCAATGTCATGAAGGATTTGTGGAGGCTTCTTCAATGCACACTGGCCCAACTGCAATCCAGCAATATATGTGACAAAAAAATGGTGGGGCAGCATAAATCTCAAAGAAAAATAGTAATATTCTACGAGCTACTTTTATTTCTTTTTTGCAAAGATAGAAATTCAACAAGCAATAATTAAAAAGTTCTATGGGGACACTGGCATACTTAGTCCGGGAAGTAGATTTCGACTCAATAGTTGGTCAGCTATCACACTTGATTCTGACTAATGCTCCTCCTCCTCCTTCTGTGCTGTTTCAGGAACAGTGTAATTATGTGGTATGAAATGTTGGTTCATTTTGATCATAGTCAATCTCCCCACATTTTGAGGCGAGAGACTGGCCCTTCTCACTGTAACAACCGCACCAGCTGCACAGAACACACGCTCAGCTGACACACTGGTCACAGAAAAAGCCAGATACTTTATTGCCAACCTTCTGAGCTCTGGCCATTGGTGCATGTCCCATACCAATACATCAATGGGTTTTGATCCACATAGACCTCTTTTGGATCATCCAGATACTCCTGGAACAACCTGTGGATGGTCATTTGTGCTGCCACTTGCTCAACCTCTTTTGCCATCACATCTGCACTGGACTTAAGCCCTGCCGATACAATGCAGAGGTTGGGTGTGGTTCTTCTGTTGCTGTTTCTGCCAGTGTTCTGGTTGATGGTGTTGTTGGCTGTTATGAGACAAGACTGCCTTGTCTGGAAGTTGAAGGTGGCCCCCCAGAAATGCGGGGTGGGACTCTAAGTTCCAGCCATTCTTCTTCCAGGACTCCGGCTTACTCAACAGTCCACCTCTTGTATTTTGAAACATCCCCTTCAGAAAAAGAATGAAAGTGGGCAGATTTTTTTTTGTACCGTGGATCAAGTAGTGTGGCCCAGATGCCATCTTTGGACATGATGATGTCATGTTGCAGCTTTGTATTACAAGCCAAGAGAAGGATTAAGGTCTCAACCACGGCATGCGCTTCTGTGTTTTCATTCACCCCTGCGGGGGCAAACCTTTCAGACACTTTGTTTATCTGGTCCTGCAGGACATGCAACAACGGGATAGCTTGGCCCATCATACTGTCCTCCTTCCTAACTTCCCATGTGAAAACCACAAAAGGGAGTAGCATCTGTGTTAGGCATTTGACTAGGCCCCATTTGTTCGCATCCATGGTCATAGCTCTCCCAACTGAATCCCCTCCTCTTTGAATGACAAAGTCATTGATCTGTTTGCACTGCTCAAACAGACGTCGCAACAGGTAAAAGGTCGAGTTCCAATGTGTTGGTATCTCCTGTATCAGGGCTTTAACTGGTGCTCTATTATTACACTGAATAATCCGCAACTGCTTCCGGGTTTTAAAAGAATGGCTGAAATTAGTGCATATTCTTCTGAAGGTGGTCAGCATGTTGCTGCCTATGTCGTCTTTTTTGAGTAACTCTTGCACCACCAGGTTGATGCAATGGGCCAAACACAGGGCCCTGAAATAGCCTTTGCCTGACATGGCCTTGTCGAATGTTTCTGCCATTGTCTGTGGCAACAAATCCAATTCGGAGACCTCTGGGTCTCAGCCATTCATACACCTTGCTGTAAAAATGTGTCTAAGATATTTACAGCTGCATGTGATTTCTCCTTGGCGAACATGGTCACTGTTGCATGCAGCCAAATCCTCTTTAAACTTTCTTCAGGGCCAAGACCTGCAGATATCTCACTCACCCACACAGCTACTCACACATCCACTTATAAACCCATACAGCCACTTACACACCCATACACACAAGGATACAGTCACACAGCCACTCACATAATATATGTTAGAAGTAGTATCACTCAATAGTAGTGCACCTAGAATAATATCTTAACTCTTGTAGTGGGTTACTATATATTGTTAACACCCATAATCCCTCTTAAAAACACTTACTCTTACTTTGGACATGATGATGTCATGTTGCAGCTTTGTATTACAAGCCAAGAGAAGGATTAAGGTCTCAACCACGGCATGCGCTTCTGTGTTTTCATTCACACCTGCAGGGGCAAACCTTTCAGACACTTTCTTTATCTGGTCCTGCAGGACTTGCAACAACGGGATAGCTTGGCCCATCATACTGTCCTCCTTCCTAACTTCCCATGTGAAAACCACAAAAGGGAGTAGCATCTGTGTTAGGCATTTGACTAGGCCCCATTTGTCCGCATCCATGGTCATAGCTCTCCCAACTGAATCCCCTCCTCTTTGAATGACAAAGTCATTGATCTGTTTGCACTGCTCAAACAGACGTCGCAACATGTAAAAGGTCGCGTTCCAATGTGTTGGTATCTCCTGTATCAGGGCTTTAACTGGTGCTCTATTATTACACTGAATAATCTGCAACTGCTTCCGGGTTTTAAAAGAATGGCTGAAATGAGTGCAGATTCTTCTGAAGGTGGTCAGCATGTTGCTGACTATGTCGTCTTTTTTGAGTAACTCTTGCACCACCAAGTTGATGCAATGGGCCAAACACAGGGCCCTGAAACAGCCTTTGCCTGACATGGCCTTGTCTATGTTTCTGCCATTGTCTGTGGCAACAAATCCAATTCTGAGACCTCTGGGTCTCAGCCATTCATACACCTTGCTATAAAAATGTGTCTATGATATTTACAGCTGCATGTGATTTCTCTATGGCGAACATGGTCACTGTTGCATGCTGCCAAACGCTCTTTAAACTTTCTTCAGGGCCAAGACTTGCAGATATTTTTTGCTTTACCCCTGCCATTCATCTGTTTTGCAACATGTTTCGCTGCTTTCTATATAGTCTGTGTTGCTACCTAGAGACGCACCTCATCTCGCCTCTACTCATCTGGAGGCATTCAATGCATTCATACCCTGCCATGCCCCTTAGCAATTTGCTGTGCTAGCCCAAATTGCCATAGCTACTGCTTCCTGTTACTTCGTTGTTTTTCTTTACACCTTGTGAGGAAAATTTCAGTTTTTATGCTGACCACAGCTACAGCTGAGATTCTCTCCTTCCTACCTGAATATAGATGGTTGCTACTGCTATTGTCTGGAGAACTCGGCTGTGTCTCCAGAACTACCCTTTATGGGGAGTTCGATCTTTTCTCAGTTATCTGACTTTTCTCCAAAATCTATTTGCTCTTTTCCAGAAGGCACTTTTCTTGGGTTCTTGTTAGGATAGGATAGGTCCTTTGGTTAAGAATAGGGACTATACTTTGAAGGGAGCACGCTGTTTTTATTTCTCTATGCTTGTTCCAACCAATTTTATTTTTATTAATTCTGTAATTGATTTGCTACTATTTTGAATAAAAGAACAAAAAAAATTAGAGATTAATCTACTAAAAAATTTAAATAAACTTTTGAAACTTCACCAAACCTCTCTTTATTGAGTGAATGTCAAATGCAATTATTAGTGTCTGTGTTGTGTAAAGCTCTATTCTACAACGATGGCAACGATTCATCAACCTAGAAAAATGCGGAACATTGAGGCTCTCTCAGTAAGTTTTAAAGTGACATCATTTATGGAAAGTTTTATAAAATGTCCTCTTTTGCACAGGCCAAACTGGCATCATTCTCTTTCCCATGTTGTGGCACCTAGGGTTTGTGGATTCCCCGGAAGGGAATCAAGAAAATAGCCAAAATCTTGCAAACATTTGTTGTTTTTTTTAAATGGGACACAGCGCTGTGCAAGAAGGTGCATAATATTTTTCAGCAAATTAAGCACTGGTGTATATTTGTTTTTTACTAAAAATAGCATCAACCAAAGGTCTACTTTGCTAAGATCCCCTTTTTCTCAGCTGCCAAGAATAGGCAGAGTTGTAAAAAACATTTTTACCACAGGTTTTGAACTTTTCAAAGCTGTAATTGATTTTTCCTTTTTTTTGCGTTTTTTAACTACTTAAAGTTTATGGTAGAAACAGGTATGAAATCATCGTGTGAACTCAAAAAGCTATACATTTCAGAAAAGTAGACTAAATTTGAATTCAGCTAGGAGTAATCTGTCTAGATCATTCATGGTTTTGCCAAACAAACTAAAAGTTGAAATCCAAAACTAATGAAAATTAGTAAGAACAAACAAAAATAGATGGCAATCGTTTTGCCTTATGGCTGATTTATTAAAGTAATATGCTGTTATTTCCATCAGACCCTTATGGTCGCAAGGATGTATAGTGTTTGTTGGGTGTCCAAGAGCATGAGATATCCTGTGCCAACAACAGAGCTGCAGCTTACAATTATTTGTCATTGTGTATGGCCCATGCATCAATTCATACTGTTTAAAACAAAAGAAGGGCATGAAGGAAATCTATGCACTTTGGAAATGTGCCAAAGATGACGAGTAGTAAGATTTAAGTTGTTGGTGGGAAGTGCTCCAGTTTAATGTCACTTAAGTATTGAAAAAATAGCCCTTTCTGACCCACACTTTGATGAATGTGAAGCTTTCTGGGTTAGCAAACGTGCTGGGATCCATGTAGTCCACACTACCCAGTCTTTCCTGGGACTCCAGGTTCCAGAAATGGACAGGGTTATTAGGATTCCATGGTTGCTGGCTTACCCAGATCTTCAATAGTTCAGCCATTCACCATGGCAAGCAGGAGAAAACTGGGATTTCTTTGGGTGTAGTTTTGACACGTGCTGGCAGAAATGAAGTAAAGCCCCTATTTCGCCTCCCTTTGGTGGCAGAAATACTCTGTAGTTCTGGGCAGTGAGAATGATGCCAAAATGGTTGAACACCCCACACCATTCCTTTTCTCTCTTTTTCCCAAGTAGTCTAGCAGCTTTTCATCCCCCCCTGGATGGCAAGGTTGGAGAGTTTACTACCTGCATGCCCATCCCGAGGGATCGGAAAGCCCACCAGACCATCACGAAAAACATTGAAAAACAGAATGGGATGCAGGGTTTACCCTTTCAGACACTGCACTGCATCCCTGTACACCAGATGGTCTTTCTCCTATCTGGGGAATGGAGAATGAGGGCCTTAACCCCCTCTTTGCTGGCCCACAGTTCAGAACTATGCACAAAAGAATCCACAAATGTATTTCTCTTGCCATGGGGATGGGATACTCTCGGCCCCAGGGAGGATGGGGCAGAAACACTGTTGGGGGTTAGGGGTTGGGGTAAAGCTCGATGATAGGCAAGGCATTCCACACCACTCTTTTTTATTTAAAAGAAATAACCCAGGCTGTAATGGGATACTTTTCATTAAAAAGTACCTTAGCTCTAATGGGCCAGCATGTTTGGCACTTGCTAATCCTATGTCTTTGCTGTAAAAATGGAAAGAGGCTTTGTTACTTTCTAGCTCAGCATGCATGCCACTGTGCTAAATCCTTTGCTTAAAAACATCCCTAGAAAACATATATTTGAGGTATTGAGATGAGTTTGAGTGTCAGTGGTGTGCTACAGTGTTCCATATAAAGGAATTGCTCTCTGTCTACAATGTGGGAACTACCCAGGGTTCCATGCACTCTTTTGCATAATGTGTGCAGCCCCCTATACCCAGGGTTCTCTGATCTCTTTTGCATGATGTATGCAGCACCATATAACTATAACTGGTGGATTTCTGTGTAGATGTGTCTGTTTGAGTTTAGAACGTGACATTGTTGCTGAATTTTTCACCTAACTATAATGTTACTTTAACCTTTGGTGTGTGTATATATTTATATTTATTTTTTCACTGGAAAAAACATAGGTTACAGGGACGTTATTCTTAGGAAATAGAAAAAAATATTTTTAGAAATTCACTGAAAAAAACAAAGGTTACAAAGACATAATTAGGCTCAGATTCCACTCATACAAAACCTGCCTTTATAGTTACCTGACCTAACTATAATTTATGACCTCACAATGCACTGCTTATGAACTCACATATTACATCACTCATGACATGGTTAGTGACATCACTGATGACATCACTGATGACATCATTCCATGACTGTAAGTGTTTCGTAAACATTTCTGAGACTTAAAGATATATACTAAACTAGAGCATAAGCTAAATTACTATTCTTTCTGTACTAGTAATTATTCATACTATTTCTAACATATCTTATCTGAGTGCCTGAGAGCAATCATGCAGTATTGGTAAGATTTGCAATGTTTATTGCGTGCTTGTGAGGCGCCATTGAAAACACGTATTTACATTAGATGGCGAGTGACATAATCATCACAAACACAGAGGAAAGACTTTCTGCTCATTTCAGCTTTGACCAATTCATGTACAAGTATTAATACATTTTCAAGTGCAAATTCATTTTTTATGCTCTACCTTTCAAGAAAATAATATAAAATGGTAATTTACAGTCCCAAGGTGGGACGTAATTACTGTTCACCAGTAGCCCAGCACTGCTATGTGTGCTCTCGTGTTTGCCTTGCATTACATCATTCAAGTGGGTAAGATTGACCTTAAAATTAATGACATGGTTCCTCTTATAATGCAATTATACACCAAGTAGCTGGTCTTGTGGTGTGAAATACATTCGCAATCAAACAAACATCATTAATATCATGATTATTGCCAGCATGCAACTTTCAACAATGCATTGGGTAGTTTATATACAATTTTCAACTCAAAAGCTAAGTTATGAAACTTAACCGGGGCATAGCTGTTTGCTATGGCTTGGCAGGAACTTTACTGCTCCCATCAAGCCATAGAAAAATGTGCTCCACTTTGAGCAAGTGAGTGCATTTTGCTCTCGCTTGCTCAAAACGGAGCACAATTGCTTTTACACACAGGGAGCTACATGTTAGCAGCTCCCTATGTGTAAAAGCAATGCTGGCTCTCGCAGGAGGCTGGGAGCCGGGAGGGACCACAGGGGCCTTCAGGCTGCCCCCGCAGCCCCCATCTTTGGTGAATGGGTGCCCTGGGTGGGACCAGGGCACCAGGGCATCCACATTAGAGGCCAGGCCCCAGAGTTCCTGGGGCAAAATCGCCCAGGAGGGAGGCTGCAAAGCCCCCCTCCCATTATTTATTTATTATTATTTTTTTAATTAAGCAAAAAGAGGCCATGCCCGGGGGATGGGTTCCGGGGTCCGAAATCATCCCAGGAGGTCCCTTTAATTTATAAAAAAAAAATTAAAGGAAAAGGTTGAACCCCGGGAGATGGTGTCCCCGGGGCCAAAATCGGCCGAAAGAGGGGGGCAATGGGGCTCCCCGGGGCCGAAACAGCCCAGGGAAGAGGGGCCGCAAGGCCCCCTACCCTGATTATTAGAAGGAAAAAAGAAAAAACAACTGGTAAATCGCCGGAGGCCCTGCCCCTCCTGGTGCACTACTAGTTGGGGGATAAATTCCCCTTTCCTCCAGAGGGTCCTTGGGGGTCAACTACCTCTCCTGACCTTCAGTAAGTCCCACATAGTGGGATTGCAGAGAGGTTGTTGGAGGCCACGTCCCCATTCTCCACCACCTTGCAAATGCGCCTCCTAGTGCACTAGTAGTTGGGGGAGGAATTCTCCTTGGCTGGTAAGGGTCCTTGGGGGCCAACTATCCTTCCTGTTACCCCAGTAAGTCCCACAGAAAGGGATTGTTGAGAGGACTTCAGAGGCCACGCCCCCTTTCTTCACCACTCTGCAAACTCACCTCCTGGTGCAGTGCTGGTTGGGGGATGAAGTCCCCTTGGCTTCAGAGGGTCCTTGTGGGCCAACTACCCCTCCTGTTACCTCCGGTAATTCCCACATAGCAGGATTGCTGAGAGGTTTTCGGAGGCTGGGCCCCCTTTTTCCACCACTCTGCAAACACGCCTTCTGGTGCACTGCTGGTTGGTGGATGAAGTCCCCTTGGCTCCACAGGGTCCTTGGGGGCCAACTACCCCTCATGTTACCTTCAGTAAGTCCCACAGAGCATGATTGCTGTGAGGACTTCAGAGACCATGCCTCCTTTCTCCACCACTCTGCAAATACACCTCCTTGCACACTGCTGGTTGGGGGATGAAGTCCCCTTGGCTGCTGAGTTACCTTGGGGACCAAGAAGCCCTCCTGCTACCTCCAGTAAGTCCCTTACAGTGGGATTACTGATAGCTGGTCGGAGGTACCGCCCCCTTTCTCCACCACTCTACAAATGTGACTACTAATTAAAAAAACATATAAATTCACTTCAAAAACCAAAGGTTACAGAGATGTTATAATTAGGAAATTGAATTTGAAAAACCTTAGAAATTCACTGAAAAAACAAAGGTTACAGGGACGTTATGGTTTGGAAATAGAATTTTAAAAAACCTTAGAAATTAACTGAAAAAAACGAAGGTTACAGGTACATTATAGTTAGGCTCAGATTTCACTCGCATAAAATCAGTGAAATTCTGCAGTTATAGTTACCTGAGCTAACTATAACATACGCCGCCGCAATTCACTGCTTATGACCTTATATATTACATCACTCATTACATGGTCAGTGACATCACTGATGACATTTCAAATGACATCACTGATGACATCATTAACAGAACCACTCACATACCCACTCATACCCCATAGAACCTCTCCTACACCCACTGACACACACACACACAACCACTTACATAACTATTCACAGACCCATACCAGTACTCATATACCCACTCACTTCTCTATAAAGGCACTCACACACTCACTCACTCACTCACTCACTCATTCACTCGTGCAGCCACTCATACAACAATTCACTCACCCATACAGCCAATCATACAACCAGTCACTCACCAGTACAACCAGTCACATAGCAACACACTCATCCCTACAGCTACTCGCACACCCACTTATTTACCTACAGTCACTCACACACCCACTTACTCACTCATACAGCCTTTTAACACAGCCACTCACTCACCTATACGAGCACTCACACACTCACTCACACATCCACACAACCACTTACACACCCATTCACACATCTATACAAACACTCACACATCCGCTCACTCACCCATACAACCACTCAACGAACCCTTACTCTCCAATACAACCACTAACACACCAACTCACTTAACCAAATACCCACTCAAACAGCCACTCACTCACCCATACAGCCACTTACATGCTGAGTCACTCACTCATACAACCATTCAGACATCCATTCACTTACCCATACAACCACTCACACACTCACTCACTCACCAATGCAAAATCTCACTCACCCACACAGCTACTCACACATCCACTTATAAACCCATACAGCCACTTACACACCCATACACACAAGGATACAGTCACACAGCCACTCACATAATATATGTTAGAAGTAGTATCACTCAATAGTAGTGTACCTAGAATAATAACTTAACTTTTGTAGTGGGTTACTATATATTTTTAACACCCATAATCCCTCTTAAAACACTTACACGTACTTGATGATGTCATCAATGATGTCATCAGTGATATAATTTGAGATGTCATGAGTGATGTCACTGACCATGTCATGAGTGATGTAATATGTGAGGTCATAAGCAGTGCATTGCTGGGGCATAAGTTATACTTAGCTCAGGTAACTATAACTGCTGAATTTCACTGGTTTTGTACAAGTGAAATCTGACCCTAACTATAAAGTCCCTGTAACCTTTGTTTTTTGAGTGAATTTCTATGGTTTTTATTATTCCATTTCCTAACTATAATGTTCCTGTAACCTTTGTTTTTTTGCCTGTATGGGTGACTGAGTGGGTGTGTAATTGATGTATAGATGAATGAGTGGGTATGTGACAGACTGCACATATGAGTGAGTAGGTGTGTAAGTTTTTTTAAGGGGGAGTGAGCGGGTGAGGCTTTGGTTGTATTACTAATGAGTGGCTACGTGAGTATCTCCATAGGTGATTGAGTGAGTGTATAAGTGACGTTAATGGTGAATGAGAGGGTGAATGAGTGGCTGCATGGGTGAGTGTGTGGGTCTGTCAGTGGCTGTAATTGGTGAATAAGATGGTGCACGAGTGACTGCATGAGTGACTGAACAGGGATATAAGTATAATTATTGGGTGACTGAGAGGGTAAATGAGTGCATGTATGGCTGCATGAATGGGTGTGCAAGTAGGTGTATGGGTAATTAAATGGGTAAGTGAGTGGCTGTATGGGTTAGTAAATGGGTGTGTGAGTGGCTGTTGGGTGATTAAGTAAGTATGAGAGAGTTTGTATGGGAAAGCATGTGCTTGTATCAGTTACTGTATAGGTGAGTGAGTACATATGTTAGTATATGTATGAGTAAGTGAATGGGGGTGTGAGTAACTGTATGGGTGAGTAAGTGTCTGTGTGATTGACTGTATAAGTGAGTGAGTAGGTATATGAGTAGCTATATGGGTGACTGATTTAGTGAGTGAGTGGCTATAAGGTTATATAACTGGGAGTGTAAGTGTTTGTATATCTGTATGACTGGATGTGTGCGTGGCTGTATTGGTCAGTGAGTAGGTGCATGAGTGGCTGTATATATAAGTTACTGGTTGCTTTATTATCTGTATGGGTGAGCTGATGTGTAAGTGGTTCTATGAATCAGTGAGTTACTGTGTGATTGTTTGTATGAGTCTGTGAAAAGGTAAGTCAGTGGTTGTGTGGGAGTTGGTACATGAGAACTTGTATTGGGGTAAGTGTATGTGTGAGTGGGTCTGTGGATGATGTAATCAGTGATGTCATTTGAGATGTTATCAGTGATGACATGAGTGATGTCCCTTACCATGTTATGAGTGATGTAATATGTGAGGTCATAAGCAGTGCATTGCTGGGACGTAAGTTATAGTTAGCTCAGCTAACTATAAATACTGAATTTCTCTGGTTTTGTACGAGTGAAATGTCAGCCTAACATAACGTCCCTGTAACCTTTGTTTTTTTCAGTGGATTTCTAAGGTTTTTTGAATTCTATTTCCTAACTATAATGTTCCTGTAACCTTTGTTTTTTTCTGTGAATTTCTATGATTTTTAAAATTTTAATTTCATTAGTGTAACATTCTTGTAATCTTTGTTTTTTTTTACTAAATTACTCTAGTTTTTTAATTATGTTTACTAAGTCTAACGTCTCTCTCCTTTTTTTAGTCCATTTTTATTATTTTTCAATGCTATGGTAGATTGTTTACAGGAAGTCTGCTACAACCACAGTCGTTGGCCAATCCCATAGATTAATATTACTTTGCACAATATGCAAATGCAAATATGAGAAAAAAAGAGAGTACACTTTTTGGAAAAATACAATCAGAAAGTAGTGTAAATAATATAATAATAGTAAAGTGAAAGCAGTGAAAATGATGCAAAAAGGTAGGGAAAATATAGTACCTAGAGTTAAAAAATAGATGAGAGACGAGTGATAAACATAGTAAAATGTGAACAATGATAGTAAATTTGTTTGGGAAAAACAATTGAACACTAGTAATATTTTAGATATAAGTATTATAACTGCATTATTTAGATATTTTTTTATAAAATTTGGGATCCGTGGTTTTCTCGCGGAGCCGCAGGCTTCTCCAGGTCAAACTCTATGGTATTTGTTCTGATCACGTGGTAGTAACAAACTTGCGGAACCGATCCGTGGATTCGTCGAAATACTAAACAATTGTTTTGGGGATATAGGAACTTTATAATTATATTATAGTATTAGTCTGAATCTATTTGAAACTTTTTAAAATGTTTCTTTTCAATTTCCTGCCGAAATGAGCTGTTTTGATATTAGGCGAATCCGAGGATTTTCGTCGGAATCGGTAGATAATAAAAACCCTATTCCTAAACACTACTTCTTACACACTACTTCCTACAAATCCTTTAATTTAGACACAAACAAATCGTATTCACAATTTCTTTTATGAACAATGTCTCCTCACATTGACATTCTAGTTTTTTGTTCTTCCCCTGCCCCATTATCCTTTAGCTTGGTTTTCATGGTGACTAAAAATGTAACATTCTCTGCTAGCTGTAGGTCAGAAGTTCACAACTGTCTCTACAGCAGCATGCCAACTCCCATGCTAAATTTTGCAGGTGTGGTTGGGTATATACAATTACAAACATACTCCTCATAACCAATCACACATGTACCTAATTTACATTTATTGCGCAGCCTAGTTTTAATCACTACCTTACTTAGGCCAGCCAATCCTATGTGCTGTGTTAAACTTTACTTTCTAGAGTGATTTTTAGCTGACTTCCTTTTAAAAACTGCCTCATTCAGCTGCAGACGTCTCCTGTGTGCTACTGCTCCATCCTTTAAAATGATTAGAGAATGGATTGTGGGTCATAGCTTTCTGTTCTGTGCGAGAGAGTTTGCTAGAAACAGAGGGATTGACAGGGACCTAGGTTTGCCTACTGTGGATATTAATTGGTTTGGCTAGAAAGGGTTAAAGTGGCATGAACTGCTTCCATTGGTTGAAAGCATTATGGAGAACCAACATTCAGACCTCATGATTGGGCACTGTGGTGGCAATGACCTGGGCACATTGACTGGGGTACGACTGGAAATCCTACTGGAGAATACCTTTGAACAATGAATGCAACTTTTCCCTCACACTGGCTTGGTGTTTTCTAACATATGCCAGAGGCAGAAATGGATCTGGTCTTCTGAAGTTTGTCCACAGATAAAGAAAGGCAGGGAACATGCTAATAAAACTCTTTCAGCATTCCTCAGAGACCATAACATGGGCTCTGTCTACAATAATAATCTGTGCTTCAACATCCATGGAATACATAGGAGAGATGGTGTTTACTTCACAGATGAAGGCAACATCGTGTTTCTGAACAACTTGACACTCTGCATTCACTCGTATATGTAGTCATCATAGACACACAATTAACAGAACAGCTCTTCTAAGAGCCACCCTATGTCCCAAACAGTTATTATTTTTAACTGTAAATCTTTTTTTTTTTAAATGTATCAAATCCGTTGATCCATCGCTGATCCTGAAACCAAAAGCACACATTCAATGCAAAAGAGCACATTTAGGGGCACATGCATCAACGAAAATACAGATCGCAAACGGGCAGATTCGCAGAATCTGCCCCTTTGAGACAGGTATTTTTGCATTGGGGATGCATAAACCCAAATGCAAATTCGCAATTTAAGTAATTGCAAAATTTGCGATTACTTAAATTGCGAATGCATTTAGGGAATCGCAAATTGTGATTCCCTAAATGCAATGAATGATGCAATTCCAAATTGCGAATTCGCAATTAGGGATCGCAAATTACCATCAATTTGAACTTGATGGTAAAGTGCATTTTTCAAAGTTTCATGTTACACACACACATGCCCTAGGGGCATGTATGTGCGCAACATGTGGTAACATCTCAATTTCAGGGGTGCAACATGGTGTCCTTTTGGCACTCTTGAAATTGCATGCGCAATTTGCGAGTACCTATTTGGTACTCGCAAATTGCGCATGCAATTCCCATTCATTCCTATGGGCCTCTAGGCCCATAGGAATGAATGGGTAGCTATTCCTTAATTGCGACTTGCAATTTGTGAGTCGCAATTAAGGAATATGTAAGAATTGCAATGTTTTTTGCGATTCCTACATGCATAGGGATTTGCTAGTCCTAAATAGCGATTTCTTAAAATTCGCTATTTAGGATTCGCAAATCCTGACTTTGATGCATGTGGCCCTTAATATTTCTACTGAAGCGCTCTGAATGGATCTCACAGTGGGTATAACAGAGTCTAAATGGGTATCATTTTAGGTGCATAAGTGGGTTTGTGAATGGGTGTAACAGTGTCTTTATGGTATATAAATGGGTGTGACACTGTATAGGTTTGTCAATGGGTGTGACACTGTCTCTATAGGTTTGTGAATAGGTGTCACAGAGTCTGTATGGGGTTGTGAATGGATATGACAGTCTCTCTATGGCTTTGTGAAAGGGTTTAACAGCGTGTCTATGGTTTATGAATGGGTGTGACAGTGTCTGCATTAGTTTGTCAATGGATGTGATACTCACTGAATGGGTCTGTGAAGGGTGTCACAGAGTCTCTATGGGCATTTGAATGAGTGTGACAGTGTCTGTATGGGTTTGTGAATGGATGTGACAGTGTCTGGGTACAAGAATGAGTGTGACAGTATCTGTATGGGTTTGTGAATGAGTGTAACAATGATTGTATGGGTTTATCAATGAGTGTAATAGTGTCTCTATGGTATTTAAATGGGTGTGATGGGTTCTGTATGGGTTTGTGAATGGGTGTGACAGGGTCTCTTTGGGTACATGAATGAGTGGGACAGTGTCTGTACGGGTTTGTGCATAGGTGTCACAGTGTGTGTATGAGTTTATGAATAGGTGTCACAGAGTCTGTATCGGGTTGTCAATGGATATGCCAGTCACTGTATGGGTTTAGGAATGGGTGTAACACTGTCTCTATGGTATATGAATGGGTGTAACAGTGTCTGTATTGGTTTGTGAATGGGAGTGAGAGTGTCTCTATGGGGTTGTGAATGGGTGTAGCAGTGTTTCTATGGGTTTGTCAATGGGATTAACAGTGTCTGTGTGGTATATGAATGAGTGTGACAGTGTCTCTGTGGGTTTGTCAATGGGTGTAAGAGTGTCTGTATCATATATAACTGGGTGTGACCGTGTGTTTTTGGGTACCTGAGTGGGTGTATCAGTATCTCTATGGGTATGGGAATGGGTGTGACAGAAACTGTATTGGGGTTGTGAATGGGTATGACAGTGTCTGTATGGGTTTGTGAATGGGCGTGACAGTGTCTGTATGGGTTTGTGAATGGGCGTGACAGTGTCTGTATGGGTTTGTGAATGGGTGGAACACTGTCTGTATCATATATAACTGGATGTGACTGTGTGTGTATGGGTTTGTGAGTGGGTGTACCAGTGTCTGTTTGGGTATCTGAATGGGTGTATCAGTGTCTCTATGGGTATGGGGATGGGTGTTGCAGAATCTGTATTGGGGTTGTGAATGGGTGTGACAGTGTCTGTATGGGTTTGTGAATGGGTGTGACAGTGTCTGCATGGGTTTGTGAATGGGTGTGACAGAGACTGTTTGGGTTTGTAAATGGGTGTCACAGAGTCTCTAACGGTAGGTGAATGATTGTATCAGTGCCTCTCTGGGAATGTGAATGGGTGTGACAGATTCTGTATTGGGGTTGTAAATGAGTGTAACAGTGTCTGTATGAGTTTCCACTCCATCCCTAGTTCCAAAGTGTTTATGTAGTATGCCTTATCCTTCCTGGCTCCGGGCTCGAGAAGGGCGCCTTTTTGGTCTCCAGCGTGGCACCTACTAAAGTGCCTATAGTCGCCCTATTCCCTCCATCCCACTGAGAGCCGATACACTACAAAAACACTTTGGAACAAGGGATGGAGTAGAAAATCATTTTTCTCGCAACTTCTTGATGGAATATCTTAAGGATTTTTTATCTCTGGATTGACGGCTAAATATGACGTATCTAGTTTGAAGTACTACAGCAAGAATGGACCTTGTATTAGTTTGTCCTTCCTCTGTTGTGCCCTGAAGAAGTCCATTTGTATAGGGACAAAATGCGTTGGCTAGCTTCTTTGCTGTATACATATGACGGAAAGATAATGAAAATATAGAGAAGATAAACTCCCATATTGATTCTTGGAAGAATTTTTGAAAACATTAATTGATTTATCAATATTATTATTTGTTACAAATGTGGTACACCTATGTTTCTCATACTCGAAATTTGTTTTCCAGTTAATATCTCTAAAAACTACTGAACAGATTTACACCAAATTACAAAAGCACAACCTGTATACCAGGATCTAGCTTCTTGCCAAATTTGGTGTAATTCCATCCAGTAGTTCGGGCTGTAGTTGTGTCTAAAGGGAATTAAGATAGAGAAAACGTGTTTTAGGACCTTCCTTTTTCTTGGCCCCCGCTACACGAAACACCCTGAAAATTACCAGACACCATCTGAAGTACTGGGCAAATGTTTGGGGTAAATTTCATGAAGATTCATCAACCGGCGCCAAAGATATAGGCAACTGAAAATCGCCTTTTCAACAGAAGCTCCGTCCTAACTATAACTACCAACTGTCATTTGAGATGTCATCAGTGATGTCATCAGTGATGTCACTGACCATGCCATCAATGATGTAATATGTGACGTCATGAGCAGTGCATTGCGGGGCGCGAGTTATAGTTAACTGAACTAACTATAATGGTGGAATTTCTAAGGTTTTGTGCGAGTGAAATGTCCAGCTAACTATAACCTCCCTGAAACCTGTGGTTTTTTCAGTGAATTTCAAAGGTTTTTTAAATGCTAATTTCTAACTATAACGTCTGTAAAACCTATGGTTTTTTCAGTGAATTTCAAAGGTTTTTTAAATGCTAATTTCTAACTATAACGTCTGTAAAACCTATGGATTTTTCAGTGAATTTCAAAGGTTTTTTAAATGCTAATTTCTAACTATTACGTCTGTAAAACCTATGGTTTTTTCAGTGAATTTGAAAGTTTTTAAAAATATTAAACTACTATTCTGCTATTTGTCATTAGTACTGTTTTTCTGACTTTTCCACTACAGAAAAGAAAATAAACTGTAAAACTGTTGTGTAATGTAATATATTTCACAAATTACAGCGTTACTTATCAAATAATACAACATAATTTAACATTTTGAAAACATATTTTTCTCCCTTTTTCTGCTGTTATCAGATTCTACTTAACTTCACTATTCACAGTGATGTCAGTGTAGTATCATCATAAACAGCTGGGGAAAAAAAACAATCTACTAGATTGTTAAAAAAAAACAAATGACTAATTCTAGCAAATACAATACCAAATAAACACAAATAACACATCCAATACTATTTCCAATTTTTAAATATTACCTTTACTGTGTAGTTTCTGTTCACATTTTTCCACAAGGCCAAATAATCTGTGGAATTTTTTTTTTTTAAATCATCCAGTATCAATTCCTTAAAGCATCTTCCCATTTTCCCTCTAGGCCGAATAATGTATCTAAAATTTTTGTTTCAGAAATATCAAGTATGAGTTGGGTAATTCATAAGGCAATCTCGGTTTAATTTCCAAGTGTGTATCGTTGCAGTGACTCCAACCATTTTTGCATTTTAAATATACAGTATAATGTCCACATGTGGTAGTAGCTCCAGCATGGAAAACAATAGCCAGTGTTGTGAAAGTTCTTCCAGAAATAGATACTTGACTAGCAACAAAAATTTTAATTTTCGTTTCCACTTTTCTTCCATTTGGTCTACAGCGTTGTAGCATTAAAATTAGATATTTTCCATTTCTTTCTAGGCATAATGTAGATAACATTTCTGATTGACAACGAGAACATTTCATATCATGATTTGCTTCTTTTACTAATTTCGGAAAAGGTACAGATTTGCAGTCAGGTATTGTTAAATATAGAAATTTTTCTCTGTCAACTATAGTACTTGAAGTTAATGAACACTGTTCACATTTGTGATCCCATTTGTAACTGAGTCCAAATAAACTCTCAATCTGGATTCCTTCATCTTCTAATAATCCAAGCATAACCATCAGAAACTCTTGTGCATCTTGTTGTATATTTGGACTGAACGTTAAAGATCCAGTACATGTATCCAAGAGTTGTCGAATACCAGAAGCAGTATGGATCTTACTTCTGTCAGTTCTCAATTGTTCAAATAAAGTATAAAGTGCAGAACATAATCTTTTTCCTGACTTTCCATAATTTCACCATAAAGATCTTCTAGATAAAATATAACGTTTAGAATAACATTACCATAGCAGTTGACACCAGAAGCATTTTCTAATTGGTATCCCACAACATCATCACTTGTTTGTATTTTCTGTTTCTTTGCATCTTTTCTTTTCTCTTGAATTTTTTTCTGCTTTTCAACCACACTTGATTCATCAACATGTTTGCGTTTTGAACACACAGCACGTTTTTCATAAATAGGATATTCACCTAAAGTTGGTGCATAAAGTCTTCTTAAACGATTATATTCTCTTACACAATTTACATCAGCACTAACCTTGTTTTCATCGAAATCAATTAAATACAAACCAGACAATGTTCTAACTCGAGATAATGCAATGTATGCCATTCCCTCTTTAAACACAGGGGCATATTAGCAAGACCGGCGATAAAATTATCGCCGTTTAGCGGCAGGAAACTGCCGCTAAAGCGGCGATAATGGGCTTGCTAATATGCGTTATAAAATTCAATAGAAGCCCAGGTTAGATGTGCAGGACATCTAACCTGGGCTATTGGAATTCTATAACGCATATTAGCAAGCCCATTATCGCCGTTTTAGCGGCAGTTTCCTGCCGCTAAAGCGGCGATAATTTTATCGCCGGTCTTGCTAATATGCCCCACAGTTCTTCCAACATTTACTAAAGCATTATCCACACTTAAACCTTGAGATTTATGAATGCTTATTGCATATGCTAAACAGAATGGAAACTGTTTTCTACGAACATACAAATCTTTTACCAGCAAAAAACGTACAGCACAACGCCCAATTTGTTTCACCTCTGCAATCTGATCAAATTTAATTTTCAAGAATTCAATTGCATTTCTGTTTTGATATTTTACAAATTCAACAACTTTCCCTATTGCTCCATTCACTAAACCTTGTTCTATATTCAAATTACGCCTTAAAATTACCCGACAGTTTATACATACATCTAAAAAAAATTCTAAGCCAGCAGTTTTTGATACAGACTTTTCCAAAGAATCCAATTTAGTCTGTAGTTTATTTGAAAGAAGAATTGTTATTCCTTGATGCTCGATTTTATCAATAGCTTCAATGTGAACTATTTCTTGATTTTCCAATTTCAGAAGCTCTTGATTAAATGTATAACACTCTTCCAGTGTAGGCATTAAGCAAAGTATTGACTTTTTTCTGCAATGTTCTTGTACAGTACTGCTGCTGGTGTGTTTTCAGTTGTAAACAAGTTCTTTAGTAGACGACTTTGTAAAGCTTGTTTACCATGTTTGCTTAGAACACCAATTCTTATATCTTTCAGAATATTTCCATAATCTTCATCACTTGCGTGTCGCATATTCTGAGTGAGTTCTTTATATTCAAAATTTAACCAGAGATTCACATTTCCAATACTTCCCAAAGATTTCCTAGTGTCTTCATGTAGAAGCGATTTAAAGACTGGTTCTCCTTTTACAGGAGTTAGTTGTAGCAGATCTCCAAATACAATTAAATGTTTTCCTCCAAAGAGAACGTCGTAATCTGTTTTTAATACCTGTTGCATTCTTAAATGCACGAAAGCAAGCATTAAGTTTGAGACCATGCTCACCTCATCAATAATTAAAATTTTCATCTTCTTCAGCACTCTTGACACTTCATAAGAAGCTTCTCCAGACAACTTCTGATATTCTAATTTATTATCATGCTCAACTGGTAACATTAGTAATCTATGCAAAGTAATTCCTTTAACATTGTGCGCAGCTAATCCAGTTGGAGCTGTTACTACACAAGATAAATGTGAACCAGTAGTTTTTTAAGATAACTGGTCAAAACTTTAATTAAAAACTTTTACCTGTTCCAGCTTGACCACTGATGTACATCAGAATAGGTTTAAATGATGAACATACACATTCTTTTTTCATGTAACAAACCATGTTCTATCTGTTCCCTCACTTGTACATATATTTCTTTCTGTTCAATATTTACTTGTTCTTCTAACTTTTCCAATGTAATATTCTCCTCTTGTGCTTGTTGCATTGCAATTTCCACTTCATGCATAGCAATCGCTGCTTCATTTTCCACTATTGGTTGTCCAAGTGGATCTTGACTACATGGACCAGAACTTTGACTAT
Organism: Calotriton arnoldi; assembly: GCA_963921515.1. NCBI lineage: Eukaryota > Metazoa > Chordata > Amphibia > Caudata > Salamandridae > Calotriton > Calotriton arnoldi. The sequence continues at coordinate 495,157 of CAWUFW010013042.1, forward strand.
CTTGAGAACTTTCATTTGCAACTTCAGCTGTAATAGTCTTTTCCTGTTCAACTTCATCATTCAACATTTTTAAATATGTAGGGAAAATTGAACATGCAATGCTATCTTTACATGCATTAAAAGAATCTTCATAGCAGTCAAAATCTCCAAGTAATTCACCTTCGCTACGCCATGGTTTGAACAGTTGGAGAAGTGCTAAATAGTAAAATTCTCGCTTGTCTGCAGTTTCACAACTGAGGGGCCGATTCCGATTCGGGCCGGAAAAAATACCGACCGACTCGGTACGGGAATTTAGTCCGACCGACTCGGACCGGCGCCGTACGACCCGGGTAGTACGATGAAATGCATGTGAAATCCGACCGACTCGGACGGAATACAAAACGACCGACCGAGCCGGACGGAAACAAGCCATCCGGCCGGGAAATCACGCAAGCGAACCGACCGACACGCACCCGGATTGAACCCGAACGAAACGTACCCGTGAACTCCGACCCGCGTAGTACGATGCTGTGCGTGCAAAACACGACCGACTCGCCCGGAGCACAAGCCGTACGACCGACACGCATACAAAACCCAGCGGAAGCAACCCAATACTCCGCAACCGACTCGTACGCCGCATATGAAACCTAGCTGACACACAGCGGGAACGAGTCGGACAAGATCGCACCAGACAACTGCAGCGACCTACTCGGACACAAGAACGACTCCTACATGCACCAAAAACACCAAGGAAAAGTTTTTTTTAAAAAGGGCCAAACAAGCAACCACAAAGCCAATAAATACAGGGAGGGAAAAAAAATGGAACAAGGACACACCTCCAACTCCACCTACATAAATGCCACAAATCCCTACCATGATCCTTTGCAAATTCCACTGACCTGCCAGCACAGAACACCATCAAACAGCAACCACAGACACACTCACAGCTCATACATCACACAAGCCACACACCATTACCACACCTACAAATAGCACCCTCACACACACCCAGCTAAACCTACACTCACACCCCCCCACTTGCACACACACACACATCCATCACCACCACCACCCATCACCATGCCCCCAAAGAAGAACCATAAGTTCCTAGATAGTGAATTGGAAGTCCTGGTAGACGAGATCCTCAGGGTAGAGCCACAGTTGTTTGGTACATTGGTACAACAGACCCCCATGGCGCAGAAAACCAAGATGTGGGCGAGGATTGTCGACAGGGTGAACGTACAATCACCATGTTTGCGCACAAAGGAAGACATCCAGAACAGGTGGTATGATGTGCGCAGGAGGGTCCGGGACCTACTCAAAAAGGACTACCTCCTCAGCCAGCACACCGGCAGTGGCCCTCCTGCAAATCCAGTATACCTCAGGCCCTGGGAGGAGAAGGTGCGGGCCATCCTACCACCAGTGAGCGTATACGGACTAACAGACATCCCAGAGCCTGGTGAGTACACAACTAATATACACAATATGGTGTGACAACACACACACATCACAGTCAAGGGGATAGGCAAACCATGCACCCTTAGCAAATACACAGCAACCAAAAGATATTCATCCCAAGATGTGAATGCTAGTCAGACAAACACAATACCTCCCATCTCATAGTGATATGTAACTGTGTCATGACATGTACAAACCTAACAACAAATACAGCAAGGCAGTGGCACAAATAGAACCAACAAACACTCCCAGATATTTACCCACCACTAGAACACCACCTCACAGGGAAGCTCACTCAAAGGAAGGAATTCTGTGTATGCTGGTGAAGTCAGTGTAGCCAATAGCATGATGGGAGTGGTAGTCACAGATATTGGTCACACCCACAATTGGCCCATCAACACCACTCTGAACCATGCTCACATCACAGGGAGTGGAAAACAACTGACAAGATGGCTGACACTGGGTACTGCTGTGGGGAGCACAAGGCCCTGATGGGAACTGGGCACCAACAAACAACAGGTCCACACTGTCAGCCATCTTGCCATTGCTGTCACACTCACACACAGTGAAGTCCACTCAAAAGGAAGGAAGTATGGGCATGCTGGGAAGGGGGTGTGGGCAATAGCAGGATGGGAGTTGTAGGCACAGATATTGGTCAGCCTCACAATTGGCCCATCAACACCACCCTGAACCATGCTCACATCACAGGGAGTGGAAAACAACTGACAAGATGGCTGACACTGGGTACTGCTGTGGGGAGCACAAGGCCCTGATGGGAACTGGGCACCAACAAACAACAGGACCACACTGTCAGCCATCTTGCCATTGCTGTCACACTCACACACAGTGAAGTCCACTCAAAAGGAAGGAAGTATGGGCATGCTGGGAAGGGGGGTGTAGGCAATAGCAGGATGGGAGTTGTAGGCACAGATATTGGTCAGCCTCACAATTGGCCCATCAACACCACCCTGAACCATGCTCACATCACAGGGAGTGGAAAACAACTGACAAGATGGCTGACACTGGGTACTGCTGTGGGGAGCACAAGGCTCTGCTGGGAACTGTGCACCAACAAACAACAGGACCACACTATCAGCCATCTTGCCATTGCTGTCACACTCACACACAGTGAAGTCCACTCAAAAGGAAGGAAGTATGGGCATGCTGGGAAGGGGGGTGTAGGCAATAGCAGGATGGGAGTGGTAGTCACAGATATTGGTCAGCCTCACAATTGGCCCATCAACACCACCCTGAACCATGCTCACATCACAGGGAGTGGAAAAGGACTCACAAGATGGCTCACACTGGGTACTGCTGGGGGGAGCACAAGGCCCTGCTGGGAACTGTGCAACAACCAACAGCAGGACACCACTGACTGACATCCTGAAAGACAACTTGCACTCCCTGCAATGGAAGCACGCTTCATGGTGGGATAACTGGGCTGGGGGGAGAAGGAGGCCTGGATGGCAACCAAATACCACCAATGCTGGTCATGCACACACCTCAACATTCACATTGACATGCCACAGGTTGGCAGGACAATGTGCTACACCAATATCACTCTCTGACTGTCGCAATTTAGGAGAATGCAATGTCCTGGCCCACATCCAGAGGTACAGTCACAACTGTCAGGTGTTTGAACAATTGATGCCAGTAGAAACATAACATACAATCTGTGTCTCTCCCCAAAACAGGTGATGATGGGGACACAGCAGCAGACGAGGAGGAGTCCCTGTCCCAGGCTCCGGGGAACACTGAGCTCACTGGTGTGGATCAGCCTCTGCACTCCTCGGATGGCGAAGAACAAGCTGGACCCTCCGGTGTGAGTCATCATGCAGCACCAGCAGGACCAACATCTGCACCCCCTGCACCCACCCCTCCAACCACTGCCAAGACACTGGCCACCCCTGCCAACACGGACACACCAAGGACCACAGATGACAACAGCGCAGGGACCCAGGCCCAAACTGGAGCTGGTGACAACGAGCCCAGGAACAACACCCAAGTGGGCCCACGGTCACCTGTGCGTGCCACCGCAGGTCCTGCACGTGTCGCCAGGGGTGGTGGGAGGGGTGGTAGACATAGGTCGCTCTTTGCAGAGGGGTCTGGACTGCATGATGACCCACAACTGGAACGCATTGTGGATGCGTACCAGACTAGCACCGAAGAGGTCAGCCAGGTAGTGGGGATCCTCAAGGACATAAAACAGCAGCAGGCTGCCCATCATGCCCGCTTGGACTCCCACATGTCCCGTGTCGAGACACACATGTCACGTGTCGAGACACACATGTCTGGCATGGAGTCCAAGTGGGACACATTGGAACAACTGACAGCGGTGCATAGGGACATACTGACATGCCTCCGCCAGATCAGCACCAACATGGCCTCACCTCCCTGTGTGCCCACAACATCTGCTGCTGAAACAACTGCAAATGCCACAGGGAGGGAGGAGGACTCTGGCAGAGAGTCCCCTGCACCGCCGCAGCCTGCACCTGAGGGTCCCCCCCCAAGAAGAGGGGCCGTCCGAGGAGGCCAAACTGAGAGGCCGATGGCCATCTACATCCCCCAGGAAGCCAACACCTGTTCTGGAACTTTTCCTCTGTGTGCAAACTGCACGCCTCTGTCGAAGCCAACCCAACTCTCCCACATGACATGGGAGCTCTAGTTGGCCAAATTTATCAGATGACTGTGGACTTTACTCTGGACGTTTCAGCTACCAAGACTTCCAAATCACATGGGAACTTTGGATTCCAATTTATATGTACAGCACCCACCATCCTGTGCACCATCCTCACACCTGTATGTAAATAAACTCACCAATACACCATATCTGCCTCTGTTGTGATTCCAACGTGCTCTCTGTCATGGAGATGGTGATCAGAAAAATGACACTGTGCATGCTAACTGCTGCAGCAAGTCCAACACCGTCATGTCAGTCATGGCGACGTGACACATATGAGGGAGACACACCACTAGGGCCACACAACACATACACACCAGGGCCATCAGACTCATCACCTATACTGATGTTTGCAACGAAATACAGTGGAATGCACAGACACGCCACCTATTCACAGTCTGTGTCAACTAGACTACAGGTGCAGTAAGCAAATGTCAGTCAGATGTGTGACTACAGACAACGCACATCCCAAAGTGAAGCACAGGTTTATTACACATTTGCAACATGTTGTTTCCACTACAAATGCTAGCTAATCCAACCTGGCTGTGGCCACAAAGTCAAAAAGTGCAGAAGATAGAAAGTCCAGGGTGTGTGGCACATCACCTGTAGGGAAACGACTGCTTCCACCTTGGAAGTTGAATCATGGGTTCGAGGGATCCAAGTTGATCAAACAACTCCGGCAGCACCCTGTGAAGGACAGACATGACACACAGTCAAAACCACTGAAGAACAGCACAGAACGGCAATACTCATGTCTAATACATGTCACAAGATAACTACACAAAACCAAGTTAGCATGTCAACACTGTTGGGCAGTACAGACCACCTGCAAGGACACATTGCTGCACGCATCCAGTCAAGTAGAACATGGCCACACTCAAACATCACCAGAGCACCACACACACATATCATGCAAACTCAAATCATTGACATTACAACCCTCTGGAGACTCACATTCAGCTCAAGAAGTTGGTGATGAGCTGTGTGCGGACATCACCATCATCATCATCATCTTCACTGGCATCGTGACCCAGGCCAGGATCTTCCACAGGTGGCGGACGTTGGTCATCGTCATCCAGGATGAGAGGAAACTCCTTCCGCACTGCCAGGTTGTGTAGCATGCAGCAGACGATGACAATCTTGCACACCTTTGCTGGGGCATATGGGAGGGCCCCTCCTGTCTTGTCCAGGCAGTGGAAGCGGCTCTTCAGGAGACCAAAGGTCCGCTCAATCACCCTCCTCATCCAACCATGTGCCTCATTGTATCGCATCTGGGCTGGTGTCACAGGGTTCCTGAGGGGTGTCAGCAACCACGGCATGTTGGGGTATCCCGAGTCACCTACCGACAGACAATTGCACATTAGCCGATTTGAAAATGTGTGCGGAAAACAACATAGCAGAACACACACAATGGTACAAAGTCAGTACACACCAACAAGCCAGGCACGCTGGTTCGGCATCTGTGACATCATCCTCGGGATGCGACTACTCCTCATCACGTAGGCATCGTGTGCCGAACCGGGGAAACGGGCACACACATGTGCAAGACATACCACCAGAGCATTGATCGAATGGTAATGTTTACGGTTCCGGTATGCCTGCTCATGTGCCTGTGGTGGTATCAAAGCCACATGTGTCCCATCAATGGAGCCAAATACATGTGGCATCCTCCCCAGGGCATAGAAGTCACTCTTGACGTCAGTGAGTCGTTGACGTGTTGGGAAATAGATGTACTGGTTCAGGTATCTCAACATTGCCCCCAAAACATCGCGTAGCACACGGCTGAACATAGTCTGTGACATCCCACCAGTAGATGCC